>BSQZ01000130.1:37500-190000 GCA_033239005.1 Lamellibrachia satsuma | reverse complement strand
GGTTGCCGAATTGGCCCTGTTCAACTTCACAATCCACTACCGATCAGGGAAGCACAACGGCAGTGCTGATGCACTCAGCAGGAAACGGATGCTGGAACCAGAATTGACGCGATTTGAAAGCAGCATGGAAACGGTGACAGCTACACTTGGCATGGCTCTAGAATCTACCATCATACCTGAACAACTAAAATCAACGATTTGGGAAACGAAGACTGGGGTTCATATGGAACAGATACAAGTTGGATCGACGCCTACAGCTATGTTCACTTTCCCAGGTATCGCCAAAGAGCACATGGCAAATAACTGTTGTACACATTGGTCATATTTGGTCTTTCTTGGACACAGGAAAGATCTCCACCATACAACAGCTCATGAAAGAAGACAAGCCGACCCGTAAGCTGCTACGTGAATGGAAGAGACTGTCAAACGTCAGTGGTGTGCTTTATCGGATAGTTCTGATGAACGGTAACCAGGTGAAACAGGTTTTGCTGCCTGAGAACCTGAAAGGCCAAGTGGTGGATGCTGTCCAAGATCAAATGGGGCATCAAGCAACGGCCCTGGCACGTGTCAGGTGTTTCTGGCCCTGTGTGGTAGCAGATGTGGAGTCATATTGCAAGACGTGCAAGAGATGCATGTTTGCTAAGACGGGAAGAAACCGCGAACAATTATTGGGGATCTCGCTGCAAAGAGGCCTCTGGAAGTTCTTGCAATGGACTACACCCTGCTTGAACCAGCCAGCAATGGTATGGAAAATGTGCTTGTGTTGACTGATGTATTCACGAAGTTGACAAAAGCTGTGCCGACACGCAACCAAACCGCCAACACAGTTGCGAAAACACTGGCGAATCACAGGTTTGTGCGATATGGAGTTCCGGAGCGGTAGGAAAGTGATCATGGCCGGAACTTTGAGAGTGCAGTTATCAGAACACTTTCCTGAACTGGTCTATGCATACAACTGTACGCCACATTCATCTACTGGTTATTCCCCGTACTACCTCTTCTTTGGTCGTGAGCCACGGCTGCCTGTTTACCTTCTACTAGATGTCGGAGAAGAGGAGTCAGACTTCAGTGTTGATGACTGGGTAACCAGTCACCATTACAGACTCAGAGAGGCATTCCCATTGGGAGGGTCAGGAACGGAAAAGGAGGCTCTTCGAGAGCCAAGCCGTCCGAACAATTTGTTCACGCGTATTCCTGAGAAACCTAGGAATCAAAGGCCAGAATAAGATTCAGGATGCACACGATGACAAGCCGTACAAGGTTGTCAATAGGCTACAAGATCATGTGTATGTAGTCGAACCTCTAAGACAGAAAGACCAACTAAGACTGTCCACAGGAATTAACTGCTACTGATGACCGGGAGCAGCAAGGAGATGACCCTGACTCAGTCGATGAGTTTGATGTCTGCCTTCCCTCAGCTAGAACAGAGGACACTCGAATGAACCACAGAGAACCTGCTTTGGACCAAGCAGAGGAGCCTCTGAATGCGGACTAGTGCCGGGGTTCACACCAATCCCTATCACTTGACATCAACGGTGGTGCAACATGCAGTAGAGATTACATGTACGCCTGCACTGGTAGACCCACATGTCTTGGCTAACATTAGCCAGGCACAGTTGCTACTGACTCAGTTGTTAGCAGGGCTGTATCCTGGTCAACAGCAGCATACTAAAGTAATGGCATATTTTGACGTGTACCTGACGGGACGTCAGTGCTCCAGCAGGGGAGTGTGTAACAGTTAGGACCAATTAAAGTCCGGTGTTATATATTACATGCAGGTCAGTTTCAAACTGCACAATAGCATGACCGTGCTTCAGTTGGATCTGAGAAGAAACATGTAAAAAATTTTTGGGGAGGGGGCGCCAAATTGCGTACCCGGGCGCCGACAACCCTCACTACGCCACTATGGCCGATACAAACAGAACATTTTGTTCAATTGTAGTTTGTGAAAGTTTGTAGGTAATAGATCCAACAAAACCATGGTGGTGTTTGAATGTTTCGTGCATGCTAAATTATATTTTCTTTATTGCATGAAAGTAAAAAATATGGATAATTAACATCAGGTGGTAATTATGAAGACGGCATGAATGTTGCTCAAAAATACCATCAACTCAACAAGTTATCATGGGACTTTATCAGCACGTCATATTGTGTGATCCAGTCAGCGTGTCATGTTGTTGTGGGGTCCTATCAGCATGTCATGCTGTTGTGGGATCCTGTCAGCATGTCATGTTGTTGTGGGATCATGTCAGCATGTCAAGTTGTTGTGAGATCTTGTCAGCATGCGAGTGCATCAGCATTTTCCAGTGAAACACACAAAAAGAATAATAAATTCACTGTTTTCTTTCCCCAAAAAGCTTACAAGTATGACACGCATTTTCAACATATAGGGCTATTAGTGTCAGTTAAAGTTCTTCAAGGTATTCCGACATATAGCTAACAAAATATACATTATCCGTATAAATATATATTTATCAAACTATGTAATATAAAATATATTACAATAGTATAATGTTGTAATTATTTCAAAGCTTATATCACTGCTAGTTTGTGACACTTAATATTGAATAATAATATTAATGTTCTGACATATAGCTAACAAAATATATACTATCAGTATAAATATATATTTATAAAACTATGTAATACAAAATATATTACAACAGTATAATGTTGTAATTATTTCAAAGCTAATATGATTTGCAACAGTTTGTGACACTTAATATTGAATAATAATATTAATGTACGCATGCAAGGAAATAATGGTTTTGAAAATTAACACAATTAAGCTTTCACAATCTGAAATGATCATTGTTCATTTACAACTGAATGGAAAAACGCATTCGGACTAAAAAGCATATAAACTAGAAGGATACACTGGCGTATTTGGGGAGAGGCCACTGGGCTATGGCCCCCCTTGGCTTAAATTGTTTCTGCTGGGCCGCGACATGGTAGCATGGATGGCTACACTTGGCGCCCCTTTGTGAGATCCTACATACGCCACTTAAATACATTATATTCTAAAAACATGCAATACATTACTAAAATTGTCATGAATATTCCGCATCATTGTACCAACTCTGTAACAAATATATAGACAGGTAATGTGGATTGATCTGCTACCAACAAATAATTGACATCAATCAATATAGTTGGGTAAGATGTTGATATATAAAGTAACTAATGCTAATGTATTGAACTGATGAAATAAAGAATTAGTGATATAGCCCTTTGCAGGTAAATATTTGCGAGTAAAGAATGCAGCTTAAGTTTTTCTAAGGCACTATCAGCTATATTACCGTCATGCCAGGAAAGCTTATTTAAATCGCAGCCCCTTTAACTAGAATGTTTTATCGCAAGCCACTTTAACTAGAACTAAACATAGCTATATGACATCAAGTCGTACTTCGATTTCAATATGACAGTCTTGCAACTGGCCAAGCGAAAATCAAAACTGAGTATAATATGGCGTTTAGCACAATTCTTCCCAACATATCTGAAATATAGCAGTGTTTAGTAATATTCCTGATTCTAGTTACACATATTATATGTTTTCCGACGGATTACATATAAGCACAGGGAAGACTACGGACATAACTGGTGTTAAACCAAGAATTCAAAGCAATATTATCATCACACTGCCAAGATAATCCGTTACAAAACCTGTATTGCAGACATACGTATGCTGCCTGCTCAGGAAGGCACAGTGGATCAACACTGTTGATAGCAAGGCTCAGTAATAATTTGGACTTTTAATCGAGTGGACCTGGATGCAAACACACTTGCTGCCGTTTTAAAGATTTGGTAACTGTTTTCACTACAAACCAATTCCGGTGTAAACGTCATGTTGTATAATGGAATACTATTCCATGATGTTAACTATGATAAAGTAACTTGTTAACATACTTCTATGACTTAACTAGTGCACCCATTTTTTTGTACCGTAATTATTACAACAAAAGCAAAACAGTCAGCACTAAATTAACATGGATCTGCAAAGATCTAAAGATGAAAAATGTTGTCTGAATGTCTTACGTAACACAGGAATCACCCAACAGATAACACCACTACAAAGATATCACAGGACATAGACAGTTGAACTACAGTCAAACCAGACCCCATCTCTGTATAACTGAACTATGTATGAAACAGTGTTCCATCTAACTTCTCTTGGTGACAGTGATCCATATTTCTTCAGATGGCTTCGTCACAAATCCGTAGTCCGGCACCACAACTTGTTCCGGAACCATGGATAACTTGAAGCTACCAACAATCGCAGCAAAGACAATCGTGGCCTCGGTGATGGAGAACTTCCAACCCATACATTTGCGTTTCCCAGCAAACCCAAATGGCTCGAATGCAAACGCTGGCAGTTTCTTCCTGTTTTCTGGGCTGAAGCGGTCTGGGTCGAACCTAATAAAAAACAAATAACATACATATGTACATCTTACAGTAAACACACTTATAACATTTAATCTGTCTGCTCAGAGTGACATTATTTTATAATGTAGATAATACTATATTTAATCATTATACATTTTAATAACTGTTTTATGTGTATCTTTTGTTTAGTAGTAATCCATTTATGATATAAATATATAAAGGTATATACATTGCTTTTTTAGTTCCATTAAAATATGTTCTAACCTAAAACATAATAATTTTAGCAAATGTATATCTTGTACCTGTACCTTTATTCAATCTGATGATTGAAAATAAATAAAAAATAATAATCATTATTACTATTATTTAAAACATGAAGTCATCAACTGGTAAAAGCAGTCAGTTGATAGATCTAATTAAAACACATGGCAGGGTAGAAAATACTCTTAAAATATGATGCTAATATAAGAACGAAACTAGAGAGTATTGCTTTCATGTGGAAAACTTGACAAGCGGCAAACAAGTTTGTATCGATACTAAATACTGCATTAAAAAGCATGCGTGCATGTAGGAAGATATTGGAAGTCCAATTGGAACATTATTAATATTATCTTAGTCAAAATTATATTTAGTTAAAGTAATTATTCAACTGGAAGCAGTTGAGGTAAAGAAGATTACAATGTATAAGCTGGATTGAACATGTCACGAACTTAGAAGTAATAAATCAGGCTGGAATAAAAAAAGCAATTTTTCAACAAAATACAGAAACGCTATAACATGTCTTGTCACATCACCAGACAGGAAGGAATGCAACGGGACATATTGGAAGGAATGGGGGAAACTAACATTTCTTGGGCACATCTTCAGACATGAAAGAATGTAATGGAACATATTGGAGGGAATGGGGGAGGGTAAAAGAGGCAGGGAAGACCAAGAGCCACATGGACAGACAACATCAAGGTGTGGACTTGGCAGACCAAGAGCCACATGGACAGACAACACCAAGGTGTGGACAGGGAAGACCAAGAGCCACATGGACAGACAACAAGGCATGGACAGGAAGACGAAGAGCCACATGGACAGACAACAAGGCATGGACTTGGAAGACCAAGAGCCACATGGACAGACAACAAGGCATGGACAGGAAGACAAAGAGCCGCATGGACAGACAACAAGGCATGGACTTGGAAGACCAAGAGCCACATGGACAGACAACAAGGCATGGACAGGAAGACCAAGAGCCACATGGACAGACAACAAGGCATGGACTTGGAAGACCAAGAGCCATATGGACAAACAACATCAAGGCATGGACTTGGAAGACCAAGAGCCATGTAGACAGACAACATCAAGGCATGGACTTGGAAGACCAAGAGCCACATGGACAGACAACATCAAGGTGTGGACTTCGAAGACCAAGAACCACATGGACAGACAACATCAAGGCATGGACTTGGAAGACCAAGAGCCACGTGGACCGACAACATCAAGGCATGGACTTGGAAGATGAGGAGCCACACGGACAGACAACATTAAGGTGTGGACGGGGAAGACCAAGAGCCATGTGTACAGACAACATCAAGGTGTGGACGGGGAAAATAAGGTATGAAGATCTGATAAGAACGGCATAGAGCAAACATGAGCAGTGATGCATGATATCCGATCTTCCTATTGAATTATGCATCAAACAATCACTGTATGTCGGCAAGCATATCGCATACTTACATGGTTGGGTCAGGGTAGAGGTCCTGGTTCTGAAGCACGACCCCAAGGGCGTGGACCACAGGAGTCTGCAACAAGAGTTCTTAGTTGTGAACATGCACCTCACTCACAATCCTTCATGCTTAAAAAGTTCTACAAACATTAAATGTATCACCACTTGGTGAAGTAGTTTGTGACTCTGTCTGTCTGTTCCCTCATATCTCCATCAGTTTCGTACGTTTGGCGCTGACATTTTGTAGAGATGCCTAAAAAAATTTCAAAAATGTCAACGTTAAACGTCCACATAAGTTCCTTTGTGGGATACAAACGCTTTGAGAAACCGCCAGTTGTACACGATTTTGGGACAGGTTGTCACTGCCATTGGTGGTATACTACTAAAACTTGACCGGGTAATGCAAGGAGTCATAAGCTCATCCAGTGGCTGTCTTTTCTCCTCAGCAGTTGTCAGTAGCTGGGTGTCATTCTCTGGTCTCTCATGCCATATGCTTAGACTACTTATTATTTTATTATTTGACTGTCCTTCGATTTTTGTTTCAATAACGTTTTTATCCAATGTGGCTGTTTCTCAATATAACACTATTTTGTTCTAGAAATTGCAACTGTCTTTGTCTTATCATTTCCAGCAATTGTCTTTGTCTTATCATTTACAGTAAATGTCTTTGTAGAACCTCATCATTTGTAATGTACTGTGTCCAACAGAGGTTTGTAGTCTCCTAAGAACCATAATTATGTTGCTGTTAACAGACAGTGAACTGTGAATATTGCTACACTCAGCATACAGTGTACAGTAATCTATCGTGTTGTACTCAGGGTTCCTCAGTTTTCACCATTACCACAACTACTTAAACAGATACATAGGCAGCTCAGATCATCAATTTCACAACTTAACTTGGTAAATGTGCTTTCTTTGTTGCTGCACCTACAGTCTGGAATGAATTCCCCATTATTTTGAAAACATCTGAATATATAACTATCTTCCGACAAAAACTTAAAACATATTTATTCCAAATAGCATTTCCATCATAAATCTTTGGTTGTCCCTCGTTCTGATAATGACTTTTGTGCATTCCTGTTCACGATACTGTTTTGTTGCACCTCTGCGGTCAGGTTCCTGAGGATACAGGTGCCACGGAATGTTAATTATTATTATGTTATTTATTGTCCAGGTTTATCTATCATAACAATGCCAGCAGACCATACATAGCATCAAAGTAAAATATTCTACAGTGCGCAAATTATTAGGCAGACGAACCCAATCGTTCATGTTCTCAACCCTTGGCAAGGGACATCACTCATCATACAGTATATTTTTTAATAAGGTGACCATTATCGGAGTTTGTGCATTTTGCACAATGCTAACTAAAGAATATTACCAAATACCCTAGCATATTTTATGCATTTTGCAGATGAGTAATTTATAGATAACGTTTTTATATATGACAATATAAATTTGACATGTGTCCCCTGCTGTCGACCAAATGTTGCATTTCTAAATTTATGTCACATACACTTGAAATGACATTATTAACTGGAGGAAAATTTCCATATTTCATATATTGCACTACTTTGTCAAATTAACATCACTCTCTCTGACGGTTGTGTTTTTAAGTCAATGAGGATATTCCTTCCATCTATATTTTCACAAAGCAGTTTGTTACTAAGGAGAATTAGGAATTAAAAATGGTGTAGTTTTGGGAGTTTGTCAGCAGTTTTAATGATTATTTCAACATTGACCGTAGAGAGGGAGCAAGTGACAGTGAAAGTGGCAGCGTAAATGATGATTATCTCATCGTAAATCATGTGTTTTTAACCTATATGCCCTACGATGAACCAGCGTTCATTGAAAAGTAAACATGAAGATAATCTCGGTAATTCAATTATTAGATTATGAAACACAGCCTCCAGGAAAACTGCAATTGTGATCGACATAATTATTGTACAATGCTAAGTTACCGTATTCAACCTAATAAGAGTGCAGTACAATTGTGATTGACATAATTATTGCACAATATTAAGTTACTGTATTCAACCTAATAACAGTGCAGTACAATTGTGATTGACATAATTATTGCACAATGTTAAGTTACCGTATTCAACCTAATAACAGTGCAGTACAATTGTGATTGACATAATTATTGCACAATGTTAAGTTACCGTATTCAACCTAATAACAGTGCAGTACAATTGTGATTGACATAATTATTGCACAATGTTAAGTTACCGTATTCAACCTAATAACAGTGCAGTACAATTGTGATTGACATAATTATTGCACAATGTTAAGTTACCGTATTCAACCTAATAAGCATGCAGTACAATTGTGATTGACATAATTATTGCACAATGCTAAGTTATTGTATTCAACCTAATAAGCACACAGTACAATTGAACACAATTTTGCCATAGAAAAATGTCAAGGAATCTGTTCTTATAAGTGTTCACCAAAATTAGTTTCCCTAAACAATAAGGTAATTGTTTAACACTAATGGTGTCATTTGGTGACTAGTATAGAACTGAACTGTGGTGCCAACTGTTGAACACCACATGGTGAAATTTTTCAATTGTTCCACACTAGTCAAATTATAATAATTATAGGTCTACCAATCCAAAAAGGGGTGTACGGTAATTAGGGCATGTATGCTTAATACGTTGAATACGGTATACATCATTTTGGAGCTCTTTTTAATGCAAAATCTTATAATCTAAACAACACCCAAATTTTCAATTGCAACATTTGGTAGACTAGGACAGCAGCAAACAGTGCCAGACACAATGTTATGTTTTGTTCACCCTGGGGTTGTTCTACCAACTGTACTCACCCCTGCTGGAATGCGATGTCCCCCCAGCTCAGAATCGACATCCTCGTACCGAGCTGCAAATGTTGCAAGTGCGGAACACCTCAGTGTCTCGTCCAGTACTTGGTGCATATAGCTGAAGACAAGCAAACCAATCCAATACAACACTCACGGGAAATATCAATAATTTATTACAAACATGCGTATGAATAACAAACATGGGTTGACATGTGTATGCAGGGGTGATATATACTTAGTTTTATATTGTACTAGCAGAGCTACCCAGCTTTGAAAGAGGTGAAAAGGCTTCCGTAGATATTTTCCACTGATGTACATTATTATATCATAGGTCAGTGGTCTTCTACTTAAAGCTGTACACAGCAATGTTACTACAATGTAGCTAGTCTTTTTTACAAAGCAGTGACTTTGGGTAGATGCAAAGTTATTATAATGTAGCTAGTGTTTGTTACACTATGTAGAGACCTTTCTATACATACACACATATATGGGGTACAGACAAACTCTAATAATTTGAACATTATTGAAAATGTCTGCATACATTCAACAGCAAATGTGTAGGCATAATTACTATCTTTACAATGACAAGGAAATTGCCAGGCACTGACAACATTCCAGCAGAGCTGCTTAAAGGGAATAAAAACAAAATTCATTAGAATTCAATTAACTGATAATTCCAAATAATACTCTGGTCTACTGGCCCGCCTCAATTATGCACATTTTTCATGTGAATATCAGCAAGCTTCAACATGACGTCAGTAATTAAAAGAAAGTGCTACGAGACAGGGACTGTCAATTCTTTCACTGTACTGTTGACAGCGATAGTGGTTGTTTAGAAGCGAGTGCCATAATGGTTTATTGTGTGGCATTGTGGATTCCTTGCTTGAAAGCAAGAGCCCTTGTTGTCAACAGTTAAACAATACAAGCTCTCCCCGTTTGGCCACATCACCCGACACAACATTTCAAAAACCATCCTGCAAGGCACCCGAGAAGAGAAATGGGGCCGCCAGAAAAAACTGGCTGGATAACATAAAGAAATGGACCTAGCAAAGCCTACTGACCCTGCTATACACAACAAAAGAAATACCAAGCTGCTAGAGACTACGTGGAAGTAATACTGTATGTACCATATGGCAAAATAAAAAAAAATTGGAAACAGTTATTTAAAAATCCATCTCATTTGCTTACACGCAAGTAGACCACCTAGTTTCAATTATCAGTGCAAACATAACCTAAGCGACATATTTTATACTCACTGGAGATTACACTTCACATCATTTTATTCATACACAATAATTATACATACACAAGTTTGTCGATGTTTGCTGGGGTGACCTTGAGCTGTTCACCAGCTTCGTTGCAGCCAACAACTTGTTGAATCTCGTTGAATAGTTTCAGCTGAACGTCCGGGCGGGTCGCGAGGAAATACAAGCCCCAGGTCATCACTGAAGCACAGAACAAGGCGTGCTACCTTAGAAAATTGCAGGGTCCATACATGGAGATATCAAATTCAAGACCATTTAGAGATTTGCTAAGGCTACTGAGAAAAAAAATCAAGGCTCCATTTCATAGTTTGTTATGGAATGTGATCGCCAGTAGCAGGAGGGGGGCCACTGGGTCATGGCCCCCTTGGGCTTAAATTAGTTTATTTTGTCCGTATTTTTGTGGTTGTGCCACTACATGCTAGCATGGGTAACTAGGCATTACCCCCTCCCCATTTGCCCTCCCCCTTTGCAAGATCCTAGATATACCACTGACAATCGCAAAAAATATAATCTGATATCAGCAGAGAAATTACAGTATTCCAACAAAAAAGATGATATCAGAGTTGCTGTTTTGTCATATCATATTATCGATGAGCACACAAGTTATTCTATGCTGCTGATCACAACGCAGATGTGAAAACATCATCCAATCCAATAATTAAATTGGAAAAAGGTCAAGGCTTTTCAAGTCTACTTGACAAAATTCAAGTATTTAATGCCTTGAATTAGGACCAATAAAATTCTATTTGCAAGATTTTCAAGGCCCCGCGTGGACCCTGTCAATCATTTTCACTCATCACAGAGAAAACTTATTTAGACTACTACCAAATACTATTAATAACTGCCCAAATGTATTTGCTCAGCAGTAACAACATCTCAAAAACAACTGAAAACATACATATTTCGCCAGCACGCCTTCATATAAACATTTCTCTCCTTAAATAAGCCACATTACTTCCTATTTTGTACTACTGGCTCTTTTTATTATCTATTTATTATGTATTTATTTTATGTATTTATTAATAATTTAAAGGGAAACGAAACAAAATAGGAAAATGTTGTTCAACTTGATAACTGTTGTAATCCACCACTGAAGTCAATAAACCTAGGTAATTTGTGCCACTTTCTATAAGCCAAAGTTTATCACAACTCCGATTAGTGGCGCCGTGTCCATGCATGCACATTGTATCTAGACAAGTTGTGTTGTTTTGATTTTATCAATGAAAAAATAAAAACTCAGTTTAGAATCATCTGAATATCAGTTTCAAACAGAAATAGAGTGACTGCTGGTATTGCATGCACATTAGGCAAGATCGTCCTGATGAAAATCCATGGGAACTTGAGCTGCAGAGGCGACAGGAAGCGGAGACGTCGAGGGGACAAGTTTTGGTTCAGCGCCAAAAGCCAAGGCGGTTGCGACAAGGAATCACGCAAAACCTGGTGTTAGTGGAAGTAATTTAGATAACTTTTCCCTTATGTCCTGGCCTTGTAATAAATAATGTACAAACAGTGAAAGTCATCAGAGACACAGTGAAGACTGCATGGCTACATGATGAGCCTGAGGCTGAGCCGAGGTAAGTGATATCTGCGGCCTTCTTTCATTTTCATAAGTTTGATAAAAAGTAGTCCATATTTATGGGAAGGGGTGTAATTCTGGTGGAATAAATACCAGAATAGGATCGTATTGCAGACTCGTGGTATAATGGGTTAAACAGAATAATACTCCTAGTTTATCATTACAATCAATGTAGATTTTATTACGAAAAGACAAAACTTTATCTTACATTATTCGTTCTACATTACAGAAGGCCCAAGGTGTGTTACCAACAGCCAGGGATTTTATGTACTGTGTTTGAAGCAGTTGATGATATGGAACATTCTGGTTGCAACTAGATCTTCTAATGAACAAGTCAGTATCATGACAAAAAAGCGAAATGTGTTTCTAATATCTTCATTGATAAATATCAATTGAGATACTGCACAAAAATAAAGTAAGGGTAATTTGATATCAGCATTAAATGTTTATACATGTAATGACATGCATGACAATGTTTATACATGTAATGACATGATTCATGATCAAAATATGAAACAAGGTTTGGCTCAATCCAGGTCTGCTCGTATATTAAATGATATCTAAAGAATATAGGAGTCAACAAAAATAATTTCCAAGAATTTAAGAGAATGTGCAAATTTGAGTAGAAATAATTTGATACAAACCATATTGTCCTTGTTGATATATCTACGATATCCAAGTTCTACATGGAAATAAGCTACCTCAAATACATTTTCTGAAATGTCACTTATGTAATTATTACTGTATTGGTGATGTGTGGTTAGGACAATTATTATAAATACCTATTGTGTGGTTGGTGTACAAACAAATCTGCGGACCACCCATCAATTCTTAGAACAGCCCTAATTTTTATGCAGGTGTATGAAGGGTACTTCCCCCCTTCTGGATACAAACAGTCCTTCAATCAATTTGATTTTTGTTATATATATAGGCGCCATAGAAGTCAATTATTATTATTATTATTATTATAGTCTCATTTCAACTTAAGTTTGCAAAAAACAAATCTACCTAATATCCACTACAACGTGTTAGCTCGTTTGTACAACATTTGTATGTAGTTTTTTTGTGAAATCATCAGACAAACTATTCAATTAGTTAATGCTTGTCCAAGCATTTACTGAAGTGAAAATCGAAATGCTGAAAAATCATGATTTTGATCCTTGGTGAATTTTTTTAACTTTGTCATATGGTCGGCTAGAGGATGGAGGTCACGCCCATGATCAGCATTGATCCACACAGTGTTTACCATTTTGGATATCCACTATTTTGATCCTTAACAGATCTAACGAAAAAAGTCAATTATTTTAAAGAGTTTAAATTTTTTTGGAGTAACCGTACTCATCCTCAATTAATTACACGGGTCAAATAAATGTAATCATATTCGATTACATTGCAAAAATAATTATTATCATTACAATAAAAAATTGTGTGCACATTATTTCTTACATGTACTTGTATGTTACCCTATACAGCTGGTAACACCCAGGGAGGCATAAACAATTGTTAAAGACATGTCTGAAACAATGTGAAAAGACCAGTAGGTTGATAAGTTCACCTCCTCAATGAAACTATGCAGGATCTGCAAGCCAATTACTCCCTTGTGTCTTGTTGGGGCAGTAGTGTGCGGCCATCTTGTATAGGACATATTCAAATAATTTAGTACCCATAGCCTCCCCATCCCAGCCCTGGGGGGTTAGTGGGACTGATTATCAGTTTGGGAAGACTTTCTGGGTTTCCTTTCACTGTTCTGTCTGACATTTATTTTAAATAACAAATTGTCATATAGTTGGTGTGCACAAGGAATGTCAGACTTTTTGTATTAGAAACCATAAAAACCCTCCATTACTGGTGAATCACAAAAATTTAAATGTTAACAAATTGTCATTAATTTCTAGGCACAACTGATAATGCCTTGATAACCTTAATAAGTTGATAACCACCATATATTACACAATAATAAATGTATTTCCATAAGGTCGAGAGTAATATCAAATTAAATAGTATAATATAAAATAAAAAAATTACAACATGAGGACAACTGGCTTTCTACTAAATGTGTGAAAAATTTATTGGATTCTGATTAACTCGCAATTAACTTTTCAACCTGTGAAAGCTAAATTGGGTTTTACTCAACTCACATGAGCTTTATGTAGAGGATTTCATTTGAATATCTGGGTAATGAGCAATCCAATGTGTGAAAGTTAAATTGGACTCGCATTGTGAAGACATACAATTACCTTTATCTTTCAAAAGAAATTATATATAAACAACAATTATTTGATGAATGTTTATTTCATTTTTTTAGACTTTTATACTAGCATCATTTTATTTTCAAAATCATAAAATAAATAAAAGATATTTTATTTTCAAAATAAATAATGAATACTATAGAGCGTACATGTTAATTGAATACCGACTTCTGGGACTCAATTCACAAACCTCCTACTGGGACAGGGGCTACTGGGATGATGCCCTTCAAATAACCCATCCCATTATTAGATTCTTCCCGTATTTTTTAAACAATAATCATAATTTATTACACCTACTGTGTATTTGCTCTGGTAACTACAATTTAATTCCCAACTGATACATATGATGCATAAACTGAGGGAGGTCTGATTCTGTGTTGTTGTATCTAGACTACAAATATACATTTTTACATGGGTCATAAAGCAAAATGGTAAATATCACCATTAGTGGATTACTTGTCAAATATGGTAAATATTAAACTATGTTTACAGACTCACAATGGCATATGAACACTAAACTGATCTGGTATGGTATTTATGACACAATGTAACATGTATAATACTTGTACATGCATTTATCAATGATGTACTCACTGTGCGAAATCGTGTTGAAAGAGAAACAGGTTGGCTGCCTGGGCTTTCTTCCTATAGTATGTATATATTATGTGAAGAAGTGAAGACAACATTTTAATAGTTAAACAATTTACGTTCAGCAGTAGATCCAACACCACAGCAGACTCTGCATGGGAAGAACTAACGGTCTCGTCTTTTGAAAGCATTATACAGACTAGTTTGGTCGAAATGAATCCAATTACCTACACAATATGATCCAAAGCGTGATTGTGTTCAAAATTAGCATACCATAACTAGCCCCAAGGTAACAAATGGTTGCACCCTAACAAAGGTGAATAGGAGTAATTATACGTATGTCAATTGTTCCTAGCTGCAGTGGTTCACTTGATGGAGTCATGGTGGAAGCACGAGTCTCTTTCGTGAAATCTGTAAAATATTAATTTGTTCAGTTACACTGAATAGGCAAAGCTATGCAATAAATAGTACACATATGCAATATCAATGAATCAGTTTTTCCTGTACTGTCATTGTGGATATTTATCATCTGACAGTGACTTGTTTCATGATATTGTCAACGTCAGATTACATGCTTACATTGATATTTTATTAGTGAGGAAAAAATCGTCAAAGTCTATATGGAAATAAGGCCATGGGGAAATAAAACATTCAGTCTCAGAAAAGCTCCCACACAATATGCCATGCTCCACATTAAATTAATCTATCTAGCAAACATGTTGTATTATCGCTCACCTCGTGGTCCAACTCGATTGACACTGTCACTTCGTGCTGCTGTTTCTTGAGCTAACAAAATATTGTCAGCACTGCTCCAGATTTTAAATTTCGCCAATGTTTTGGTGGGTCTTTTGCCATTAATTCACGGAAAAAATCCAATTCCAGCACGTTTCTTCGACATGAACTGAACAAATTGCAAAGGTTCGTCCGGCCACAGTTGCGCCATTTGCTTCAATTCTGGTTTGTCCAGAAAGAAAAAAAATACAGCTCATCTCTTGCTGTGAACTTGATGCATCTGTGTAACATACATTGTCACAAATCCAGCTTTTAAAAAATTAAGTTGAACCATACATCGTGTGAAATGTTTTTTCAAGAAGTTGGAACCTATGACTCGATGTGACGAGATGGATGTTTGTGGGTCAGAGAACTCCGCCAGTCATCGATTGGTCATTTATTTGCCACACCCCCGCATCATGATAAAATATCTGCTGCCAATAAATCTGACATCTGACCAAAATCGCCACTTTCAGAACAAACTCCGAGTATAATTTTTTTATTGTAGCTTGAAATGATTAGCTTTGATTAACTCTTTTAGGCGCTTAGCTTCCAAAACATGTCTTTTGTTTCCCTTTTAAATTGTACTTTAACACTGCACATATTTTATGTATTAGATTGGATGTATTGGATATTTACGACACCTCATCCACATTTATTCTTAACTTAGGGGGTCGTTCACAAATGTTGACGTTTAGCTATTCATAGAAAGTGTACTGAGGGAGGAGTCTATATTAATGTTTAATTGTCAGTTGCATGCGAAATATGACCATCATCATCGCCGTATAACGGATCTACTACTGATTAAAATCATGTAACCATTCGAGACGCATTCCTGCGATACTTCAATATTTTTCAATCTGGAATTTTTTTTAATAAATTGAAATACAATTTCAGGGAAATGGGTCTGAGAATTAGTACACTTTGTTGTTCTTGCTCTGCTGTTTAACCCTGAAGTCCGGGGTGAGGCTGGCACCGATACTGGCCGTCGAGTTTTTTCCATTCTTCTCTGTATGAACAGATAAATGTCTGTGAATGGCCCCTTAACTTAGTGTGCAGTAATTGCTTACTTAAACAGCGCTACACGAACCATCATTATTTAACATAGGTGTCAACATGTGCTCTTGGAAAAGCGGAAAATGGTTTATTTAAGGGGTCACTTACGCAGTGCCGATGTATGGAAGCCAGCCAGAAACACCGAGAACATGTCGTCAGAAACCTTTGTGTCTGGCATGTCCGACCTACTCAGAACATCAATCACAGTCATCCTGGCATCAGATGGTAGGTTATTCTTGTAGTTTTCCATCACATGATTCAGTATTTCACGGATAACGTCCTTTTCTGTAATAATAATAAAAGTATTTATATAGTGCCCAATCAATCGAGATTGTTCTCAGGCACGTTACATTCATGCAATCATAACTTACAATTATAGTAAAAACAATACCAATAATAATCATTCTAAAATATAGTCCATGTATTTACTTATACAGACGAAGACATAGTGAGTGGACACAGCTGCATTGTGTAATTTCAGGGTTTTGGCACTGGTTTTATGGACAAACTATACCAGCTTGTTTGTATCCAGGTGTTAGATACGAACACAGTGATCTATTTCATGGGCAGTGTGTTCGTATCGCTATTTTATACACAAAAAACTTAGATATAAATAATGGTCAAGACCAAATCTAAATTTTTACACTCCATTGGGTGCTAGAAAGCATAATTTCATTAACATGCAACTTCTCTTAGAGGTGACAACTGACAGTCCAGCGTTTTAACCACTGAGCCACTGCACCCATCAGTCACAACAAACCCTGGTCCTCTCAACAGAGAGTCCAGCACTCCAACCACTGAGCCACTGTACCCGTTAGGGAGTCACAAAAACCCCAGTCCTCTCGACTGACAGTCCAGCATTCTAACCACTGAGCCACTGCACCATGTGGTTTGTATTTAAATAGGATTTTAATCAATTATAACAACCAACTCACGCTTCTGAAACGTCTGTTCCCTGACACTGCCCTCTTCTGGCACGCTTCCGTCCAGCCTTCTTGCCATATCAGCCATCACCTATATAAAGAAGTAGTTTGTGACCCTGTATGTATGTCTGTCTGTCCGTCTGTCTGTCTGTTCCCTCGTCTCTTTGTCAGTTTCGCATGTTTGGATCTGAAACTTAGTAGGAGGCGATGGTTCGTACATTAAACCAAATACAAAATTTGCTTGTAGGTTGGGTATTACATCGAAGGAACCAATGTGGGCAGTTGATATTGTATTAGCAAATATAGGAATAGGTGTAAACAAGTATTTTTATTTGGCGAATAAATTTTGCCAGACTTTGACTGTCGTGACGTAGGGTTATCAGCATCTTAACACACAGCATCTTAACACACAGAATCTTAATTAATTAAGATTATGTGTGTTCATGAAGGTTTCATAGTAAATAACTGGCATAATATTCTTAATTGTAGTTGCAAATGGTTATGTTTTATTAACTCTTAAAGGTGCATAGGCCTAACACCATGACTTTTGTTTTGCTTTAACATCACTCAAAGGTGAAGTCGACGGGAAGAACAAACCAGGACGAGGGCGAACTACCTGTAACGACAACATGAGGCAATGGACAACTGGAGGCTGCATACTGCATGGGAGACGCGGAGTGACATCAACAGCCCCCACAGGATATGGCTGATAGGAAGAAGCCACCATCATAATGAAACAAATACAAATATTAATGTTGGAAATTTGTAAAATTTTCTTGATCGATCATTGGTTCATCTAATCGATCGATGATCAACTGATGAATCGATCATTGAAGTTCATCAACATGTTTGATCAATGTATTTCTGTAATAATCTATGTGACAATGGAAGATAAAAACATTTGTTGGTTTTCGTTTTATTTGCTGTTTCACTATACGAGAGACTTGAGGTGTGTACGTGTCTACGCCTACATTGATGGTATGCATGCTCGCCAGATGGGCGATTGGCAGAGGCGCTGCATCGGGTAGACTACAATTCTTTGGATATTTCGTTTGTTCTCTGCCACCCAGCGACAGGATTCGAGAAAGTGACTTCAGCCCATCCTTCCAATGCTCAACTTTGTTGACATATTATGAAGAGTTAATAGAGATTATCTTCCTGTAAAGTTCTTACTCATTGTCAGGACAGATAAACTGTAGAATGATTGGGAATGAAATTCAGACTAAATATAATCGAAAATGATCAATCAATTACAAAAGATTGTGATCGATTTCATTATTGAAAGCACGAACCAATGAATCGTCAATGAAATTTATCAATCGGAATGACACAAACAGATACAGACATACTACATCATAGCTTCTTCTTGAACAAATACACAGACATACCACATCATAGCTTCTTCTTGAACAAACACAGACATACTACATCATAGCTTCTTCTTGAACAAACACACAGGCATACCACATCATAGCTTCTTCTTGAACAAACACACAGACATACCACATCATAGCTTCTTCTTGAACAAACACACATACATACCAAATCATAGCTTCTTCTTGAACAAACACAGACATACCACATCATAGCTTCTTCTTGAACAAACACACAGACATACCACTTCATAGCTTCTTCTTGAACAAACACACAGACATACCACATCATAGCTTCTTCTTGAACAAACACACATACATACCACATCATAGATTCTTCTTGAACAAACACACAGGCATACCACACTATAGCTTCTTCTTGTACAAACACACAGACATACCACATCATAGCTTCTTCTCATGTTGTTTACAGCAGTGTCATCATTGAAGTACTTTCCAAAGGAGCACTGAAGCATGACCTTGATGGCTATGGCAGCCATCTGTTCCCACAGCCCAATGTGTTCTTCTCCAGGGACGTTCCTCCATTTCTGGACCAACCCATCAGCCAGCTACAACATTGCATTAGTACATTATCATAATTGTGCACAATAACCCTGAAACTGCCATTGGAGTGAAAATGACAAAAAGTGATGGGAATGAAAATAGAGACAACTAAATAGTTCTGGCGAGTTTTTGCTGTCATTATCTCCAGATCTGTATTGTATAGATTTACCTGATTTTGGTAGGAACACCAACGTATCTCATTTTAATAGGGATTTGCTTTTTTTGTGTTCATCTCACAGGTATAAAATCAAATGACAAACTCATAGTGGTCGAAGAACAAACAGTTTTGAAGCTAGGCAGATTTCAGACAAAATCTTGCAGATTTTGTTTGATGTAGCTATATATATCGTAGATTGTGATACTTGGTTGGAATAGTTAATGTTATGTTATAGGTTGGTTAACCAATTATAAGTGTTATATGGATTTATAATGTTAATACGGAAGTTCATGTCAACACTGTGGATTTAAAATGCCAATATATGCCAGGTCTGAATCACCATTCATGTTGGATCACTATTTCACCTTACAATCGAGTTGACATTACTTGTCTGTGTCCACTCAAAACCAAAACATGGTTGTTTTAGAAACTTCTTTACACAATACAAATACCTGGCTCTACTATTACAAGCCATTATGATACAAATTTATTAGCTGGATTGTTTTAATTACACAAAAAGTTGTTTATTTTTGTTGGATTTGGTTAAACAAATTAGTGAAGATATTTTAATAGTGCATATTTTTTTCTAATTTAATTAATATTATTCTACATGCAAAACATTAATGTAAATACGGATCACCAAAAAGCTACGAATACTGTAAAACTGTGTTACAACGTACTTTGTAAATGGTGTCGTAATATGCACTCAGAGCTTGGTCATTGAAGCATCGGCCATACATTGTATGTCTCTTGCGACCCTCTTCTCCATTACAAAATTGGATGCTATTGGATCCAAAAAAGGGCTCAAACATTTGGATGAGAATTGCTGAAACAAATAAATATGTATAAGTAATAATGTTAAAAAATACCACAGGGGAATTCTGTGGTATTTGTGCCGTGAATATGAAAACAATTGTTCGCTATTTGGATTAGTTTAAGACATGTAATTAATGTGTTGTCACATTATTCAGGTTTAAGAACTTTCAATTGTCATTAAAAAAACAATTATGTATAACAATAGCAATAAAAAAAAAATTGCGCACAAGACAATCGTTTTTGGCATGGGTCTTCCTTTATAAAAGTTATTGAAAACACAGTTACGGAACATACTAATGTATCACCAAAATTAAATAAAAAATTTGCACACGAGAGCTAACATGTCCTGTTAGATATTAGGTAGGTTTAATTTAATTTTTGCAATAAATTTCTTAAATGAGACGAGTAAAAAACGAAATCGAGGACTTCAATAGTTGTGCTGCTCCATACAGAAACTTACGAGGACGGTCAAAAATTTTGGCATGCTCCTTAAATAGCTGTGGCGAGGCAATGCTGACAGTGAGCTGTTGGCCAAACCAGAAGGAAGCAATGTCACCATAGTTCTTGTGAAGAACCGTAAGAAAGTTATGCAGACTTCCAGCTTTCTGAATGTCTGGCAAGTTTCCTTTACTGAAACATTGTGACAATTGCATTAGGTAGCATAGCAAAACTTAACATACATACTGACCATGTGTCTTAGCCTTATTTGGTCAAATTAAATACATATCTTGAAATAAATCATGGTATATGTATCGAATCTGTAGTGTGTGAATAGTTAAGTCAAGGGTAGGCACTTCAAAGAAAAAATAGATATCATGATAGAACATTGGCAGTTGACTTATATGAAAGGTGAAATATAAAGGAACCAAAAACTGCTTATTTTATTAATATATCTTTATTAGATCCAAAGATATTGCGATTTTAATATGGTAAAAATTAGAAAAAATTTTGTATCTCGTATACAGGAAAAAGACTCTAATTTTTGTGTTTTCTTTAAATCAATGTATGATTAAAGTTGCATAACTTTTTTATTTTTGCATATATTTTAATAATTTTTTCAGGAGTTGCAAGCACATTAAGTAGGGTCATAAATATGCATAATCCAGTCATATATCATAAAGAGTAACTCAGTTAATGCAATTAATAAATCAATATTGGCTAATTAGTGCATGAAGTCAACTGACCGACACATGACATATCCATAACTTACATGATTATGAAGATATTTGTATGATAAAAACTTGTTTATTTTGACAGTACAACGTACATGAATAGTAAGTTGAATAATATTTCTATATGAAAATGTCAGTAACTGAAAACTAATTTTATTGTAAAAAATTTGTAAAATTACATTTTGATCCGAGTACACCCTTGCCTTAATAGGCACAGCTGGCTTAGTAACAGTGCGAACTTATGTTAAAATGAAATAAAGAAGTGACTTTGTTTGTTTGATCTAGTAGCTTGTTAAAGTGTCAATAGCCTATGTTTCATCAACTATAGTCACAAATGAGCTAGCATGTCACAGTTGATACTAGATGAGTTCGATTTTTTTGCGAAATTAATCTAAAATGAGACGAGTAATAAATTTAATTGCTGAATCAGCATTAATGTTTAAATTTGTCACTGCAGGTCATACGTACTATTCATCCGATGCATCCACTCCAGGAACAGTTGTCACCTTTTTTGAGCCCTACACAAAAAGAAAACATTTAACAATATGAAAATTGGGTGCAATAAAACAGTATTAGAATTATTACACGGGTAGTTAAATTGTTATTTCATTAGACATTCCAAGTAACATACAGACATTTGTCTTGATTTAGTTCATCGAAATAACAACATCTGAAGTCTTGAATACAGGTACTTGTAAATATCCTTTGTTAGAACAAAATTAATCCAGTAAAACCTAAGTAATATACATTTAGGCTTTGCTGCTGTCAGACACTTTATTTGATGCCTGGATGCATTTAGAACTTACCGATCGGTTGGCATGTAACGAGGTAAATGTACTTCGTTACAACACTTGAGTAGTTATTTCAAGTAATTGGCATGTAACGAAGTACAATTTTGACTAAATACTTTTTACTTGTAACAAAGTAGTTTTATTTAAAGTAACGCGACTTTTTACTCTGTTACTTTTATTTACTTCGCAATATATTTACGTTACATTTTTTTAAGAGATTGCTGCTGCTGGTGGCGCTCCACCGTCAACGACATTTCAAAAACTGTTTATCTTTTAATATCATTCAATTGCATGCCAGTTCGCAATCATATTTGCATGCATACCTCTCTTCGGGAAATCGACACAACCACTGTTTTATATCTACGTCAGTGAACGAAGTCAGCCAAATATTGGTATAGGTCAGGTCAAGGCTGTTGACATGAAATGTTACTTTGAGCACACAACGCTTGAACGCCATCTCAAACCACGATGCAAATGTCTCCGTAAACTATTAATCAGTAAGTTTCCAATACGTATTATGAATATTAAAATTTGCAATTTCGACAATGTATTGATAATCCCCATACACTGACACAATTCTGATATTCATGAGCATCGTGGATCGAGAATCGATTTTCGCTCATTGGCATTGTCAGCAACTGCCTTACCGGCTTACGTCAGCATTAAACAGCATTTTACTTTCACAAATAAAATTCATATTGAGATGTTTAATAAATTCATAATAATGATTGCTCTACAGAACTAAAGAAAGAAAGAATTGATACTCTGCCATTTGGCAGCATCTTTTTTAGCAATGGCTTATTCCAGCTGACCCATAAATAATATCAAAGACAGGGACAGGGGCCCTGACAGGTGACTTTTAATTGCAAGTAGCAACAGCATTCCTCTGTTGCACTGGTCTGTCTTCTGATCGATTCTAGTGCCTCATCATTAAGTTCTGTATTTAACTGAAATTATTTGATGTTGTAAGCTCTCATAAAGATAATGTAATTTTCCAAGCATCCAAGTGAGCACCATGTTCAATGGTGGCAGACCGATTGACCAGCTAAGGCGGTCTGGGAGCACATTGTTATAGGCAGAGTGGTTGCAAAACAGTGGTCAGATGCAAGTTGTGTAATTTATATAATATTACTCATGATTTTGTTGTTATTTTTAAGTGTTGTACTTTTGCTTCTACTTTTACTTCCAAGTACTTGTAAAAAGTAGTTTTACTTTTTACTCAAGTACTTTTTTTACAAAGTAATTTTACTTTTACTCAAGTAGTTTTCAGGTGAATTACTTTTACTTTCACTCAAATACAAAATAAAAGTTATTCAGTCAACCCTGACTGTCCGTCCAGTGACAATCTTTCAAACTATTTGTTTTGGCTGTCTCACATCACATGCACGTCTTTATGTGTTAAACCCCATCCAATCAATATGTTTTATAAACACTTGTTTAATTGCTGCATTTTAACTTTGTAAAATGTGTAACTTGTATGCAGCGATATAATGATTAATTAATCAAGTATCTTGGGAAATCTTGAGAACACGGGATTGAATTTTGGTGGATTTTATATTTGTCTAAAGCGTGGAATATTGATCGGATAAGTATTATTATTGCGTGTATATTAAACATAAACTTACAAGAGTCCTTGTTTAGTCAATAGTTGCTGTTAAAATTTAGCTATAGAAGTAATTTAGGGTAGTTTATACCGTAGGTCTCCGAGGACTCGGTAGCGCGAGCGATAATTAAGGGTTGTTGTTTTCAGTTGATTGGGTACATAATACGAGACTTAATATTATTGTAAATAATTTAGTACATATTAAATATTGAAAACCTGAATATTTTGTTTTAGCAACATTTATTGTTAAAAGTTAGCCGTAGGTAGTAATTCAGTGTTATTTAAATAAGGTCACTGAAATTTCGTTAGCGCGAGCGATATTACGTTTTGTTAGTCAGCTGTTACATAGAAAGTAAGTTGCAAGGCAGTAGCTGTAAATTTAATTAAGACATAAGTAACATACTATAAAGTGTGTATTACAACACAAAAACAGTCTTTGTGAAGACTACCTAGTATAAATTGATTATAAACGGATTATAAACAAATACAAATTTAATTTCTAACATGGCGCCGTGCAAACGCCAAGTAAAGGCAAAACGTAATTTGATATGTTCTAGCTGCGATAGCTGGATAGACTTTGCAAAGTCCGGGTGTGTAAATTCGTGGGCGGAGGTGCAGGCGGATGATTTCCATTTCGTGTGTAGGGGGTGTACTACAGTGAAATATCTGCAGGAGCAGGTGATTGAGCTAAGGCGTATGATTTTGATGATGACAGGGCAGGGTGAGACAGAAGTGAACAGAGGTGGTGAGAATGATGAGAGCAGAGGTGGTGATACCGAGGAGAGCAGAGGTGGTGAGACCGAGGAGAGCAGAGGTGGTGAGACCGAGGAGAGCAGAGGTGGTGAGACCGAGGAGAACAAGGAGAGCAGTGGCAATGTGAGGGAGAAAGCTGGTAAGAAGAAGAAAGATGACAGAAGGCAAAGAATGCAACAAAAGAGAGGTAAGCGGGTGAGTGGAGAGGGATTGCCAGGTGGTAAGACGGTAAAGGTTGATGATAGGAGGGAAAGGGGACATACTAGTAGTGTGCAACAGGAAAGGAGCTTTGCCGATGTAGTATCACAGGGGAAAGCGAGGAAAGCCCGGGTATTTATGGGGGATTCCATCATTAGGAAAGTGGATAAAATTGTAAATAGAGGAGATGACATAACAGTATGCCTACCAGGGCAAAAGTAGAGGATATAGCAGAGAAGGCAGGACAGGTCATGGGTGGTGGCACGGGAGGTGCTGTTCTCGTGCATGTGGGAACGAACAATGCAGATAAGGAGGGAACGTCAGCCATCATTGGTAAGTACAGGAGGTTGATCAAGACACTTAAAGAGGCACGAGTTGGGCAGATCGTATTGTCGGGGATATTACCAATAATGGGAGGCAGGGGTGAGGAATATAGGAACTGTAGAAGGATGGCGATCAACACACAGGTACAGAAGGTATGTATGGAGGAGGGAGTAGGCTTCGTAGACATGTGGTTAAACTTTGTGGGAAGAGGTGACTTTTTCATGAGAGATGGACTTTATCTGACAGGGAAGGGCGCTGCAGTTCTTGCGTGTGAGTTTGTCAGAGTTGTCGACGAGGGCACAGGTACCATAGATTATTTAAACTAGATGCGCAGGGGGAACTGACAGAGAAAACTCAAAGGAGTACTACTACAAATACACATCCAAAGAAATGTTCACCAATAATTTCAGACAATGAACTTAAATGTGTATGCTTAAATGCCAGGAGCATAGTAAATAAAAAAAGTGAGTTAGACATTATGGTAGCAGATATTGATCCTCATGTAACAGGCATCACAGAATCATGGGCAAATGAAGATATAGTAGATGCTGAGTTAGCACTGACAGGCTATGTAATGTTTAGGAAGGATAGACGAGAAAGAAGGGGAGGTGGAGTAATTTTGTATATTAAAGAATCTATCCAAGCATATGAAATTACACTGAAAAGTGAAGCAGATAGTGTGGAAGCAATTTGGTGTAACCTAGTTACCAGGAACTCAACATTAACAATAGGAGTAGTTTATCGTAGTCCTAACATAGGACAAGAGGAAGATGTAAAATTACAAAAGGCGATAAGGGAGGTGAGCAAGGGAGAATGTGTTATAATGGGTGATTTTAACCATGGCCATATACAATGGGAATCATTAGAGAGTGCTGGAGGGGACGACCATCAGTTTCTACTTCTAACACAGGATTGTTTCCTTACTCAACATGTCTTGGAACCAACCAGAGATGGGAATGTGTTAGATTTAATTTTGTCTTCTCAAAATGAATTAGTTGACAATGTTAAAGTACACGAAGCTTTGGGTTCAAGTGGCCATAACCAAATCCATTTTAATATAAAAGTAAAAACAGGGAATACAAATAAAAAACAATGGAGGAGGAACTTCAACAAAGGCAGATATAAAGTGATGAGAACATATCTTGCAAATATAGATTGGAATAATTTGCTGAAGAACAAGACAGCAACAGAATGCTGGACTTGTTTAAAATATGAGATTGAGGGCATTATTGAGAAATTTATTCCATTAAGAAAACAAGGGAAAAGATCCAGGAAAAAAACACCTGTCAAAAGAAGCTATTAGAAACATTGCTCACAAACAGATGCTGTGGAAGGTCTATAAACACACTGGAAATGTAGAAGACTACACCAACTACAAAGAGGCACTTAACCTAGCTACTACTGAAATTAGAAAATCTAAAAGAACCTTTGAACAAAAATTGGCAGGTAATATAAAAAATGACAGCAAGAGTTTCTATGCTTATGTAAGGAGTAAACAGAAAGTTCGAGATAAGGTCGGACCACTGGAAAGCAACAGTGAAAACATAATTTCAGATGGGTTCCAAATGGCAGAGGTCCTGAATGAGTATTTCAGCTCAGTTTTTACCACAGAAGATATCAGCTCACTTCCAGTTCCAATGACTAACTTTGAGGGCAATACATCAGAATATTTAGGGCAGTTATTTGTAACTCCTGAAATGATAGCAAAGAAAATTAAGAAGATGAAAGATAATAAATCACCTGGAGTTGATGGGATACCACCAAAACTGCTAAAGGAAATTGTTGATCAAATTAGTACACCACTTGCAAACTTATTTAACTTGTCACTAGAAGAAGGAATAGTTCCTTCAGAATGGAAAGAAGCAAACATTACGCCGCTGTTTAAGAAGGGATCGAGGAAGAAGCCAGAAAATTACAGAACAGTGAGTTTAACATCAGTTGTATGTAAATTACTTGAAACATTAATTAGAGACCACATGGTGGAATTCCTCATAAAACATAAATTAATAAATACATCTCAACATGGATTCCTAAAAGCAAGGTCAGTGGATGTTGTCTACTTAGATTTTCAGAAAGCTTTCGATAAAGTGCCACATCAAAGATTGTTACTTAAACTAAAAGCCCATGGTATAGGCAATGATGTAATCAACTGGATAGAAAAGTGGCTTACACACAGAAGACAGAGAGTAATAGTAGATGGTAAGATTTCAAACTGGAAATCTGTTTTGAGTGGGGTACCACAGGGATCAGTGTTAGGCCCTATACTGTTTTTAATATATATAAATGATTTGGAGGATGACATATCTAGCAAAGTACTCAAATTTGCAGATGACACAAAGGTATTCAGAAAGGTTACTAATGATACAGATAAACAAAGTTTACAGGATGATCTAAAAAAAATTAGTTAAATGGTCAGAAAAATGGCAAATGTTATTCAATGTTGGGAAGTGTAAATGTATACACATAGGACATGGAAATATGGACGAGGAATATTAAATGGGGGATGCTGTACTAGGTAGAACCACACAAGAAAAGGATTTAGGAGTAACATTTAATGCTGACATGAAAGTTTCAGAGCAATGTGGGATTGCTGCTTCGAAAGGAAATCAAATTCTAGGGCTAATTAGGAGAACTATCACATATAAGGAGAAACATCTAATTGTACCCCTGTACAAAGCAATAGTTAGACCACATTTGGAATATTGTATTCAAGCATGGAGGCCATATCGTAAAAAAGACATAGATAAGCTAGAAAGAATACAACGAAGAGCAACTAAGATGATTCCAGAATTAAGAGACCTTAGTTACGAAAGTCGCTTATTACAATGTGGTTTGACAACACTAGAGACCAGGAGACTAAGAGGAGACCAAATAGAAGTGTTTAAAATAGTGAACGGTTATGAGGATGTTGATAGGAATATGTTCTTCAGGAATATGTTCTTCAGAGGACACAAAGCAGCATTAGTTAAGGAGCAGTGTAGGTTGGACATGAGAAAGTACTCATTCTCACAGAGGGTGATAAATGAATGGAACAAACTGCCAAACGATTGTGTTAATGCTAGTAGTGTGAATATGTTTAAAAATAGAATTGACAGATATCTGATAAGGGTGGGCTACACATAGATGAGAAAATTGTTGGAATCTCGATAAGCCAATGGCTTCCTTGTCCACTTGCCATCTGGAACTTGTTCAAGATGGCAATCTTGTTAAATCTTGTTAAATGAATGAAACTGCTGTAATCGCTATGATTTTTCAGGATCGACAGTCAGAAAGATTTGAAAAAAAGAAGCCAAAGGTGTCGGCTTTGCCTCTGACAGCAATGCTGTTGCCATCTGCTTTCATTCCATAAATTCAGACTTATCATTTGAGTAATGTGGAACCCATGCCTTATAATATTAAAAAGTGTGACACTTTGTTGGTACACTTCGTTTTGTCAGTTGATAAAAATGCAATTAACCTGCATTTCCCTTTTGGACATTTATTATATTTGTGTGTCACAGTGCAATGTTTTTGCTACTATGCTACCACTCCCCAACTGAGCTCAGCCTCTTGTCACACCTCTTGTCACACCCCTTGTCATTACTGTGCATAGACTATTCATTCACATATCTATCACAGTCTATCACCAGGTAATCATTTATACGAATGAAACAACACGGAGTGAACGAAACTACACAAGCTTCAAAACAACAACAATGATTCAAACCTACCATCTATCCACAATGCCCCACTACTGTTCTCTCGATTGCGTGTCTGTGATGTTCTATTCACAACACCACCATGCCCCACTAGTGTTCTATCCACAACACCGCAATGCCCCACAAGTGTTCTATCCACAACACCATCACACCCAACTAGTGTTCTTTCCACAATAACACCATGCCCCACTAGTGTTCTATCCACAATACCACCACACCCCACTAGTATTCTATCCACAACTCCACCACGCCCCAATAGTGTTCAAATGCATAATTAGAATAATTAAATTCAAACCTACTAGTGTTCTATCCACAATGCCCCACTAGTGTTCTCTCGATTGCATGTCTGATGTTCTATCCACATCACCACGCCCCACTAGTGTTCTATCCACAAAACCATCACACCCCACTAGTGTTTAAATGGATAATAAGAATAATTAAATTCGAACTTACTAGTGTTCTATCCACAATGCCCCATGTGTATTCTTTCGATTGCATGTCTGATGTTCTATCCACAACACCACCATGCCCCACTTGTGTTCTATTCACAACACCACCAAGCCCCACTAGTGTTCTATCCAGGGTTGAAAAAAAATCATGATTTTTATTTAAAAAAAATTTTTTTTATTTAAATTGGATTTATTTGATTTTTTTAAAATCTGGTATATAGATATTTATATAGATGTTTAAATTTGTAAACTCTTTCAAACATGTTCTATTCAAATCGATTTGGGTTCTTGTCTTAACAGAGGGTATATGATTTTTGCTTATATAAAGACATTAGACAATGTCCACAAGGCCTCACCCCTGTAGTTGCATAATCTGTGTGTCTGTGGCTGTAGCAGTGGCAATTATTGTTTGGTGAGAGGGTGGATTAGCACCTGTCCAGGGCTCTGTGTACTCTAAGGGTCTCTAACCAGAATACAAACTAGTACAGTATTAAACAACTGAGTCAACATACTGAATTGGTAACAACTAGCATAAGCTATAAGTGGACTTTAACTCAGGGCTTCTCTGTTGAAAAGATACTTCCTCTGAAAGACAAGTTTGTGTGGCTTCACTGCATTCAGAAAGGGAATAGCTCAAACACACACAATGTCATAAAATATTTGACTATCAGGCTATCTGGTGACAATACAGCTACACAAGTGTGCACACTTTGTGTTTTATATTAAAAAACATACAAAACTTTGTTGATCTCGATGCTTGTAAACAATTATTTGTGTTAAATTCATTTATACCCTGCTGATGCTTAATGTTGATACCTTGCAGATGCGGGGTGGGGGTTGGGGCCTCCCGTATTGGAGGCCTGGTGGGATAAATGATCGCCCCACCTTTGCTACTTTTACATGTCATTTAATAATTGCTTTTCTCGATGAGCTAGTTTGTATTGATGATTAAGCTATATCTCATCGATTTACACATATATGATATTTTTCTCGATGAACATATTTGTACCAGCTATTTTCTCATCGATACATGTATTTTATTATCACGATGCATTTATTAAATGACCTTTAACAACAGTTACTCTTTGTGTGTTCCTGTAGCAAACAAGCTCAGGTTTCTGCCATTACGCATCTGCAAGGTATCAACATTAAGCATCAGCAGGGTATAAATGAATATTTTTACACTTGAAAAAATAGTATTTATATAATGTGAGGTGAGAATCTACTTTGCCATGTTTGGTGCGGTCTGCAACACGAGAAACAGTCCGGAGTACACAAAATGGTTTTAGTCCAAAAACGTCATGTGACAAGTTAAACCCTGTCCCTTTGTGTTGCGAACTTCGCTGACGCAAGTCGTGTTTTCGTGAAGCAACACATTGGACGTTTTTCCTCCCACCATCCTCCCCTTTCTACCACCAATGTTCTTGTGTTGCGTACCGTGTTATCATGATTATGTACTGCGCATATAAATCAGCGACTAAAAAAACCGGAAGTAAAAAAAATATAAAAAATCATCAATCAATTATTTTTTTGAAATGATTTAAATCAAATGATTAAAATCAAATGATTTAAATCAAACAAACCTGGTTCTATCTATAATGCCTCATTAGTGTTCTATCCACAACACCACCACGCCCCACTAGTGTTCTATCCACAACACCACCATGCCCCACTAGTGTTCTATCCACAACGCCCCACCTAGTGTTTCTATCCACAACGCCCCCCATGCCCCACTAGTGTTCTACCCACAACACCACCATGCCCCACTAGTGTTCTATCCACAATGCCACCACACCCCACTAGTGTTCTAACCAGAAAACCACCATGCCCCACTAGTGTTCTATCCACAATGCCACCACGCCCACTAGTGTTCTATCCACAACGCCCCACTAGTGTTCTATCCACAACACCACCACTCCCCAATAGTGTTCTATCCACAATGCCCCACTAGTGTTGTATCCACAATATCACCATGCCCCACAAGTGTTCTATCCACAACGCCGCATTTTTCATAAAATAAATACGCGTATATGGACGCTTATTCGGCATTCAAGAGTAGTGTTCTATCCACAACACTTCCATGCCCCACTAGTGTTCTATCCACAACGCCACCATGCTCCATGTTCTATCCACCACGCCACCATCCCCCACTAGTGTTTTATCCACAACACCACCATACCCCACTAGTGTTCTATCCACGACGTCCCACTAGTGTTCTATCCACAACAACAACATGCCCCACTAGTGTTCTATCCACAACACCACCACGGCCCATTAGTGTTCAATCCACAACACCACCATGCCCCATTAGCTTCCTATCCACAACACCACCACGCCCCACTAGTGTTCTATCCACAGCACCACCAAGCCCCACTAGTGTTCTATCCACAACACCACCAAGCCCCACTAGTGTTCTATCCAAAACACCGCCACACACCACTAGTGTTCTATCCACAACACCACCAAGCCCCACTAGTGTTCTATCCACAACTCCACCACACCCCACTAGTGTTCTATCCACAACACCACCATGCCCCACTAGTGTTTTATCCACAATGCCACCACGCCCCACTAGTGTTCTATCCACAACACCACCATGCCCCACTAGTGTTCTATCCACAACGCCCCACCTAGTGTTTCTATCCACAACGCCCCCCATGCCCCACTAGTGTTCTACCCACAACACCACCATGCCCCACTAGTGTTCTATCCACAATGCCACCACACCCCACTAGTGTTCTAACCAGAAAACCACCATGCCCCACTAGTGTTCTATCCACAATGCCACCACGCCCACTAGTGTTCTATCCACAACGCCCCACTAGTGTTCTATCCACAACACCACCACTCCCCAATAGTGTTCTATCCACAATGCCCCACTAGTGTTGTATCCACAATATCACCATGCCCCACAAGTGTTCTATCCACAACGCCGCATTTTTCATAAAATAAATACACGTATATGGACGCTTATTCGGCATTCAAGAGTAGTGTTCTATCCACAACACTTCCATGCCCCACTAGTGTTCTATCCACAACGCCACCATGCTCCATCCACCACGCCACCATCCCCCACTAGTGTTTTATCCACAACACCACCATACCCCACTAGTGTTCTATCCACGACGTCCCACTAGTGTTCTATCCACAACAACAACATGCCCCACTAGTGTTCTATCCACAACACCACCATGCCCCACTAGTGTTCTATCCACAACGCCCCACCTAGTGTTTCTATCCACAACGCCCCCCATGCCCCACTAGTGTTCTACCCACAACACCACCATGCCCCACTAGTGTTCTATCCACAATGCCACCACACCCCACTAGTGTTCTAACCAGAAAACCACCATGCCCCACTAGTGTTCTATCCACAATGCCACCACGCCCACTAGTGTTCTATCCACAACGCCCCACTAGTGTTCTATCCACAACACCACCACTCCCCAATAGTGTTCTATCCACAATGCCCCACTAGTGTTGTATCCACAATATCACCATGCCCCACAAGTGTTCTATCCACAACGCCGCATTTTTCATAAAATAAATACGCGTATATGGACGCTTATTCGGCATTCAAGAGTAGTGTTCTATCCACAACACTTCCATGCCCCACTAGTGTTCTATCCACAACGCCACCATGCTCCATCCACCACGCCACCATCCCCCACTAGTGTTTTATCCACAACACCACCATACCCCACTAGTGTTCTATCCACGACGTCCCACTAGTGTTCTATCCACAACAACAACATGCCCCACTAGTGTTCTATCCACAACACCACCACGGCCCATTAGTGTTCAATCCACAACACCACCATGCCCCATTAGCTTCCTATCCACAACACCACCACGCCCCACTAGTGTTCTATCCACAGCACCACCAAGCCCCACTAGTGTTCTATCCACAACACCACCAAGCCCCACTAGTGTTCTATCCAAAACACCGCCACACACCACTAGTGTTCTATCCACAACACCACCAAGCCCCACTAGTGTTCTATCCACAACTCCACCACACCCCACTAGTGTTCTATCCACAACACCACCATGCCCCACTAGTGTTTTATCCACAATGCCACCACGCCCCACTAGTGTTCTATCCACAATGCCACCACGCCCCACTAATGTTCTATCCACAACACCACCATGGACCACTAGTGTTCTATCCACAACACCACCAAGCCCCACTAGTGTTCTATCCACAACACCACCATGCCCCACTACTCTCAAGTGCCAAATAAACGTATAGGCCAAATAACAGTATAGCGTGGCAAATCGGTCAAATGTAATTATAGTATAGTGTTGAATAACAGAATAGTGGGAGGGGGGGGCAAATTGTTCCAAACAAATAATAGTACAGTGTGAAAAATTCACTAGTATATTTGTCTTTTTTAGCGCCAAAGCAATTTTTTTCTCGATGTGAAGCCAAGGCGTCCATAGAAAACTACACGGATCACCGTGTATTTTGTTTTTCTGCCGAATATGCATAAACTTTGTGCGCATTCGTGTCACCGCAAATATGGTAATTGCATTTTATATCTGCGAAAAACCGGGAAATTTTCCGTTTTTAAATGGACATTTAAGTTTTATTGAATTGAATACGCAAGCCCGTTTCATGGGAAATCGTCGGCAGCCGGTTACAACCAGTTTGAGGCTCTGCGCACGGCGGCCATTTACGGTCGGTTTAGGGGGTGATAATGGCGTTTCAACTAATAATATACCATGTCAAGCTCCCGAGAACTAAGGATTCATGGAAATCTAATGGTCTAACGCTTAGTGATCAAAATCAAGGATCCTCAGAAGCACATGATACCGCTAAATTCACGACTTGTTCTAAAGGATGAAAATTTAGCCATAGGAGGAGCCACATGCAGCTCCAGTTGTGAGCAAGTGATTTTAGCGCAAGTGGTAAACCTCACCATGGATAATTGATTAGAGGTAGCAATAGAGTGACAGCGATTGCTCTCCTAAAAATTATACACTGCATAATTTGCCACGATTATCGGAGAATATAGGCTGGCACAAATGTTTAAATTTAATAATATTATAGTGCCAAATAATGTGCGAATAGGATGGCATTTTTCATAAAATAAATACGTGTATAGGATGGCATTTTTCATAAAATAAATACGCGTATATGGACGCTTATTCGGCATTCAAGAGTAGTGTTCTATCCACAACACTTCCATGCCCCACTAGTGTTCTATCCACAACGCCACCATGCTCCATGTTCTATCCACCACGCCACCATCCCCCACTAGTGTTTTATCCACAACACCACCATACCCCACTAGTGTTCTATCCACGACGTCCCACTAGTGTTCTATCCACAACAACAACATGCCCCACTAGTGTTCTATCAACAACACCACCATGCCCCATTAGTGTTCTATCCACAACGCCACCACGCCCCACAAGTGTTCTATCCACAACACCACCATGCCCCACTAGTGTTTTATCCACAACGCCACAATGCACCACTAGTTTTCAATCCATAATGCCCCACTAGTATTCTATCCAGAACACCAATACGCCCCACTAGTTTTCTATCCACAACGCCACCATGCTCCACTAGTGTTCTATCCTCAATGCCACCATGCCCCACTAGTGTTCTATCCACAACACCACCATGCCCCACTAGTGTTCTATCCACAATGCCACCATGCCCCACTAGTGTTCTATCCACAACACCACCATGACCCATTGTGTTTTATCCACAATGCCACAATGCCCCAACAGTGTTCAATCCACTATGCCCCACTAGTGTTCTATCCACAACACCACTATGCCCCACTTGTGTTCTACCCACAATACCACCACGCCACACAAGTATTCTATCTACAATGCCCCACTAGTGTTCTATCCACAACGCCACCATGCCCCAGTAATGTTCTATCCACAACACCACCATGCCCCACTAGTGTTCTATCCCCAAAGCCACCACGCCCGACTATTGTTCTATCCACAACACCACCATGCCCCACTAGTGTTCTATCCCCAAAGCCACCACGCCCGACTATTGTTCTATCCACAACACCACCATGCCCCACTAGTGTTCTATCCCCAAAGCCACCACGCCCGACTATTGTTCTATCCACAACACCACCACACCTCACTAGTGTTCTTTCTTTTTCCAACGCCACCAACACCTGTGTTCTATCCACAATGCCACCACGCCCCACTAGTATTCTATCCACAACACCATCAAGCCCCACTAGTGTTCTATCCACAACACTGCCATGCAGCACTAGTGTTCACAACGCCACCAACACCTGTCACAAGATACCAATGACTGGGGTTTGTAACTGGGGGGGTATATTTGGACTGGGTACTTAAAGGGGGGGTGAAGCACTCGAACAACCATAGCCCAAACATAATAACATACCATTTACAGTATATATCACCCTTATATGATGGGCGCAACGCCACGGTAATTTTGTAATATCCTTTTAAACTTTGCCATTATCTTCGCTGGGCGGCGCCATATTGCTCTGCGGGGGGCTCAGCGGCAGAGTGGTTTGAGTACGAGCTCCTGGCACAGCGTTCACACAGTAAAAACCTCTCGGAAAAACGGCCGAAACGCATGGAAAATCGAATAAAAAGAAAACTGGTGTACACTGGATGGCTCCTGGATATATCAACTAGTACTACAAATGCAAGGAAAAAACTTTTGATCGACTTCCGAGGAAGAATTTGCAGCGGAAAAGGTGGGTGAGCTAGTTTGTATTGATGATTAAGCTATATCTCATCGATTTACACATATATGATATTTTTCTCGATGAACATATTTGTACCAGCTATTTTCTCATCGATACATGTATTTTATTATCACGATGCATTTATTAAATGACCTTTAACAACAGTTACTCTTTGTGTGTTCCTGTAGCAAACAAGCTCAGGTTTCTGCCATTACGCATCTGCAAGGTATCAACATTAAGCATCAGCAGGGTATAAATGAATATTTTTACACTTGAAAAAATAGTATTTATATAATGTGAGGTGAGAATCTACTTTGCCATGTTTGGTGCGGTCTGCAACACGAGAAACAGTCCGGAGTACACAAAATGGTTTTAGTCCAAAAACGTCATGTGACAAGTTAAACCCTGTCCCTTTGTGTTGCGAACTTCGCTGACGCAAGTCGTGTTTTTCGTGAAGCAACACATTGGACGCTTTTTCCTCCCACCATCCTCCCCTTTCTACCACCAATGTTCTTGTGTTATGCGACGTGTTATCATGATTATGTACTGCGATATAAATCAGCGACTAAAAAAACCGAAGTAAAAAAATATAAAAATCATCAATCAATTATTTTTTTGAAATGATTTAAATCAAATGATTAAAATCAAATGATTTAAATCAAACAAACCTGGTTCTATCTATAATGCCTCATTAGTGTTCTATCCACAACACCACCACGCCCCACTAGTGTTCTATCCACAACACCACCATGCCCCACTAGTGTTCTATCCACAACGCCCCACCTAGTGTTTCTATCCACAACGCCCCCATGCCCCACTAGTGTTCTAACCACAACACCACCATGCCCCACTAGTGTTCTATCCACAATGCCACCACGCCCCACTAGTGTTCTAACCAGAAAACCACCATGCCCCACTAGTGTTCTATCCACAATGCCACCACGCCCACTAGTGTTCTATCCACAACGCCCCACTAGTGTTCTATCCACAACACCACCACTCCCAATAGTGTTCTATCCACAATGCCCCACTAGTGTTGTATCCACAATATCACCATGCCCCACAAGTGTTCTATCCACAACGCCGCATTTTTCATAAAATAAATACGCGTATATGGACGCTTATTCGGCATTCAAGAGTAGTGTTCTATCCACAACACTTCCATGCCCCACTAGTGTTCTATCCACAACGCCACCATGCTCCATGTTCTATCCACCACGCCACCATCCCCCACTAGTGTTTTATCCACAACACCACCATACCCCACTAGTGTTCTATCCACGACGTCCCACTAGTGTTCTATCCACAACAACAACATGCCCCACTAGTGTTCTATCCACAACACCACCACGGCCCATTAGTGTTCAATCCACAACACCACCATGCCCCATTAGCTTCCTATCCACAACACCACCACGCCCCACTAGTGTTCTATCCACAGCACCACCAAGCCCCACTAGTGTTCTATCCACAACACCACCAAGCCCCACTAGTGTTCTACTTCGAACTATTGTTCTATCCACAACACCACCATGCCCCACTAGTGTTCTATCCCCAAAGCCACCACGCCCGACTATTGTTCTATCCACAACACCACCACACCTCACTAGTGTTCTTTCTTTTCCAACGCCACCAACACCTGTGTTCTATCCACAATGCCACCACGCCCCACTAGTATTCTATCCACAACACCATCAAGCCCCACTAGTGTTCTATCCACAACACTGCCATGCAGCACTAGTGTTCACAACGCCACCAACACCTGTCACAAGATACCAATGACTGGGGTTTGTAACTGGGGGTATATTTGGACTGGGTACTTAAAGGGGGGTGAAGCACTCGAACAACCATAGCCCAAACATAATAACATACCATTTACAGTATATATCACCTCTTATATGATGGGCGCAACGCCACGGTAATTTTGTAATATCCTTTTAAACTTTGCCATTATCTTCGCTGGGCGGCGCCATATTGCTCTGCGGGGGGCTCAGCGGCAGAGTGGTTTGAGTACGAGCTCCTGGCACAGCGTTCACACAGTAAAAACCTCTCGGAAAAACGGCCGAAACGCATGGAAAATCGAATAAAAAGAAAACTGGTGTACACTGGATGGCTCCTGGATATATCAACTAGTACTACAAATGCAAGGAAAAAACTTTTGATCGACTTCCGAGGAAGAATTTGCAGCGGAAAAGGTGGGTGAGCTAGTTTGTATTGATGATTAAGCTATATCTCATCGATTTACACATATATGATATTTTTCTCGATGAACATATTTGTACCAGCTATTTTCTCATCGATACATGTATTTTATTATCACGATGCATTTATTAAATGACCTTTAACAACAGTTACTCTTTGTGTGTTCCTGTAGCAAACAAGCTCAGGTTTCTGCCATTACGCATCTGCAAGGTATCAACATTAAGCATCAGCAGGGTATAAATGAATATTTTTACACTTGAAAAAATAGTATTTATATAATGTGAGGTGAGAATCTACTTTGCCATGTTTGGTGCGGTCTGCAACACGAGAAACAGTCCGGAGTACACAAAATGGTTTTAGTCCAAAAACGTCATGTGACAAGTTAAACCCTGTCCCTTTGTGTTGCGAACTTCGCTGACGCAAGTCGTGTTTTCGTGAAGCAACACATTGGACGTTTTTCCTCCCACCATCCTCCCCTTTCTACCACCAATGTTCTTGTGTTATGCATCCGTGTTATCATGATTATGTACTGCGCATATAAATCAGCCACTAAAAAACCGGAAGTAAAAAAATATAAAAATCATCAATCAATTATTTTTTTGAAATGATTTAAATCAAATGATTAAAATCAAATGATTTAAATCAAACAAACCTGGTTCTATCTATAATGCCTCATTAGTGTTCTATCCACAACACCACCACGCCCCACTAGTGTTCTATCCACAACACCACCATGCCCCACTAGTGTTCTATCCACAACGCCCCACCTAGTGTTTCTATCCACAACGCCCCCCATGCCCCACTAGTGTTCTACCCACAACACCACCATGCCCCACTAGTGTTCTATCCACAATGCCACCACACCCCACTAGTGTTCTAACCAGAAAACCACCATGCCCCACTAGTGTTCTATCCACAATGCCACCACGCCCACTAGTGTTCTATCCACAACGCCCACTAGTGTTCTATCCACAACACCACCACTCCCCAATAGTGTTCTATCCACAATGCCCCACTAGTGTTGTATCCACAATATCACCATGCCCCACAAGTGTTCTATCCACAACGCCGCATTTTTCATAAAATAAATACGCGTATATGGACGCTTATTCGGCATTCAAGAGTAGTGTTCTATCCACAACACTTCCATGCCCCACTAGTGTTCTATCCACAACGCCACCATGCTCCATGTTCTATCCACCACGCCACCATCCCCCACTAGTGTTTTATCCACAACACCACCATACCCCACTAGTGTTCTATCCACGACGTCCCACTAGTGTTCTATCCACAACAACAACATGCCCCACTAGTGTTCTATCCACAACACCACCACGGCCCATTAGTGTTCAATCCACAACACCACCATGCCCCATTAGCTTCCTATCCACAACACCACCACGCCCCACTAGTGTTCTATCCACAGCACCACCAAGCCCCACTAGTGTTCTATCCACAACACCACCAAGCCCCACTAGTGTTCTACTTCGAACTATTGTTCTATCCACAACACCACCATGCCCCACTAGTGTTCTATCCCCAAAGCCACCACGCCCGACTATTGTTCTATCCACAACACCACCACACCTCACTAGTGTTCTTTCTTTTTCCAACGCCACCAACACCTGTGTTCTATCCACAATGCCACCACGCCCCACTAGTATTCTATCCACAACACCATCAAGCCCCACTAGTGTTCTATCCACAACACTGCCATGCAGCACTAGTGTTCACAACGCCACCAACACCTGTCACAAGATACCAATGACTGGGGTTTGTAACTGGGGGTATATTTGGACTGGGTACTTAAAGGGGGTGAAGCACTCGAACAACCATAGCCCAAACATAATAACATACCATTTACAGTATATATCACCCTTATATGATGGGCGCAACGCCACGGTAATTTTGTAATATCCTTTTAAACTTTGCCATTATCTTCGCTGGGCGGCGCCATATTGCTCTGCGGGGCTCAGCGGCAGAGTGGTTTGAGTACGAGCTCCTGGCACAGCGTTCACACAGTAAAACCTCTCGAAAACGGCCAAACGCATGGAAAATCGAATAAAAAGAAAACTGGTGTACACTGGATGGCTCCTGGATATATCAACTAGTACTACAAATGCAAGGAAAAACTTTTGATCGACTTCCGAGGAAGAATTTGCAGCGGAAAAGGTGGGTGAGCTAGTTTGTATTGATGATTAAGCTATATCTCATCGATTTACACATATATGATATTTTTCTCGATGAACATATTTGTACCAGCTATTTTCTCATCGATACATGTATTTTATTATCACGATGCATTTATTAAATGACCTTTAACAACAGTTACTCTTTGTGTGTTCCTGTAGCAAACAAGCTCAGGTTTCTGCCATTACGCATCTGCAAGGTATCAACATTAAGCATCAGCAGGGTATAAATGAATATTTTTACACTTGAAAAAATAGTATTTATATAATGTGAGGTGAGAATCTACTTTGCCATGTTTGGTGCGGTCTGCAACACGAGAAACAGTCCGAGTACACAAAATGGTTTTAGTCCAAAACGCCATGTGACAAGTTAAACCCTGTCCCTTTGTGTTGCGTAACTTCGCTGACGCAAGTCGTGTTTTCGTGAAGCAACACATTGGACGCTTTTTCCTCCCACCATCCTCCCTTTCTACCACCAATGTTCTTGTGTTGCGTACCGTGTTATCATGATTATGTACTGCGCATATAAATCAGCGACTAAAAAAACCGGAAGTAAAAAAAATATAAAAAATCATCAATCAATTATTTTTTTGAAATGATTTAAATCAAATGATTAAAATCAAATGATTTAAATCAAACAAACCTGGTTCTATCTATAATGCCTCATTAGTGTTCTATCCACAACACCACCACACCCCACTAGTGTTCTATCCACAACACTACCATGCCCCACTAGTGTTCTATCCACAAAGCCACCGCCCAACTAGTGTTTCTCTCCACATAATGCTGCCATGCCCCACTAGTGTTCTAACCACTATGCCACCAGCCACCATGCCCCACTAGTGTTCTATCCACAATGCCACCACACCCCACTAGTGTTCTAACCAGAAAACCACCATGCCCCACTAGTGTTCTATCCACAATGCCACCACGCCCACTAGTGTTCTATCCACAACGCCCCACTAGTGTTCTATCCACAACACCACCACTCCCCAATAGTGTTCTATCCACAATGCCCCACTAGTGTTGTATCCACAATATCACCATGCCCCACAAGTGTTCTATCCACAACGCCGCATTTTTCATAAAATAAATACGCGTATATGGACGCTTATTCGCATTCAAGAGTAGTGTTCTATCCACAACACTTCCATGCCCCACTAGTGTTCTATCCACAACGCCACCATGCTCCATGTTCTATCCACCACGCCACCATCCCCCACTAGTGTTTTATCCACAACACCACCATACCCCACTAGTGTTCTATCCACGACGTCCCACTAGTGTTCTATCCACAACAACAACATGCCCCACTAGTGTTCTATCCACAACACCACCACGGCCCACTAGTGTTCAATCCACAACACCACCATGCCCCATTAGCTTCCTATCCACAACACCACCACGCCCCACTAGTGTTCTATCCACAGCACCACCAAGCCCCACTAGTGTTCTATCCACAACACCACCAAGCCCCACTAGTGTTCTACTTCAACTATTGTTCTATCCACAACACCACCATGCCCCACTAGTGTTCTATCCCCAAAGCCACCACGCCCGACTATTGTTCTATCCACAACACCACCACACCTCACTAGTGTTCTTTCTTTTCCAACGCCACCAACACCTGTGTTCTATCCACAATGCCACCACGCCCACTAGTATTCTATCCACAACACCATCAAGCCCCACTAGTGTTCTATCCACAACACTGCCATGCAGCACTAGTGTTCACAACGCCACCAACACCTGTCACAAGATACCAATGACTGGGGTTTGTAACTGGGGGTATATTTGGACTGGGTACTTAAAGGGGGTGAAGCACTCGAACAACCATAGCCCAAACATAATAACATACCATTTACAGTATATATCACCCTTATATGATGGGCGCAACGCCACGGTAATTTTGTAATATCCTTTTAAACTTTGCCATTATCTCGCTGGGCGGCGCCATATTGCTCTGGGGGGGGCTCAGCGGCAGAGTGGTTTGAGTACGAGCTCCTGGCACAGCTCACACAGTAAAACCTCTCGGAAAAACGGTCAAACGCATGGAAAATCGAATAAAAAGAAAACTGGTGTACACTGGATGGCTCCTGGATATATCAACTAGTACTACAAATGCAAGGAAAAACTTTTGATCGACTTCCGAGGAAGAATTTGCAGCGAAAAGGTGGGTGAGCTAGTTTGTATTGATGATTAAGCTATATCTCATCGATTTACACATATATGATATTTTTCTCGATGAACATATTTGTACCAGCTATTTTCTCATCGATACATGTATTTTATTATCACGATGCATTTATTAAATGACCTTTAACAACAGTTACTCTTTGTGTGTTCCTGTAGCAAACAAGCTCAGGTTTCTGCCATTACGCATCTGCAAGGTATCAACATTAAGCATCAGCAGGGTATAAATGAATATTTTTACACTTGAAAAAAATAGTATTTATATAATGTGAGGTGAGAATCTACTTTGCCATGTTTGGTGCGGTCTGCAACACGAGAAACAGTCCGGAGTACACAAAATGGTTTTAGTCCAAAACGTCATGTGACAAGTTAAACCCTGTCCCTTTGTGTTGCGAACTCGCTGACGCAAGTCGTGTTTTCGTGAAGCAACACATTGGACGCTTTTCCTCCCACCATCCTCCCCTTTCTACCACCAATGTTCTTGTGTTGCATCGTGTTATCATGATTATGTACTGCGCATATAAATCAGCGACTAAAAAACCGAAGTAAAAAAATATAAAAATCATCAATCAATTATTTTTTTGAAATGATTTAAATCAAATGATTAAAATCAAATGATTTAAATCAAACAAACCTGGTTCTATCTATAATGCCTCATTAGTGTTCTATCCACAACACCACCACGCCCCACTAGTGTTCTATCCACAACACCACCATGCCCCACTAGTGTTCTATCCACAACTGCTCCACTAGTGTTTTATCCACAACACCTCCACTCCCACTAGTGTTCTATCCACAATGCCACCACACCCCACTAGTGTTCTAACCAGAAAACCACCATGCCCCACTAGTGTTCTATCCACAATGCCACCACGCCCACTAGTGTTCTATCCACAACGCCCACTAGTGTTCTATCCACAACACCACCACTCCCCAATAGTGTTCTATCCACAATGCCCCACTAGTGTTGTATCCACAATATCACCATGCCCCACAAGTGTTCTATCCACAACGCCGCATTTTTCATAAAATAAATACGCGTATATGGACGCTATTCGGCATTCAAGAGTAGTGTTCTATCCACAACACTTCCATGCCCCACTAGTGTTCTATCCACAACGCCACCATGCTCCATGTTCTATCCACCACGCCACCATCCCCCACTAGTGTTTTATCCACAACACCACCATACCCCACTAGTGTTCTATCCACGACGTCCCACTAGTGTTCTATCCACAACAACAACATGCCCCACTAGTGTTCTATCCACAACACCACCACGGCCCATTAGTGTTCAATCCACAACACCACCATGCCCCATTAGCTTCCTATCCACAACACCACCACGCCCCACTAGTGTTCTATCCACAGCACCACCAAGCCCCACTAGTGTTCTATCCACAACACCACCAAGCCCCACTAGTGTTCTACTTCGAACTATTGTTCTATCCACAACACCACCATGCCCCACTAGTGTTCTATCCCCAAAGCCACCACGCCCGACTATTGTTCTATCCACAACACCACCACACCTCACTAGTGTTCTTTCTTTTTCCAACGCCACCAACACCTGTGTTCTATCCACAATGCCACCACGCCCCACTAGTATTCTATCCACAACACCATCAAGCCCCACTAGTGTTCTATCCACAACACTGCCATGCAGCACTAGTGTTCACAACGCCACCAACACCTGTCACAAGATACCAATGACTGGGGTTTGTAACTGGGGGGGTATATTTGGACTGGGTACTTAAAGGGGGGGTGAAGCACTCGAACAACCATAGCCCAAACATAATAACATACCATTTACAGTATATATCACCCTTATATGATGGGCGCAACGCCACGGTAATTTTGTAATATCCTTTTAAACTTTGCCATTATCTTCGCTGGGCGGCGCCATATTGCTCTGCGGGGGGCTCAGCGGCAGAGTGGTTTGAGTACGAGCTCCTGGCACAGCGTTCACACAGTAAAAACCTCTCGGAAAAACGGCCGAAACGCATGGAAAATCGAATAAAAAGAAAACTGGTGTACACTGGATGGCTCCTGGATATATCAACTAGTACTACAAATGCAAGGAAAAAACTTTTGATCGACTTCCGAGGAAGAATTTGCAGCGGAAAAGGTGGTTGCAAATGCGGAAATTGCCGTGTCCGCCAGCCGCAGGCACTGCGAGTGACCACTTTTCCGACAAAAGACTGTGATGAGCATGGACAAACGGAGAGCATCAAGATGTCATTCTTGGTCAAAGACACCGTTCCATCTTAGATTTTTTTTCCGCATATGACCATGCATCTACAGACTATTCTGCGACAAGGAAACGTCAGATATCAAAGGGCAGAGCGATGCGCAGGAAGCGACGAGCCGAAACCAGGTTAGTAAATTGGATTACCGTTACCATTGTGACTTATCACTACGATTACAATATAGTTCCACCCCAATAAGCACAGCTGTGCTTCAACGTCAGCATATATATATATATATATAACCCACAGTAAATCGAAATGTATGAATACAATAAAGTGCGAGTAACTGTTAATAGTTTGATATAATTACGAGTGTTTTCCTATCCGCCGATTTATTTTCGACGTGATCAGACGTACCGTCAATACGTGGCCGTACTCAAAACAATAACAATAACTCAATAAGTGCTACAGGATATACTGCAGCCTTATAACATGGGCCATGGCGTATGTACTAGGCAAAATTATTCAAGAAAATAATTTGATATTATTTACTGACAGTCATAATAAGTCTCATACTCCAGTGTTTTAAATGCCTAGAGACCTAAGGGGGTAGATGCATGGGAGAAACACACCAAAAGACAGTATAAACTATAGCGCAACAGAAGCCTGCTGTTGCTGTTTACATTTCAAATTCTTTATGGAAATATTTAAATATACAAATACTTTCATTGTGATTAAGTGCAAATGCAGTTACACAAACTTTTTAAAAGCATTTAAATATTTAATAAAATGTATTTCACCCATGCAATGTCTAGCTGGAGAGGAAACTAACTAAGGCATCGTCATCTACCCAGTTGAACACTGTCAGATTACATGTCTGCTTTCTATAATGACACTTTACAATTTCTGTCTGAATTCTTGTGACTTGACAATAAGGCAAAATTATATAAAATTAATTTGCTTTATTGATCAGATTAAACCCCACATGTAATAACCGGAAGTTCATAAAGAGATGTATTAATTACATTTTATTCTGAGTCGACTGATAACACTGTAATGAATATCGTGGGGGGAGGGGGCAACTATCGGCAATCCACAATAGTATTAGTACAAGCTATACATATGAAGGAAGTCTATCAGGCATGGGGGTCAATTCTGTTTTGTCAATTCCAAAAATCATTTCTAATTCCGCCTTGCAAAAATCAATTCCAACTGTTAAAATCCTAGGCTAAAGAAAAATTCAAATCCAATTGCTTTTAACACAGTTTTATTTGTCATGTGTGCACAATCATATTTAATTAGATATGATTACAAAATTATTGTTCACACACACACACACACACACACACACACACACACACACACACACACACACACACACACACACACACACACACACACACACACACACACACACACACACACACACACACACACACACACACACACACACACACACACACACACACACACACACACACACACACACACACACACACACACACACACACACACACACACACACACACACACACACACACACACACACACACACACACACACACACACACACACACACACACACACACACACACACACACACACACACACACACACACACACACACACACACACACACACACACACACACACACACACACACACACACACACACACACACACACACACACACACACACACACACACACACACACACACACACACACACACACACACACACACACACACACACACACACACACACACACACACACACACACACACACACACACACACACACACACACACACACACACACACACACACACACACACACACACACACACACACACACACACACACACACACACACACACACACACACACACACACACACACACACACACACACACACACACACACACACACACACACACACACACACACACACACACACACACACACACACACACACACACACACACACACACACACACACACACACACACACACACACACACACACACACACACACACACACACACACACACACACACACACACACACACACACACACACACACACACACACACACACACACACACACACACACACACACACACACACACACACACACACACACACACACACACACACACACACACACACACACACACACACACATCAAGTCCAGGTCATTTGCCCCCCTCCCGGACATTTGCCCCTTTGTCACTTGCCCCCCCAGACATTAGCCCCTTGCCTTATTCAAAATCTGGACATTTGCCCCTGTCCGTAGCCTCTGGATTATTTGTAAGTTTTTTAAGAAATGTTTTTTTAACTTATTTTTTATTTCTGAACATGAATTCAAGATATATATTACCCTAATTGCAATTAATGTTTTTGTGCCAGATCATCCAAATAAATTACTTTATATAGTTGGAGGTGAACCTGTAATCAAAGGATTATCTTTATTGCAATTGTGGAAGAAGCCAGTGACATTAGGACCTGGACCTGTTAGGACAATTGAGGATATTTGAAAGAAGCCATCTCAACAAGGTTTCTTTTGAATTGCATTTACCATGGAGAGTTGGAGTGACTCCATTTTCCTATAAAACTGGATGCACAAGCCAGAGTTGTCAGAATTCACTTATAACTTCACCATGGAAATTACTACTAGCATCTGAGGAGGTCAGAAGCTATGTTTTGAGTGTCATTCCTACACCAAGAAGGGGGACCAACAAGATTACTCTTCAATGGGAGTGAAGCCAGCGTCGATCCTGATCATGCAAGGGTGCTGTGGTCACTGATCTGATCTCCAGATCCAGAATGCGATCAACAAGACTGCCTGCAACCATGATGGTGACATGGCACCGATAGAAGCTGCCAAGGTCGGTGAGGACCTGAAAACTAAGGCAGCTAATACCAGGGGAACTCCAAACCAGCTGATCTCTGACTCGTTACTGTCCACCACTGTTTGTGGAAGCATCACCCCAAGAACCCATCTTCCACCACTGATCTGACTATCAATGATACCTGGAAGACAACTGGTGACAAGAACATCTCATACACACTCCAGGGGATAGGCCATTGCATTAGGCTAAAGTGACTTTGACTTGTCATTGACTGTTATGTTATTGTAGCAATAATGATAAAACTGCAAACTGATTTTCACTTGTCAACTATCATAGAAAAAAGGGGCAGATGTCCGGGGGGGAGCAAATATGCTAGGAGTCAGATTTATATCGCTATCAGTGGTGGTATCATAAATTTACTGGAAAGTTTGAGTCTTCAACATCCTAATCTCCAACATGTATTCTCCATGGGGACATTTTTAATTACTACAAAGGGCAAACCCTACAGCCACATGTAACAGCATTGTACAGATGACCAGTGACATGTTTATTATGGGAAACTTGTGGGCTGAACATTAGGCTTGGATAAACAAGGGGCTGCATTCAAGTGGGGTAGGCTTCCTAAAAGCAAGGTCATGTCTAACCAATTTCTTATGTTTTTTAGAAGAAATTACAAAGTGGGTAGATGACGGGTCACCAGTTGTCTACTTAGATTTTCAGAAAGCTTTCGATAAAGTGCCACATCAAAGATTGTTACTTAAACTAAAAGCCCATGGTATAGGCAATTATGTAATCAACTGGATAGAAAAGTGGCTTACACACAGAAGACAGAGTAATAGTAGATGGTGAGATTTCAAACTGGAAATCTGTTTTGAGAGGGGTACCACAGGGATCAGTATTAGGCCCTATACTGTTTTTAATATATATATATATATATATATGATTTGGAGGATGACATATCTAGCAAAGTACTCAAATTTGCAGATGACACAAAAGTATTCAGAAAGGTTACTAATGATACAGATAAACAAAGTTTACAGGATGATCTAGAAAAAATTGTTAAATGGTCAGAAAAATGGCAAATGTTATTCAATTTTGGGAAGTGTAAATGTATACACATAGGACATGGAAATATGGACGAGGAATATAAAATGAGGGATGCTGTACTAGGTAGAACCACACAAGAAAAGGATTTAGGAGTAACATTTAATGCTGACATGAAAGTTTCAGAGCAACGTGGGATTGCTGCTTCGAAAGGAAATCAATTTCTAGGGCTAATTAGGAGAACTATCACGTATAAGGAGAAACATCTAATTGTACTCCTGTACAAAGCAATAGTTAGACCACATTTGGAATATTGTTTTCAAGCATGAAGGCCATATCGTAAAAAAAGACATAGATAAGCTAGAAAGAATACAACGAAGAGCAACTAAAATGATTCCAGAATTAAGAGACCTTAGTTATGAAAGTCGCTTATTACAATGTGGTTTGACAACACTAGAGACCAGGAGACTAAGAGGAGACCAAATAGAAGTGTTTAAGATAGTGAACGATTATGAGGATGTTGATAGGAATATGTTCTTCAAACTTAAAGAAGGCAGTAGAACCAGAGGACACAAAGCAGCATTAGTTAACGAGCAGTGTAGGTTGGACATGAGAAACTACTCTTTCTCACAGAGAGTGATAAATGAATGGAACAAACTGCCAAATGATTGTGTTAATGCTAGTAGTGTGAATATGTTTAAAAATAGAATTGACAGATATCTGATAAGGGCATATCTCTTTTTGATGCAAATGCTCGATTATATTGTTCTTGGTCACAATGTTTCAATACCAGATAGACAGTGTCTATGCTGTAATGTTGACAACTTCCTGGCTGTTATCAGATTCAGGGTGACATGCTAATAGCAGACAAATATGATTTTAAAAGTAATATAAATAAATATAAGGGTAAATATTAACAGTATCAAGTCAATAATTCCAACAAAATCAATTCCAATTCCCAAAAAAATAAATTTTTGAAAAAAATTCCAATAAAAAAAAATTCAAAGTCAATTTCAATCTCGAACTGGAATTGAGGGCCAGTTCCAATTCGAATGGAATTGACCACATGCCTGAAGTATATTCATGACAATATCTTGTCTCTGTGTACTACAGCAACAGTCATGAACAGTATAATTGAATTGAAACAAGCTTATGTCTGTGGGGCTTTTGTCCATGCACCATACTATCTAGCAGATGCTTTCAGTATAATACCTAATAATTATATATATACATATATACACATATATATATATATATATATATATATATATATATATATATATATATATATATATATATATATATATATATTACGTGTGGCAGGTATGTGTGCGTAGTGCAGCATTTATAAGATAAAGATGTCACAAACATAGATCTGCATTTGGTCCAATAACAATATTCATGCATTATGTTATCTAACTCGAGTGTCAGATATAAAATAAGGAACCCCATAGAAAGTGAACCTATGGGTCCATATTTTGTTATGGAATTTGGACCCCTTATAGAATTTTGACCTCCCTGGCCCATTGAAAACAGTGGAATGTTGATTAGATAATATAATGCACATTTGAGCTACGATGCTACAATTTTGGTTACATGCATTTGGTTATGTTACCAGTGGCATTCATCAAACTGACCAAACAGATTCATTAAAAACATTAAGAGATCAGTGAAAGACCCATTGGTTGAATTAACATGGCTCCATAGGGAAAATGCTTTTCCCTGTGGTTGATTACTTTATACATTCTATATGACACTGGCACTCTTATATTCTAAAAATAATATATACAAGGGAAAGTTTCTCACATTGTGATTCACTTTTATTATGCAAAAGATGAATTTTGTAAAATTTTCAAGTCACCGTATGTGTAATCTTTTCAGATGAAGGATTCACCATTGGTTCGTACAAGTACAGATACTAGTTTTGAAGCATCCAGCGCTACGGGTGATGCCGTCAATCTTTACATTATGGATGTCACCTTTAGTGCCATCACTGCTACTACTGCTGTGGCACCACATACAACTGATGCTGAAATGCAAATCGATCCGGTAATGATATTTCAAGTGCGACACTTTGCGAATACTGCTGTAGTCACGGATGACATTATTGCACCAATGAACTACTCCTATGTGAAGCTTCCATCAGATTCAGTGAGAACAAAGACATTGGTGCAGATGATGCACACTATGTGATAACAGCGACATAACCGAGGGTGACTCAAGCAGCTCCGACACCTATGAGAAAGAGAAGAAGTTTGTCATTCGTGAGAAAAACTTATGTCACTTTTCTGCACCTGCCACACACCAAACAGCCATAAACTGTGACACAGGTTGTACTCATGTCTGATCTATCAGCCAAGGTCTTTCGGATACTGGGGTGTCTGTCAGAGGAAAGGGTGCTGATTTCTACCCCTGGATAAGTGAAAGGTGAATTGAATATGTTAGGTGTATGTGTACTATCAGTCAGAATAAGTAGTGTATTGGTGCATATTTAGTGCCAGTAGTTTATTAGAACAGATGGTTGGTGTGCAAGTACTATCAGTCAGAACAAGTAGTGTATTGATACATATGATTGGTGTACATTTACTGTCAGTACAAATAGTGTAGTTGGTAGAGAATGAGACGCTTGGTTTACATTTGCTGTCGGTAGGAACAAGTAGTAGATTCAGTCAGAACAAGTAGTTTATTGGATACACATGATTGGTGTACATTTACTGTCAGAAGACGTAGTGAAATGGTGCAGATTCCAGAATGAGATCATTGGTGTACATTTACTGTTGGTAGGAACAAGTAGTGTATTGGTATGCATGATTGGTGTACGTTTACTGTCAGTCAGAACAAGTAATATTGTTACACATGATTGGTGTACATTTACTGTCCAATCAAAACAAGTAGTCTATTGCCATTGGTACAGATGATGATGGTGAAACAGTTAAATGCCTTGGCTTTATAAAGATTAATTATTTCCTAAGCTAAACTACCAGTATATTTGATATGTTGTGGCATAATAATGATGTGTGTAACTGTGATATCCATGTTCCAGGTTGTATTTCCCTGTGGTAGAAGTCACTGTTTTTAGTCAAACAGTTAAATGCCTTGGCTTTATAAAGATTAATTATTTCCTAAGCTAAACTACCAGTATATTTGATATGTTGTGGCATAATAATGATGTGTGTAACTGTGATATCCATATTCCAGGTTGTATTTCCCTGTGGTAGAAGTCACTGTTTTTAGTCAATGGTTTCAGTCGTTCTAGTTAGCCTTATTTCTTTGGTAATTGTTTTTCTATGTGAATAAACTGTTGGTATATTTTATGTTGGTCTCAATATAAATGAAATTGTGTGTGCAAGATGCTGCAGGTAACATTTTTGTTGACAGAAGTGGGATATGGATAAGGAGGCATTCACATCATTCAGTTATTAATATTTCAGTGGGAATTTTTGTAGTTTTCCAGGTTGTTTTTCGACCTGCTGCATACTGTGGGTGCCTCACAATGTGTCTATATCAGACTATCAGTACACTCACCTGTGTCAGGTCAATCTCCATAGCTAAACTTTCCATCAATTCAATTCGGTTCAGAATAGACATCACAGATCCTTCCCACATTGCAGGATGGGATTACTTGTCTTGCCTTTCCTGAGCCTGAAATATAATTTGTCAGGGTTAGTTGATAGCACTAATTCCATAATTACCATAATAGTTGCAAAACTGTGAACATTAAATACTGTCAGTAGTTAATTATTGTTATTTAAATGATTACATTGCACCAAACAACAAGGTGTTGTGGTGTGCTATAAAGAGAGGGGTGATTACAAGTACGAATATTAATGTAATCATGATTACAGTAATTATTGCAATCACAATTACTAATGTAGTCATGATTACAATCAGTATTACAATCACAATTATGGTAACATCTAAGAATATATATATATTCACATAATGAATTAAATAAACCCTCATGTTATTATTGTCATCAATGTTATTCAACACAAAATCAAACACAATATTAAAATACAGTCACGGTACACTTCATTAGATTAGATACAAAATAAAGAGAAGAGCCTGCTTGCATTGCCATTGTAGTTCGGACCTCGCCCTCGGGCTAGGTAAAAGAAATATGCAGAAAAATATGATTATTAAAATGGCAACGATTCGATAACAATTGAATTACTGACCTGCTAGCTATAGGGCGAATCAATGAGTCGGCATGCAAATCATGCAATGACAGCAGGCCAACATCTAGCACCGCTCTGTTTGTGCATATCAGTACAAAATCATCGACATCGTCTTCGCCTTCGTACGGTGATGGAAGCACCAACGCGGTCGGGCACACGGTGCTGCATAGCCATAGCCTAGCCCTAGGCATGGTAGCTTCCTCGGCGCAGCATGATGACTCAACGTAAACGTGCGCAGACATCAGGACGTAATTTCCACAGGTTCACCACATCACATTACCTAGTCAGGAATCGTTGACAGTCAAAGCGCTGTTGTAATTTTTCCTGAATCCAACGTCAACAAAGGCGAAGCCGACCTGGAGTCTGGAGCGTGACTCGCACACTCGGTGACACTTTACGACTGTCAACCGTTGTTTCCGTGTGGCCTGTCGAACTAGACTCTTCGTCTGTGGTTTCCATTTCTCCAAAGATAGACTAAACTATTACGGAAGTTCAGTAAACCACTAATCGCTAGTAGCAGATCTGGTAAAACTGTCACAAGCGATGCATCCATCTTGTCAACAAGTAAAAAATAGTTCCGGTATTCCGTTATCGCATATTCTCGTTGGTTAGCGTCTCGTGTGTTCGAGAAGTGTGGCGTTTTCGACGAATTTTTGTGTTTTGTTGTAATTTCTTTAACTTTTTTTATTTGGAACGAACAAAAACTCTATTTTGTTGACGTGTGTAAACACTTGTATATATATAACAGAGACCCATATCTTTTTTTCGCTCCAGAATGCCTATTTACGAAATAAATCGCAAAAAATCGAAAATTTACATTGATTAGATATACGCGACTCAAACTACTCGTTTCGACAACAAGATGGCGATACGCAGTGATGTATTTTGTCGATTTTTGTCTCGAACAAAATCAGTTTTTCAGTTTATCTCACACATTAGCAGGTATCTGTCACCATTAATGCATAGTTAGATAATATATATTTAAATATACGGCACAACACAAAATTGCTTCAGTTCCCCTTTAATAGCAACCCTTGAACTCTGGCAATGCCATAAGTGTCTAATTCACATAAGGACATAAGCCAGCAGTTCAGGCTGTTGTTTATTGTAATTTTAAGCACTGCTGGAGTCCAAGGACTGCTACCAAAATACTCAATGTGTGGGGTATCTCTTTAGACTTAAAGTACAGCTCTCTTGCAGCCAAAATAATGGATGCACTGGTATGAATGACCCCAATGGAAACGCACAGGTTGAAAACATTTAGTACTTCCAGAATATGTCAAAAGCATTACATTAACATTAATCCATTTTTTAGTACAGGTACGCTTTTTGATGAAAATAGAAACAAAACGTGTTATGACAACTTTGACTGGGGGCATCTTTAAAGTGCTCTAACATGAAAACTAATTAACATACAGCCATATAACTGCCCAGCCAGCACACAGTCATCGACCCGAGGGCGGATATCCATGGCTGGCAGGCGGCAGTGCTTGGCACGCGCTTGCCGATCACAGCCCGCCTTAGGCAGAGTCGTCCGCCCCACTCTTGAGCTTTGGGGCGGAGTTCCACGCCGTCATTATCGTAAGCGCCGATTTGGGCTTTCCATAGCCAAATGGCTACGGAACTAATAACTTAAGTTTTAAAACCGATATGCATTAACCGTTTCACATGTGTATTCTGTGACATTCAACCGACACTTGTCAAGAGAGAGAAGAAATGTGCTTCAAATAATTATTTATGAGTACATTTATTGGTCACACAGAAAAGATTTCATAAATAGCCGCCTTACTGTGCATGTGATGTTGCCTTTGGGTCACATGGTCAAACGCTATTTCATGTAGAATGAGGCCAGAGTGGGCCAGCAGCACAGACATAAATAAAACACCCGTTAGTAAGTTAGTAGTTTATAGGGGGATGATTAATGATGTAACTCTATGGCCACCAGACCGCAATTCTTAGTGTGACCTTATATTGATCTGCAAGAATCCCGTTTGGTAATCTCGCTCACAACAACATCCGGTTATACAAATTTTTACAAGCACGTGTTCTATCAAAATGGTAATAATTTCACACTTTTACATGGTTATTGTCAGGTAACTTTAGTGATATACATATAAGACATGAAAGATATGTTCATTGCTGTTTGTGGCGTTTTTTTAAAGGTTTTATGTTTCATGAAAATACTCACATTTCTGCCGAGCGAGATCTTTGCCTTACAACAGCAACAGCCAGATACAAAAAATTTTGTGGCATATATAGGCATAGCTTAGGGCAGGCTTAGCCTTAGGTCAATAATAGGTGAAGTCTGAAGATTTATGTATACAGGCTCAGTATGTACTGTCAGTTTATGTTTATTTCTTGTGAGTACTTTATCAGAACTGAAACAGAATTATATATATATATATATATATGTATATATATATATACTGTGAAATCTTTTTAATTCTGCCCTGTATCAGTTGCTTAATTCATTCTCAATCAATATACTTGTTTTATAGTTTGGTGTCCAACTATGGTCTGGGAACCCAGTTATGAAAATATACCATGGTATACCATGGTACTACATAGTAAACAATGACATTACATAGTAAACTATGGTATACCATGGTTTATGTGTTTTTCAAAACAATATGGCATATTACTATGGCTGATTAGTTTTAGTCATATTATCAGCATATTGTGTTTTACAAACACACACACACCACACCCACCCACCTACACCCACACGGGTACACGAACACACATAGATGTCATGTTTACGTAATTTATTTAACTCATTCAGTTCATAAACTTTGTATTTTAAGAGCATGTGCACTATATAAGTTTACGTTTCGTTATTATTATGCGTGTGCATGCGTGCGTGCATGCGTGCGTGCATGCGTGCGTGCGATAGAAAGTAAATACTTTTGAAGATAGAATGTATGAACGACATCAACGACAAATAAAAAACATCAAAAACAAACAGTTTTGAAACATTTATTTTAAGGCAGGATTAATAGAATGTGATACACAAAAACAGGTTGTTTTTCTTTCATAACATGGTACACCAACAATCTACACGAAAAGTCTCCAAGCGTCACAGGACATCGGATCCTGTGAACTGAACTGTGAACAGTTTTGCTGACTTTTTACAGGACCTGATTTTATCCTAGCCTAGAGAAACGTTAAGCAGGTTCCCGATTAATTCACCAGAAGCACTCCGCGCACCATGGAGATAATTATAACTAACTATGATCGAGATAGCGTATGTTTTTATGTATGTATGTTTGTATGTGGTTATGTTCACGTTTTCCTCCTAGGACCTAGACAGCTTGCACCTCGGGCGCCAAACTTTCAGGGATTAATCTACAATCCCACAAATGAAACGTAACGCCTTTATTTTTTTTGAAATACCCCATATCAAGGGCTCTTGGTGGTTTTTATGGTAAATCAAATGTTCGCTGCGTAAAACATTAACTTCCAACAATCGCAGAAACCATGCGCACTGCGGCAAATACTTTGATACGTAAACCGTTTGAGAGCACGTAGCGCCATATGGATGGTTTATATTAATTATAGTAGAAATCACGCACCCACCTAATACACAATAAAAAGACAGTAGAAAGCAGATATTCTACTATTCTACAACCAACATAAATATCTCTGAGTCTAAATGCAGGCGACCTTCAAGTTCAACATTTTGAACATGCACCGAGTATTGCATCACGTGCATGAAGCGGTTGTTTCTGGTAATACGTTCGAGCGTATTGATGGCATATTGGCCTGAGCCAGTTGGTAAACATTGCTATCATGACTGTCATGTATGAACTACCACGTTACCCCGTCGCGAAGACGGACATTTTTGCTAGTATATATAAAAGTGGCGCCACGCGGCACCAATTAAGACTATTAACATGACCGGTTATTATTTCAGTATATTTCGGCTACAAACCGCAACATTTCTTGCAATGTCAAACTGTCACAAAAACACTATTTATGGTTAACATAAATGCGATATAGCTAGGACAACACTTCTGAGATGTTTATTAACATTCCGTTTATTTTTGCTGGGTCTAAAATAATGCAGCTCCGTAAATATTTCGAGTAGCCATGCGGGCTACTGTTGTCAAAAATTTAAGTCGCCTGAACCATTTTTGGGCCCCATTGGCAACCGGGCGACCGCTAAATCTCACCCCTGTACTGGTTATGGGAGGTAGCAACCGCTGATCTCAACAGAAATAAGTAGTATTAACATATGGCAATGTAATTACTGTATCTAAAAAGGCAATTGGTATTAAAATAGCACTGTAAATGTGAACAAAGTCCATTCAGAGATACTTAAAATACATATATAACACAATGTGATGATAATATGAATAAAACTAATTATCTAAGAATGACGTCATATATAGCACAAAGAAAAAATACAACAATGATGAGACATATATATAATTACATGCAATGAAGCACGCATGCACGCACGCACGCACGCACGTACAATTAAAACACAGAAATCCATAATTGTAATAGCAGCGCCGCCGCACTGAGTTTTGGTGAAACTGAACGACGCCTTGTCATATGCATCGATTTTATGGGAGCCTTGGCGCTACGCGTAGGCGCCGTAGGAGAAGGCGAGGTAATCGTTTACTTAACTGGCCTAAACTATTACGGCGGTTTTTACAGCATTTTTGTACCTGAATGCGTTCCTTACATCATTCCGCATATGTTCCAGTAAAAAAAGTTCATATATTCTTTTAAAATATTGTGTTTTAGGCCACTTTTAATAAGTTTTACACATCAAAACAGCCGATTGCATTATAAACATGGCGCGTGTGCGATTTGCGCATTTGTCACGCCTCGGTGCCATCAGAACCGCGAAGGCGATGTTTGTGTGCACTGGGCATTCAATTACGCAGCGTAAAAATAAGAGAAATTTATTTTTTAGAAAATAGGCTCCAAAAATGTTTCAAAAGAAGAAATTCTAGAAAAAAATTAAAACATTCTCCACAGTTTTCATATTAAACGCAACATTTGTAGAGCACATACAATCACCTCTAACGTAATATTTCATATTCTATTTAATGGAATATTTGATGTTGCAAATATTATTTGTATGAAAATGATGTGGTCGATATTAGATGTTATGTGCATGCGCGACTGCAAGGGGACATCTCATTGCATGTCACTGTAAATATAATTAAATTTAAAAGAATGCATGGGTTAAATTATCTGTCATTTGTTGAACAAATATTATTGTTTTTGTAGTTAAAATTATACTGATGATATTGCATGTCATGCGCATGTGCAACTTTAAAGGGACGACTCATTGCATGTCATTAACATAATTAAATTAAAAAGAATGCATTGGTTAAATTATCTGTCGTTTGGTGAGCGAAGTTTATTGTTTTTGTAATTAAAATATATACTGATGATATTGCATGTCATGCGCATCTTTAAGGAGGGAAGGAAGGAGTACTTTGATTTTTTGTGTGATGACAGCCTTGACTTCCTATACACATCAAGGCTTTGGCATTTTCAGTGACATTCCACCTATTGTTCTAGGACATATTAGTAAATTTTTTATCTCCAATGTCACCTTATATGTTTACTATGTTGATACATAATAATGTATAGACAACTAGAATTGTGTCGCCATCTATACATTATTTTTATAGAACACATGATGGGACAATTAACAAACAACATGCTGGGACAATTAGCAAACAACATGCTGGGACAATTAGCAAACAACATGCTGGGACAATTAGCAAACAACATGCTGGGACAATTAGCAAACATTCTAGTGTTGCTAACTTTATGGACAGTTTATGTTTCACTGTGTATACATGCATTATTATTATATTGTACCACAACTGTTGCCAACTGACTTGTCGTGGATATACGTTACGTGAAAACTACTGTCATTAAATACTTTTATCCCAGCTCTGCCATCTTGTGTTTCACAAAAAAATTTATTAAGTAAATTTATATAAATTTAAGTCAATTTATATAAATTTACAATTTAATGTACTCTCTTTACATTAACATGTTCATTTAAATAATTTAAAAATAATAATTAAATTATATGTATATTCATATTTTGGGGGAACACCAAATACATATTTAGTTTTTTTATATTTCTAAACTGGTGAGTAACCAAACCACATATGTATTGCTTTTTATGTAGATGCTGGGTCTATGTGCAGTTGTAGTATCACTGGATTTGTCTGAATACACATTTCTTGCTAGAATGACTGATAACACATGCACAGCTCACATCCAGCGGATACACAATCCTGTGCATTCAATGTGTATTCGACGGTTATGGGCCAGTCACGGCAGTACGTGCAAATGCCACACAATTTCTTTTGTGCAACTGCCTCTATGTAAATACTTACTAAATAGTGTTATTATTTAGGCTTGGACAAGGATTTCCTACAGCAATTTACCTTATTTCTGCATGTGCCTACATAGGGGTATATATACGAAGCGTTAATCGGAACAACAATAACAGGAAAATTGTATAAAGCCTGTGCCGGATTAGCCATGGTACAGGTGGTGTACTCGTACTCAGCACTCACCCCTCCTCCCACAATAAAGATGTGTAACTAATTTTTTACAATGCAAATAAAGGTTATTACATATACCACATGTTGTATTTTTTTGTGGTTATGTGAGGAAGTTTTTTAGTCCTAGTTTCCATTTAGGTAGGGGAATTATATCCGGAGTAGGTGTGTCTGTATACCTACATTACCATCTCCGGACAAAATAAATGTATGTTGTGATGTGATGCTAGGTCTACTGATTTTGTATAATAAAAAGTGTAAAGATCATCTTATAAGCAATTAGCCACATCACTGGTATTTCTCCTGTTCAATACATATGAAGTGTCCACATGTACGTGACTGAATTATTTTAAATAAACAAGATGCAGACAAATTATGTTGCATTACTGCAAGGTCAAAATAATAACGATCGTTAGGAGTTTTGTCCGTGAGGAGATATGTCCGTACTCCATTTGTAACAATATTTAACAAGATTGCCATCCAAGGCAAAGTCCCAGATGGCAAGCAGACAAGGACACCATGGGCTTATCAAGAGTCGGCACCTAACTGTCCTTTTCAAACTAGCCTCCTGATGGGGACAGGCTTTTAATTGACGCCATTCATTTGTTGGTGGTCACTTCACTGAAGTGGGTTCCAGACCAGGGCTAAGCTTACTGTCTTTAACATCTGTATCAATAAACCCGCAAAGCAGCAGTATGAGTTATACCAGCAGACAGCTTTAAAACACCATTGTTACTTTGCAACATTTAAAAAAAATTTTCAAATAAATATAAGAAACTTTTACAATAGTTGGTTCATGGAGTTCTTTACATATAACTGGCCATTGATGGTAATGATGATGAAACTGACAATGATGGCTTGTAATGATAATGAAAAGTTATGTAGTCCCATAATGATAATAATACATTTCTGTTTTTACATAATTATTGTGGCAAGGATACTGAATACTCTGTGACGACTCCATCCCTCTAAGAAAGCTAAATAACTGTAAACTGTTGTGTTTTATTTATTACACGTCAAAATCACACTAGCAGTTACAATAGTGTAGCACGTTGAGTAATTAATTATCAATATGTAAATTAATGTTACATATTTTGTGAATGTGTGTATGCGCAATGAAAGGATGCTTTTAATTCACGTGTATTATGAGAAAGTAATTAATGTTATTTAATATGAACAATTAAAATTGTTTCTGAGCTATATCTTCTTCTTCCCTTTAATCACTGGCAAGGCAGTACTACATCACGATTTCTCCACAGGATATTGCTGCGAAAATGGACAACACAGAATACCTCCCTCCCTCCGTCCCTCCCAACAATACTCCTTCCCATCAGAAGGAAATGAGACGTGCAATGTAAGCATAATAAAAAAAACCTTTGTTCACCAAACGACAGATAATTTAACCCCTGCGTTCTTTTAAATTTAATTATATTAACAATGACATACAATGAATTGTCCCTTTAAAGATGCGCATGACATGCAATATCATCAGTATGTTTTAATTATAAAAACAATAACCTTTGCTCACCAAATGACAGATAATTGAACCCATGCATTCTTTTAAATTAAATTATATTTACAATGACATGCAATGAGATGTCCCCTTGTAGTTGCGCATGCGCATAACATCTAATATCGACCACAAAATTTTCATACAAATAATATTTGCAACATCAAATATTTAATTAAATAAAATATGAAATATTACGTCAGAAGTGACTGTATGTGCTCTACAAATGTTGCATTTAATATGAAAACTGTGGAGAATGTTTTAATTTTTTTCTAGAATGTCCTTGTTTGAAAAATTTTTAGAGCCTATATTTTCTAAAAAATTTTCTCTTCATTTTTTTATGTTGCGTAAGTGTATGCCCAGTACACACAAACATCGCCTTCGCGGTTCTGATGGCACCGAGGCGTGACTAATGCGCAAATCGCACACGTGCCATGTTTATCATGCAATCAGTTCCGCTGTTTTGATGTGCCAAAACTGATTAAAAGTGGCCTAAAACACAATATTTTAAAAGAATATATGAATTTTTTACTGGAACATATGCGGAACGATGTAAGGAACGCATTCAGGTACAAAAATGCTGTAAAAACCGTCGGCAGAAAGTAAATGTACTTTTTTTGACTATATGACAAGTGTATATGTATTGTAGATATATGAGGAGAAATTTTGGTGCTCTAGCGTAGCCGTATGACTAGGCTAGGTGGTCGTTTTCATGGTTAGATTGCCAAGCCATTATACAGTATAGACAGTCCAACATTTAAAATCTATAATGATGTGTAATCCGCCCTCCTGGGATATGTGTCTACAGCGAGTTACAAACAGATAGTTTCTGACGCCTTAGTCTATTCTAGACTATGCAATGGTCTGGACTATGCCCTGCGGCAACGGCTACGCCTACGGTTACCAAATGAGGCTAAGACAGCTTATTTGACTTTGATATTGAATAAAAATTCGCACTCACAGGGTAGAGGTAGCATACGGCTATGACAGCGCACAAGACGGCGATGCCGACATAAACGACGACCGGCAGCATTTTACTTGTTCTAGTTCTGCAGCTGGTACATTTGGCGTCAAACACGTTAGACGCTGATAGTCTCGCTTATCCAACTCTCGCAGAATTATAGACGTTATGTCACAAGTCACTGATGTAACACGTCGCTTATGTCACACACGGTGGACGAGATGTCTCAAAGAGGAGCGTTATTTCCCCGAAAAAGACGATATATGTTAAATTATTATAAATGTCATGGCTATGCCTAAAACTTGTTGTTGTGATCGAATACACGTATATTAAGCTTTCTGGTAGCGTATCTTACCACCCATCTCCGGACATGCGAATTCGTTGCCATCATTGTTTCAAATGCCAGTGTTCATGACATTCGCCAGGTGGTACCACTGTGTCCGAACTGCCAGCTTGAGCTTGCGTGTCAATAATAGTTTTTACTTTGTGTAACTATGCAAGTGTGGGTGTGTATGTGTGTTGGGAGAGTGTGTGCTATATTGCTGAAAAACAAAAAGTTCCACTTTAACATTTTTATTGTATATATATATATATATATATATATATAGATATATATATATATTTGTTCAAAATGGATGTATGTGTGTGTGTGTGCGTGTGTGTGTGCGTGTGTGTGTGCGTGTGTAGGTATATATGTAGGTATATATGTATGTATGTATGTATATATATATGCATATATATATATATATATATATATATATATATATATATATATATATATATATATATATATATATATATATATATATATATATATATACATATATATATACATATATATATATACATATATATATACATATATATATATATATATATATATATACATATATATATATATATATATATATATATATATATATATATATATGTATATATATATATATATATTTATATATATATATATATATATATATATATATATATATATATATATATATATATATATATATATATATATATATATATGTATATATATATATATATATATATATATATATATGTATATATATATGTATATATATATATGTATATATATATATGTATATATATATATATATATATATGTATATATATATATATATATATATATATATATATATATATATATATATATATATATATACACGTATCTGCTAAAATCAGCCACAAAATATATATGTTGCAACTATAAAACTAATCTACACATTTACAATATGTGTAATTAAGGGTGCAAAAAAGGTGATTCGGCTTATGCACAACGCACAACGTTGTGGCCATACAACGCCATTGTTTTACAAATCTCGCATGTTGACGTTTACCGACTTTGTGCATTTTATAACAGTTCTGTTTATGTACAAAGCACATAAACATTAATTGCCGTCAAATATAATAAAAAATAGTAGTTTTTTTAAAACTATGCATCGATCTAGAAGGGCTATGCCATTGATTATATATGGCATTAAAATGTGGAATTTAATGTCAGCATAAATAGTATAACATCGTTGAATCATTTTAAAGCAAATCATAGAAAATCGTTGTTAGAAAGTTATTGCAAATAGAGTGAATGATGACTGTATATGTATGTGTATGTGCGTGCGTGCGTGCGTGCGTTCATGTACGTATGTATGTACGCATACATGTATGTATATGCATGAGTACATGATTTATATGTCTGTATAATTTGAGTAATTAATAAGACGGAGTCAGCTAGCTATGTACTATTGTAGAAAAGAGTATAACATGACATTATAAGTATTCGTACTACAACGTTACTACTTTCAAACCTTTCACTTTTATTCTTTTTTGTGTATTTTACTTATTAATATTTGATTGTTTGAATAAACGCTTTTGGTTTGACGTGATTTGATTTAATAATAACTTGTGCAAAACTATGTTTAAAACAAGTATATGGGGCTGGTAACTTGCAGCGAAGTGGACTTTTGAGCCACTAGACCTGTGCATCTATTCCTGTGTGTGTGTGTTTCTGCGTGCGTGCGTGGGTGCGTTCGTGCGTGCGTGTGTGTACATACAACCGGATATATATAGAAATATAGCTTCAGTTTGGGATCTTTTTACACTGCCAAGTTAAATCAAAAGCATGCAAGTATGACGCGTACAAAATAATGTAAAGTGTAAAGGGGTTTGATGACATACCTAACATCTCTGAAAAAAGTTATAGATGCGTATGTTTAAATGCAAGGAGCATAGTAAATAAGAAAAACGAATTAAACATTATGGTAGAAGATATTGACCCTCACATAATTGGCATAACTGAATCATGGGCCAACATAGATATAACAGATGCTGAATTAGGACTGACAGGATACGTAATGTTTAGGAAAGATCGAATAGGAAGAAGGGGCGGGGGGAGTTATTTTATATGTTAAAGAATCTATTCAGGCTTATGAAATAAAACTAGAAAGGGAAGCAGATTGCGATGAAGCTGTTTGGTGCAAAATTGTTTCAGGAAATTCAAAATTAACTATTGGATTAGTTTACCGAAGTCCAAACATAAACGAAGAGGACAACACAAAAATAAAAAAAGCTATAAAGGAAGTTAGTAAAGGGGAATGTATCATAATGGGAGATTTTAACCATGGACACATACAATGGAATTATCTAGAGAGCACAGGGATTGAGGATCAACAATTTTTATGTTTAATCCAGGATAGCTTTCTTACTCAGCACGTACTAGAACCAACCAGGGGAGAAAATGTATTAGATATAGTTTTGTCACCACAAAAAGAATTAGTGGACAATGTAAAAATATTTGAACCATTGGGTAATAGTGACCATAATCAAATACATTTTGACATCAATGTAAAATCAGAAAGTAAAAATAAGAAAACGTACAAGAGAAACTTCCACAAAGGTAACTACAAAGATATGAGAAAGTACTTAGCACAGCTAGATTGGAATAACATGCTGATGAATAAGACCGCAACTGAATGTTGAAATATTGTAAAATATGAAATTGAGAATATCATCGATAAATGTGTTCCCTTCCGAAAACAAGGAAAACGGTGTAGAAAGAAACACTTGTCAAAAGAGGCTATTAGAAAAATAATGCTAAAACAAACTATGTGGAGGGTTTATAGGCGTACCAGAAAGAAGACTGCAAAATACAAAGAGGCACTTAATGCAGCTACAACTGAAATCAGACAATCTAAAAGAAGCTATGAGCAAAAACTGGCATGTAACATAAAAAATGACAGCAAGAGTTTTTATGCATATGTCAGGAGTAAACAAAACGTACAAGAAAAGGTTGGACCTCTAGAAGCCAGTGCTGGAAATATAATATCACAGGGGTTTTTAATGGCGCAAGACCTAAATGGTTACTTCAGTTCAGTGTTTACCAAAGTAGTTATAGTGTGCTAATGAAACATCAAAAGAGCAGCCCAGTAAAGAGCAGCTCATCACTTCCGGTATAGAGGCTTCTGGGTAGCCCCCAGTGCCCCCTAGCGGTGACCTACATCCACCACGAGCGCCCCCTAGCGACTGGAGATAACCCTAACGGTCATAACCCTGTGTGTGTGTGTGTGTGTGTGTGGTGACCTATGACCTGTACTGACCAGGTAGTGACCGTGACGAATCATACGTAGTAATTATAGGGTCATTAGTAATCAACTAATTAATAATAGGGTCGTTAATTATATCAACTATCAAAGGGGACTAATGGAGACGAGAAATCAACGCAACACGATAGGGTACGAGTGCACACGTATTTTATTGAGTATAATACAAGCAGCATGGCGATACATCAAGCGTGGTAGCGTGTAATATCACTACAACTACAACTACGATGAATATATATATGAATCGACTTGCGTATGTTGACCATCGCGCCAGAGGTCGTGAGCTTAGGGGTGTTTCCACCGCGCCAGAGGCTCGAGGATGACGACGACGAGGCGACTTGCGGATGTTTACCATCACGCCAGAGGTCGCGAGCTTACGGGTGGTGCACCACCTCGCCAGAGGCTCGAACGATGATGTGGTGTACTGCTGCTATGAGCGATAATACAGTGTACCACAATATCGCAGCTGTTTTAAGCCAATCAAATATGCGGCAATCATTAACTACTGAATAGGTGCCGAATATATCATCAGTCTCTGTAAGATACACGATAGTAGGGTATACCCTTTTTCAATAGTCTCATCCAATCGAACACTTCAACATCGTTATTGACCAGATTAGTGTGGAACATGTTTACGAAACTCTTCATAGAAGAACCTTTACAACGAAACATTACATAAGCAACACAATATTGTCCACAAACGTTAGACAGAGGACTCTGAAGCCTCTGGGTATTATGAGTCCATTCGGAACAGTGTTTGTTCAGGAAGGTGCGGAACGCTGCGTAACGAGGCGGCAGTCCGTACGAGCAGAAGTATTCGCCGCGTCCGTCGGCGTCCAGGTACAGCGCTATCCAATGTTCGCCTGGTTCGTCGCCGTTGTCGGTGTTGCACACGAAGGCTGCGGGCAGAGTGCCGTCTCTCGTAGTGGGTAGTCCGTCTCTGGGTACGACGCCGCGAAATATAGTTCTGGTGCACGGGTCCACTGCCAGTAGTCTAGCAATCTGCAGGGTGTCCATTTTAGTAGTCGTAGATGACGTTGCGATTCTTGTCGATTTCCAGCACGGACTCGAGCTCGGCGTAGGCGACGACGTTCACGGTGTTCAGCAGCGCATTGCGGAAATGCACTTCTATGCGCAGGTTGCCCTTTTGTACTAGATGGAAGCAGGGACCATCGCACTGATCGGGGGTCAGGTCGAAACCGAAGAAGGTGTAGCCGTGTCGGTAGTCGCTGCGAGTCAGTCCGTTCCCTTCGTCCTACCACAACTTACCGGTCGACGAGAACAGACTCATGTAGCTCCTGACAAAGAGATCGTCTTCGAAATTCGGCTGGAAAGGTTTGGAGGGTATCTGTCGTCCGTCCACGTACACCGCGAGGAAGCTGATGGCGTTGTTCTTGGCGTGAAACGGATTCTTGTCGTACGCTCCGTTGTAGGCATCGTTATCGATGCAGCACAGCACCAGACGTTTCGGCAGGGTGCCGAGGAACAGGTTCTCGTACGTGTGCGAGCGAGTGCCGGCAGGAATGGAGTACACCTTGCACTCGACGGACCGCATCGGATACTTGACCGTACTCTTGTCCAAAGCCTTGACGTGTGCTATCTGCACGCTGGGATTCACGGTGACTTTCTTTGCAAACAAGCAGGCATTGACTATTTGTATCTTGTAATCGGGGTTGACTCCACCAGCCATGAGTGCAAAAGCAGGTTTACTACGCACCAGTCGGATCTTGACGTCGACGCCGTTGATGAGGAATTTATCCTGCAGAAAGAGGTCCACGTGGAGACGGCCCATCATATCGACAACACGGCTCCTCAGGATGTTCTCTCGTCGAGCCACGAACCCTTCGTTAGCTGCGGGTCCGTCGGCTATCTCGACGGCGTCCATGCGAGTGGCCGTGTCCTTGTGCCACAGCTGACTCGTCAGTTGCGTGTTCTTGGCATCTGGACCGTAGCTGAGCAACGTCTCTATGAGGGCGCGATACGCATACGTGTTGGTCGAAGGGGTCACGAGCGTATTGTTCAGGGAGACGTCGGCTTGACTGATCAGGGCATGCAGCCAGTTATTCACCGGTCCCACGGGATCGGCCAAGTCGAGATCGTCCCCGTTGGCTCGTGTCACCTTCGCCTGCACGTGCAGTATCGTGTTGGCGAGATCCAGGTAATCGTCTCCCGATCCGGGTATGAGGAATTCTATGGGTCCACCCGAGTCCAGCGAGGACAAGGGCTGATGTTCCACTACGTGACTGTCGATGATGCTGGTCTGAGTGGGGGGTACTGTAAAGAGATCCAGCTCGCTCTTGACCCCTTCACACGACTGTTTATGTACGAATGCCATCGTCGTCGTCGAATATGTCGGCCTCGCGTTTCGCGGACGTCTGTCTCTTGCGTCGTCTCTTTGCTAAAGTGACTCCTTTCTTTGCCGGCGCGCGTTTTATACGTTTTCGAGGACGCACGCCAGGAACCACCATACGCATCAGATTCCTACCGGCATCTGTGACGCGTCGTTTGGTTGCCTTTTTGCTCTGTCCAGACATGACGTCGTCGGCTATGCGCACGCCGGTCTTCAAAGCCCCCTTTCCCAACGCCACGGCACCTCTCTTGATGAGCGGCATGGCGCTGCGCAGCAGACCGGTGAACAGACTACCTAGTCCATGTCCCCGCTGGTATTGAGCACCGGCGAAGTAGGGCAGTGCACCACCTGCCTGACGCGCGTAATACTCGTTGTAATTCATCTTCAGAACAGTCCGATCCTGCGCCGTCGAAAATGAAGTGTCACGGTCACTCTACCGTACTCGAATGGCACGCGCCGTCCTGTGTCGTCCCTTATATCGATTTCAATCGACTTGAAGTGCGAGTACAACAGAGGCACGTAGTGAATGTTAGTGAACCTGTCGGATACCGTTTCGCCGTGACGTCCGCCAACCGGGAGGGCTCGCAACAAAGGCGCGACAGTGTCACCTACTATGCGAGACTCCACGACGTCCGTGTAAACGTATATGGTATCGAACCCTTGATTCATCTGCACCACGTGTTTGGCCTCTTTATGGAAGGGGTACGGATCATCGGGAGTCTCTTTGGGTGGCACAACCACGGTGGCCGACGGTGTGAGACCGATATTCTGTCCACCACGTAGACTCGGGTGGATGTACGTGCGCTCGTTTGCATTGGCCAGCGCTGGTCTCGGGTTATCGCGCTGGTGTGTGCTGTTTGGTGCCGGCGGACTGGTGACGATCGACTCACGAAATCCTAACATAGATCCTAACGCACTGTGCTGCGGTGTTCTGAACACGGTGTTGTATGACATGTGCAACGTCATTTTTTGAGTGATCACGCTGTAGGTCAATTTAGCTTGTGTCTTGTCCGTTGTCATAAGTCGCAGACCCCTGTTTACACGGTTCATCAATGTCACAGGACCTCTGTAATACCCAGTGGCTAACTTCATACTCGGGATACGACCCGTAGGACTGTTCTCATTGAGGAAGAACCAGACATCTTCCTCTGTAACGTTGTGCCACGTATGCGGGTACTGTATTTCTGCCAACCCGCATTCCCACTCGCCAGTCAGATCGATAAGTCGAGGTAAGTCTGTGATGTAATGAGCCAACGTATTGTTGGGATACATCTTCATGGAAGCGTTGCTAGGCAGTGTCAGGTAGAAATCAGTCGCCATTACGTCTCAACGTGGGATTGGGGAGCAGGTAACCCAAAGAACTACTCAACAGAGCCGTCCACAGAGTAGAATTCTCGTGACCTGTGGTCAGATTGTAAATGCTTATGAGAATGACCGTAAACAAGATGAGCACCTGACACAGAAAGACTATTTCCTCTTTAGGACACGCGGTACCGAACAGATGCCAAGGAGTGCTACCGCTACCGCTACTGCTACCGCTACTGTCCTCTCCGTTCTGCGCGTCAGTACTGTCCTCTACTACTACGTCCTCTTGTTCTTCCTGTTCTACGACGGTGAAGTCTCGTGTGGTCGTGTCATGTGTCATGTCTCGAATGAAGTCTTACCGAACGCGTGGCTAGTCTTTATAGTAGACTGCACCAGTGCCTTGGCATCGATCCAGCTGTTGAATTTGGAGGGGTAGCCGAACTATTTCACGAAAACTTGATTTCGTCCACCTACCTTGCGACGATCCAGGACCTCTTGCACGTAGAACAGTTTATCGGGGGGTACCAACACTTTCTGCAACTCCATTTCGTAGAAGGTACCTTCCAGTACTTCGCCGAGATCGTCCTTCAATCGATACACGGGTGGAGCAGAGGGATGAACCTCGTGTATCGTGAAAATCTCTTCGCTCCAATTCGCCGTGTACCCCTTTTCGAACTTACCTTTGTACTTGCTGATACGTACGCGATCCGACACGCGCAACTTGGGCACGCCCTTACCGTCGTGACCGTACAGTCGCTGCCACACCTTTTCCTGATTACGGTAACTCACCTGTGAAGGAGCCATGCCGATACTGCGGTGGTAGCTGTTGTTGTACGAATGCACCAGGTCCTGAAGGATGTTGATGTATCGCCACGTCTGGTGTTTCGTGAAGTATCGCCACATGCGTGACTTCAACGTCCTGTTGAATCTTTCCACGATGCACGCCTTCGTCTCCGCGTTGTGCGTGGAGAAGTGATGGATGTTGTGCTTCTTCAATAGAGCCTGGACGGATCTATTCAGAAATTCCTTTCCTTGGTCTGTCTGCAACACCTTTGGCCAGCCTTTGCTGAACGTGCTGTCAAGTGCCGCTACCAACGACGCCGCGGACTTGTTCTTCATGGGAACACACCAGGCCACTTTCGAGAAGACGTCGATCACCGTGAGGAGAAAGGTCATACCGTCGTTGTGCTTTTTCAAATGCGACAGATCGACGAGATCGGCCTGCCACTGCTGATGCAGACCGCTCACGATGACGCGTCGTCTCTCGAAACGACGTCTAGCCGGCTTGTGTAGGGTATAGGCGTCCTGTTCCGACAACCATTCCGCGACCTTTTTCTTGATATGTGCGTGACGCGTCGCAAGGCATCGGGTCCGCCGTAACTACCTACCCTTTTCGGATCGAAGTAGACCGTCCTAAGTACTCGTTCTTTCTTCGGTGCCATTAAAAGAGTTCCGATGGACTGACGGTTGTGACGTTTACTGCGCAGCACGGTGCGCAGCACGGTTCGTGACGAGTAAGAAAGAGTACGCTGACGTACACCAGAAGCCCCACTACCACACCCAAGACGATGACGAATGATCTATATTCTAGTACTGTGATCATACTCTGCAGAGCAACTGTTGTAAAGATTTCGCATTACGGCGTCAGCAATCAAGTACAGTCCAACGCAAAATACTGTAACGACGACGGAACGGTAGTACGTGTCCTGTGGATCGTTCGACATCGCAGTGCACACTGAGCTGTGGACACGTGTTGCAACGACTTAAATGTCTTCCCAACTAGCCAATGACGTCAGTGCCTTGCGTTGACGTTCTGGAGGTGGGGTGAGCATGGAATGTTCCATTTGTCCGCGTCGACGAGCGAGGGGTGTCCAACTGAGCGATCTTCTTGCGCTACCACCACCACCACCACCAGAGCGAGGAGTAGCCGATATTCGACGACGACCTGGAGTGGATGTGGTCGGTGTCGGTGCCTGGCGTATGTAGTCTCTCCTGGCGACGTTACCGACCAACTCCATAGGCAGGTTCATGGCACGGAGTTGTCTTGCAAACGGTTGCCATCCCGTCGGATTGGTCTTTCTCTTGCGCAACACATCGTTCACGAGATCCACCACGTTACTTCCGGCGATGGGCACACCCTCGTGTATCAGTTCGCCGCAGGCGGTCCAAGACATGTTTCTTTTCATGCGTTCCATCAACCGTCTGGCTTTGCCTTGCATGGTCTTGGGAACGGTATCCACGACGTCGGCCTCTATCTCGCTAGCAGGAGCTTCCCCCGCCCCCGGCCCCGGCCCCGGCCCCGGCCCCGGCCCCGGCCCCGGTCCCGGCCCAGACTCGTTCACTGAGATCACTCGTGTCGGTTCCTTGGCGTGTTTATCGGACAAGACGTTATACCGTTGCAACACCTGATTATACAATGTTACCTTGGTCCTGTCGTCGAGGTCCTTTCTGTCGAGGATGGCCGTCATCTCGTCATCGAGAGCTCGCACCTTCTTACCTAAGGTATCCGTCGGGGGTGGGGGTGATCGAAGCGTGTCCAACATTCGTGGATCTACCAAGGCCATCTTGCGTGCGTGTTCCATCTAACCTCCCGAACGAAGGTGGCGCGACCTGGTTGCTTGCGGGAGCAGCACCTCTCGAAGCAAGGGTAGAAACACCGAACTTGCCAACGGTGCTAGGAAGGCCGATAGGAACCCTCCGCTCTGTCCCTCGCCGACCTGTCGGTTCAGCAAGAGGCGTCTTCTTCTACCGGCCGACGTTCGACTGTGAGCCAACTCCCGTAACCTCTTCCTGTATTTACTCAAACGACGCCTCTGTAATGCAGACAATGGAATGTTCTGTTTTAATATGTTGTAGGCACACTCGGCTAGCGCACACAAAAGATCGGCGTCAGCGTTTTCGATGATGGCTCTTTTCAGTTTGTTGTTCTTGATCCTGTTCAGCGCCTGTATGCATATAATGTGTCTCTTCACCAGGGCAGACATGGTGGGAATGAAGAGACTATCCACGCGTGCGGTCTTTTTATACCTTCGGCAAGTACACGTACTGAACACCGTCGTCTGGAAAGATGGCCGTGCGCAGACGCATGTCCTCGGGCGTGTCCTGCTTGAGATCGACCAATAGATAGCCGTACGGTACCGAGGTGGCGTCTTTAAAAGCCTCTTGAACGAATTTGGCGCGCCCTGGATACATCTGTCGAGCCAAGTGCGACATCTGCGATGCGTCACGAGGATTCTTGAACACCACCATGTATTGAGAATTCAGACTGATGGTACGACTCTCTTTGTTTTTGGGGAAAAGGTTCTGTACGAGATACAGCACGGACGTGTTCCTGTGGTGACTCTTTTTAGTGAACAAGGTCGTGACCCGTTCGTCCGTTTCTGCCATGAGATCGTCTATGACGATGAGGTTCCTCGTCGACGAATCGAACATGCTAGCACTCGGCAACCCTTCCTCGAAGCGCACGTCCATCAAGTCCATCGTTGCGTAAGCCTCTTGCCATTCTCCGTAACACCACGTGATCCGTTCGGGAGGAGGATCGATCATCGCAGCAGCGTGACGTAGCATACGCGTCACGAAAGTACCTTTGCCGCATCCCGTCGGACCGGCGACGATGCACGTGAAAGGATGTTTCCACCGCGCGTCCATGGTCACTTATGAAAGACGACCGCAGTGCATCGTCCTTTTCTACACGTCCACCGGACCCGTGCTCACCCCGTCCTCGTGCACCACTCGTTTGGGATAGAAGTAGGTGAGAGCCGCTCGTTCCTGCACGTACGTCAACACGGTCGAGTGACGCACCCGGAACCCACGGTTCTTTCCACTTCCGCTTCGACGGTTGGTGAGCACCTCTAGGAACGCGTTCTTGTCGATGTCGTTGTGACGTTTGCTCAGTCCTTTGGTGCTGTATTTGTCGGTGGCTCCGAAACAATAGTACGTCTTGCTGCACAACCCCACGAACCCGTCGCCGGACCATTCCACCTTGAACAGACCAGGTGTCCTCTTGTCGTACGCCCTACGCGCTTTACAGCACGCCTCGTCACCGACCCACGGTCTATTGGCGAGTCGACAGCGCACGTACTCGTTCCGATGATGGTCGCAACATTCGGACGGCAACCATTCGGAGCGGTGCCGGAAGTAATGTTCTCGTAGTTCCGGAGTCACGAGGGCGTCGACGGACTCGCCGGTCAAGGCCAAATAGGCAGAATCTGTATCTGTCTCGCAGTACTGAAAAAGAGGGCGCTCCAGGTACCTGTCGATGAAGTCGTAGTAGAACTGTAACATGCGCATCTTGGCGTACTGTAGAACGAAGAATCCCACGTGTATGGGCAGGGTGTACGTGACGGTCTTCTTGTTCATCTCTATCTCGTACGCATCGTCCACGATGACATCGAGTTGTCGGAATCTCTTATCGTTGACCAAGAGCGATGCCGCCTTCTCCTTGCAATAATTGACGTCACGATGTCGGTCCACGTTGGTTATGATCTTTCCGTAACCCGAGTTCCCCAGCAACTTCATGGTGTCTGCGATGATGGCCTTGTGCGAGTGGACGTCTCCTTCGCGTCGCGCCGCGGACACTGCATCGCCGAACCGTCTGAAACACGGACGGGATCGTACTCGATGACCTGATACACGTGCGTCACCTCGAGACCGTGGTCCATGTACCATCGCAGCAGAGGCGTGGCAAGCAGGATCTTATCCCCTCGATAACTACCCACGAGCATGCGTCTCGGTGTCGTCATGATGTCGTGCTCCTCGGCGTATCGGCGCATGAACGATCCGAGATCGTCGCGTGTCAGTCGGATGTTCTTGAACACGGGCTGCATCTCGGCAAAGTGTTCTCGCAATGCTTCCGGTACGCAAAGGTCACACTCGATCAGACCGAACACGGTTCCGGCACGCACGCCGCTCAGGATCTGTTGTGACGTCATCGTCCATCGTGCGTGACGTCGGCGCGGAAATGCAGCATCCAGAAGCTTTTTCACGACAGGATCTCGTCTCGTCTGTTTCCACTCGCATTCCCACATCTCTACGACTGGTAGGTAGTGACGGAGGTAGACGGTGTTCTTTCGGGTCTCTTCGAGCAGTTCAGCCATGGGTTTCCCGTTGACCTCGTTGACCTCTTTGCCAGTGCACGAGTGACCATGGAAAAAACATCCATGGTACTGATAAGCCGTTTTCGTCTCGCTGCACCACCCGTCCACCAGCAGTTTGCCTATTCTCTTCTCTCTACCGTTGATCTGGTGTCGTATGACGCGTCCCGTGCGTTCGGATTCCCAAGTCAACCATTCCGCGGCCATCTGACCGTACAGCTGCGCCGATTCCGGTCGGAAATCTTTCTCTTCCCGTCGTCGCGTGTACCATCCCATAGGCATGTCTTGCATGAGTGACCACAAGTACAGGGCATTGGCATCGTATCCAACGATGGACCTACAAGGACGAGCGGCCTCTCCGTACTCGTTCTGACGTAGCGTGGTGACCCCTTTCTCGTGATAGCGATGAAAAATGAGCGAAGCCCCGCCAACCACGTGATCTTTGACGAGATGATGAAGATCTTTATTCTTCTCGTTGAATATGGTAAAGTAGGTCTTCTCGGGAAGGTCGTTGAACAGGTAGAGCAAGGTCAGACCAGGTACGCTGATGCCTTGCTTGAACATGTCTATGCCACGTTGTTCGTAGAAGGCAAACTGTCTGTCGATGGCCTGCAGAAAGGGAACCACGTCTCTGTTGTTGTACCAGACGAGAAAGTCTCGCAAAGTCGTCATGGAATTATCGCGCCAGGCCTCTTGACAACTGGCATAATCCTCGTCGGAGATACCTTCGTTCTTCAGTCGACTGAAGAAGGCCTGTTTCGACGGAAGTGCAGTGTCGTCGAGTCCCTCCAGACGGTCCATGTACTCGTACGGGAAATGACCTTTTGTCACCTCGCATCCGTACGCCTTCAGATACTTGTCGTAACTGAACCCGGGAGCTATGTAGTTGGTCATGTCTAGGAATTTCAGCTGATCCGTCGAAAGACACATGAAAGTGTTGTTGCGTTTGATGACGAAAAAAGTACCGACACCCTCATTCTCTTCGTCTTTGTCGTCTTGTTCTTCTTCTTGTTCTTCTTGTTCCTTTGATCCGGTGGATAAGAAGTAGGGCATGAGAAACTGTTTGATGGCATTGAGATCATACTTTCCCGAATTGAACCCGATGACAGGTAACTGATGCATCCAGCCATAGAGTTGTCCCATCAGCTTTTTGTATGGATTGGTCGTCGGACGAGATTTCTTCTTATCAATGGCTGATCGTGCAGCCTTCTCAGTTTCGTCCCATTTCGTCAGTTCCTCTGCGAGTTGATCCAAGATATCTTCGTACGAGTGTTTGATCTTGTCGTACGCGGCGTCACTCATCGCTTGTAAGATATTCATCATTCTACTCACCAACTTGTTGGTGTCTCCGTCCGTGACGAGACATTGCACTCGCTCGTGACCGGGGACGTTGGATGCTACGCTGACGCTCAGTGGAACGTGACGCGCCACCCAGTGGACCTTGTCACTGTCCGACGGAAGTTGTTCCGTGTCGAACCAACACTCGAAATCAAAGGTGGCTCGATACGGATAGTAGCGCAACGATTCAGCCACGCGAATGTTCTCGTCGTCCAGACGTTCGAACACCGATGGTGTGGAATGGTACACGCCGCCAGGATAGACTCGACGCACACCTCCCGTACACGTGCGCTCGTGTCGATACAGCAACCATGCCTTTTTCCATAACGAGTCACCGCACTTCCGACATCGATACGAGTTGCAGTACATGCAGACATCTTGGATGAATGAAAAATGTGTCCCGTGAAGGTTGAGATACATTGTTTCGGGGTAGTTGCATAACGATCGACGAACCAGTTCGGCAGTCGACTTACCGTCCTCCTCACTGACAAGACGGTACACGCACACATTCGTTTGGAACGTGGTCTCTACGCGATAGAGGTCATCCAGCGTGACCCCTGTAAATTCTTCCATGGGTACGTGATCTCGATCGTATGTCTCGTAGAGCGTCTTCACCGCCGGTTCCAATCGATATAGATCGCATCCTCGATGCAGGGCCAGACATCGGAACAGACACAGGTTATCTTTGTACCTCTTCATATGGATGGGATCCGTTTCCAATCCGATGATGCTTTTCTTCTTCTTGATGTAGGATGGTAGAGAGATCATGCCTACACATCCTATAGGATGATCGATGATGCGATTAACGAAAAAAGTGACATTCGTCACGAGTTCGCATACCCACGCAGAATCCGGTCTTTGATTGATGGCCCATTGCAAGAGGTCGGGTTCTCGGATGCGTTCGAGAAATTTATCAAAGTCCTTGCTGTTGGCGACGAGACTGGGTTCGTCCAGGTAGCGTCCACAGCAATTACAAGAGGTATGATAGTACTTGTATTGACCCGTGTTCTTGTTTCTCAGAATGAAACCGTAACTGAGGTTAATCTTGAACGCATTGGTCTGTTCCTGGAACATGATCTTCAAAGACGGTTCCAAGTCGGTCGTGTCTAGCGTGATTAATCTGTAATCGTACCTGCATTGAAGTGGACCTCTGAACACGTGGGTCCGTATAGCAGACCAGTGCGCACGAACGACATCTAGCAACTCCGTCGACAGAGTATCGGCGAAGGGAAGTCGATCAGGTGGGTCTAACGGATCTTCCTCGGTAACGAGTGGATGGTTGTGAGATGGGGTAGTGTCTTCTCTTGTTGATCTCTTTGGTGCTGGTGGTTCGGTGACGTCGGCACACGCGGTTCGTGCGTGCATGGTCAGATGGTAACGTCTTTCGAACTTCCGTCCGCATTTCTTACACGCGTAGACGATGCTTCTACTACTACTACTACTACTTCTACTACTACTACTACTACTACTACTACTACCTCTACATACCGACCTTACGTGACGCTGTAGGTTGTTATATCTCCCGAAGGTGGCGCCGCATTTCTCGCATGCGTATTTCGCTCTCTTTGCATAGTCGCTGCGTGGCGCCACCATAGGCGGTGCCATCGAGTATGAATGTAAGTCGCATGATGGCGTCGAGTGAGTACTCTGCACGTGACGTTGTAGTTCTGCGCACGTGTCGAAGGCGACCTCGCAGTGACGACACTGGTGTCTTTCCATGGCTGCGTCTACAACTGAGAGGGAATGGACTCTCAGTACATCTATATAGTGCGTGCGAGGTGGATAACATGTCAATCATTAATAAGAGACGTTCCTATTGGTCAATTACTAATTAACATGGGTACTATTGACCAATCAGCATTAAGAGACGTTCCTAGCTTGATTCCTATTTGTCAATTACTAATTAACTATTGACCAATCAGCAATAAGAGACGTTCCTAGCTTGATTCCTATTGGTCAATTACTAATTAACATGGGTACTATTGACCAATCACGAATAACCTAACATGAGTACTATGGACTCTCAGTACATCTATATAGTAGGCGCGAGGTGGATAAGATGTCAATCATTAATAAGAGACGTTCCTATTGGTCAATTACTAATTAACATGGCTACTATTGTCCAATCACAAATGAGAGACGTTCCTAGCTTGATTCCTATTGGTCAATTACTAAAAAGGGGCGTTCCTAACTTGGACACTTAGTATTGTCCACTATGTCCATCATAATCGACTACGGGTTTCCCTTTCGTGAAGAGGGGTGTCAGTCGTGCGAATAATGAAGGTACAACACGTTCCATTCCATTTTGACTATTTTATTCAATAGAATACATTGTCTATGAAATATATATATACTGATATGAAAAGATAGGCTTCTCTATATATAAGTTGATGATGATGATGATTGACTTGTGGGTTTTTACACCACGACAGAGGTCACGTGTGTGAATAATGGCGGACTTGTGGGTTTTTACACCACGACAGAGGTCACGTGTGTGTGTGAATAATGGCGGACTTGTGGGTTTTTACACCACGACAGAGGTCACGTGTGTGTGTGAATAATGGCGGACTTGTGGGTTTTTACACCACGACAGAGGTCACGTGTGTGAATAATTGTATATAGAGAAGTCGATCTCTTCATGCATAAAGATTACTATATGTATTTCATAGACACTAATGATATATAACAACTACATAGATTAAAGTCAAGAACAATTACTAAAGACACTAATGATATATAAAAAATACATAAGATTAAAGTCAATATAAAAACACTAATGATATATAACAACTACATAGATTAAAGTCAATAACAATTACTAAAGACACTAATGATATATAAAAAATAAATACATAAGATTCAAATCAATTACTCTGTGTGACACTAATGATATATATAACAACTAAATACATTAGATTAAATTCATTAACAATTACTAAAGACACTAAGCAATTACTATAAATTCATCAACAATTACTAAAGACACTAAACAATTACTGTGTGTGTGTGTGTGTGTGTGTGTGTGTGTGTGTGTGTGTGTGTGTGTGTGTGTGTGTGTGTGTGTGTGTGTGTGTGTGTGTGTGTGTGTGTGTGTGTGTGTGTGTGTGTGTGTGTGTGTGTGTGTGTGTGTGTGTGTGTGTGTGTGTGTGTGTGTGTGGTGTGTGTGTGTGTGTGTGTGTGTGTGTGTGTGTGTGTGTGTGTGTGTGTGTGTGTGTGTGTGTGTGTGTGGCGTGTTTCAATCCTTTGTTTACAACATCCAAGGATTGAAACACGCCACTTCGTGTATTAAGTATGCTTGCATCTCCTCTGACAGTAGCCGAGTGCATCCTTCTGCACATACATTGACAGTAGCTTCGGCTACTGTCAGAGGTGTGTGATATGATTTATGCATGATGAGATGCGTGAATGCTTCTGTGATCATGGTATTTGCTACTTCTGGGTTTAAAATGTTCGGATTGCTTGGTGATGATGCTAAAATAATGTTTTGTTCGCAGCAGCGGTCGCAGGTGCAGGGTAATGATGACGATGTTGATGGCTGCTGTGTGTCGGAGGATGGCGGTGTTAACAATGTCTTGTTCATTGTTTCAAACGATGACGTCGACGACGATGATGGCGACGGTGACGATGGTGGCGACGCTGGTGTGAATTCGAAGGTGCTTTGTAAACACGACGGCGGTGGGGGTGGCGGTGTCATTGATGCTGCTGCTGTCACCGCCGTAGCTGCTGGGGTTGCTGCTGCTGTTGCTGCTGCTGCTGCTGCTGCTGCTGCGGTTGGTGCTGCAAACCGACGTTTTCTGTTGAGCACCAACCGCAGATCGTTTGCAGGCAACGATGACATCCGGCGTTTGCGCTGCTGTTGTGGTGGTATCTTGTCATCGTCGTCGGCGTTATCGTTCTCGTACGCCTCGCGTAACTGACGCAGGCCGTTATGGATCTATAGACGGGACAACAAAAGACACACCTGTTTAATCAATGTCAGGAACTTCATTCTTACCCGCATATAGACTGGCTATGGTCGCTCTGATCGTGTCTGTCATATCGTCATGCCATTGCCTTTTACCAACCCTCTCCTCTATCGCTATGACAACCCAGCGCAAGATGTGATTGATCAGACCGGAAGACGGTACGTAATATTCACCTTCCTATAAATCTAATATACGCTCAACCTCATTACATGCATAACGAACACAAGCTGCGTCTATCAATGTGTTGAAGGTGTTCTGGTTCATCATGGCTTCTGTACGATTTCGTATTCTGTCTATGTTCATTGCTGTCGCCTGCATATCGTTGCCACCACCACCACCACTGCTGCCGCTGCTGTCGCTGCTGCTGCTGCTTATGGTCATAGCTGTTTCGCTGCTTACGCTAATAACCGCATCTTTATTTTCCTCGTCTGTTATACACAGAGTCGGTTCGGTAGAGGAAGTGATGGATGGTGTGGATGGTAACAGATTACGTTGTTCATACGAGTCTAACCACTGCTGTACCTTTTTATTCATGGTATTTTCCCACTCCCGTATCTTTTCGTACGTGCTTTCTGTACTTTCATTGCTGTTGTCAGAGCTGGTGGCGATGGCATTCTCTTTGTCTTCCTCCTACAAAGAGAATGCCTCGTCAAGAATTTCCAACTCTGACGCAATGTAGTTTACGTAGTCCTTGTTGACACGCTTTTTAATGGTCGCTCTGACAAGGACCCCCCTCAACACAGACAGGGCTGCCACCCGTTCGTCTTCTGACTGCATTGCGACGTACTCGTTCGCGGTGAAGCCAAGGATTTTAACTGCCAGCGTATCAAATACGCTAGCCCAACATTCACTGCCTATGCTGTCTCTCAGGAGGACACGGAGGTTGAATCTATACGTAGGAGACCGCTGCCATTTGTGCACCGAACAATAGTAGCCCTTACTGGTACTACGCTGGACTCCTACGGAACACTGTGAGCATGCCAGATATACTACATATCTCTCCTGCCGTGCGGTAGACACTATGGTTAACGGTGTTGGAAACTTGTATGTTCCATCGCTTACCTCCGACTGCAAACGCGTCAGGTTCATCATGTGCTCGTCATCGAAGAGCTGCTGCTGCGCGGCGGCGGCCATCTTGCTTCGGTAGAGTGAGAGAGAGACTGTCGAGTGAGTGAATCGCTGCGAGAATCGTGTTATGACAGTTGCAGCTACGGGTCCCTTATATAGCGGGCCGGTTGCATGGCGCGTCTGTGTTATATTTACCAGCTGGCCCTCTGGTATGTATTGCGCAATCACCGCGCATTCCTATCGCTATGCGCGCCAGACTTTATGGCGCCTGTTTTTTTCGAATGAACTCGCGACAATTCACGAGTATCTGGCCCAACACGTTCTGTCCACGCTGTCCAGTGTAAGTGGACATGCTCCAGTATCCCTCCCTACTTCTCACATTTTCCATTAACGGCGCTGGATATGTTTCTAATAATAGTTTGCGTAATGTCGTGTCGCGAAATTTAATAGCAACTAACGCTCTCATTACATATCGTCTCTGTTTGTTCCACTGCGCGCGTCACTCCTGTTTCTCTCGGATGGTCTTGCTTAGATATTTCGCCTGTAGTCCGGTTCTTGTGGCAAGCATTTTCTGCGCCATGTCGACATCTCCATAAAAGATGCATTTCCTGTACTGGTATGCAGCTTCAACTGTGTTAAAAACATGACCCCATGCATGTATCCTACATGCGTAGAAATTGGATAGAAACGAGGTTTCTCCGCGGAAGTATATAGCAGGAAGAGTCATTCTGATTTTATGCTGTTTAATGTTACATGCACTGTATTTATATACATAAAATGCATGCATAAATTAATGCATGCATATATAAATTAATGCATGCATATATAACTTAATGCATATGCATTAATGTCCACCAGTTTCCATGCAGCAATAACTTCCATAAGTACATGGTGTTTTTATGCGTGATAAATGAGTTTTCGGATTCAGCGTTAGTTAGTTGACAAGCTTATCGAGAGAGGAGTTGTTTACTGTTTCATGCAGAATGTCTGGAATCGATACAACGTTGGTTGAGAACTGGTTGACTTTGTTTTTTACACGTGATAAATGAGATTTTGCTTTCAGCATCAATTCTCTGACACTTCTGTGACAGACTTATCGAACATGTTTTTCGTTGTGAAGGATGACTTATTGTTCTAGCGGATTTGGGAGTTGATTATTAGCATTCCAGTTTAATAATAATTTTATTATGGGTGTTTTCTAACATAACTTTCTGACTTTGATGGATTTGTTATTGTGTTATAGCAGCTTATGTCAGCTGTCTGCATTGTTTAGCGTTTCCTATATAAAGCCGTCCTCAGACAAGGTATTTCTTTATACACTTACCGCCATTCTGCAACCGTCGTTCTGCTGCTGCTGCTGCTGCCTCTGACGTCATCACGATGCTGTCTAGTGTCGCTTTGTTTTCCGACTTGATGCAAGCCTATATCGAGATTGGCGTTGCGTTGAGCCTGATACTGTATCGATCGTAAGTACATATTGTCCGTGGCTGTTTGGTGATACGTACTCCTGTGTTTATAAAAGGTTTTAAAAGCGTCTACATAACACACACAGTTTAACTTTAAGAGACATCTTTTATGCGTCTGTGACCTAGTTACAATGCCTCTTGCTAAGCGGCTGGTAGTCTGATTATAAATAGCACGCGCGCCGCGTCGGCCGAGCGAGGTCGCCGTGTCAGTCTTATCATTTTTCGATGACCTAGTTTCTACGCGTTTCTACTGCTGTCGGTGTAGCATTACATACGCCGTTGTGGATCCAAAGTACACCGCTCACAGCAGGTCTACTCATAGTTTATTAATAACAGATGTGCATGTGCTATTTAATGTATATACGATGCTTTTAACACAGTCCTTTACCAATGGCTCAATGTGTCTTTCACTCTGATTTTTCAGCTTCCATAGAATCCACTGGGCGTTCGTGATGAAAGAGTTACGTGATCGTACGCCGCTCGTGGTCAACGACGACATCGTCGACGATGGTTATCAGTCCGAGAGTTGGGACAACGAGTGCGATGACTACGCTGCATTTCTAGACCACAGAAAATTATGGTCTGCTGTTATGGTAGAGTTAGGAATGGTGCGGCCAATAGAGCGGGTTACCATGGAAATTGCCATGGGCTGCAATGCTATGGGTCAACAGAGACAGCAACCTGCTAACGTTTACGCCGCGTTGGTAAAACACAGAGCCCTGTGGCCGGCTGTCATGCAAGAAATGAAACTATTTAAATCACGTTCTCAGATAGAAATGGAAATGCTGTGGGGGTTTAACGATAAAGGGGAAATAGCAATACCACGTTCCGTGATAGAAATGGAAAAGGCGTGTAGGGAGTGCAGCAATGTAGTAAAACACCCAGTACAACGACCTACAAAACTTATTGACAGAAGAGGAAAATCACTGCCACCACTGAACTTGTGTTGAAATGGAAAACAAGATGAACACTATGTTTCAATATATGACTTTATATGCTTTAACATGGCTATTTTTAAATGAACTAATGAAAGATATTTATATGACTTTATATGCTTTATATATGGCTATTTTTAAATGAAATAACGAACGATATTTATATGCTTTAATATGATTAAATATATGGCTATTTTTCTAAATAATTAATATGATTTTATGTGTTTTAATATGATTTGATATATATGGTTATTTTTTAAATAATGATATTACTATATTTATATGATTTTATGTGCTTTAATATGATTTGATATATATATGATTTGATATATGTGGCTATTTTTTTAAATATTGATATTACTATATTTATATGATTTGATATATAACTATTTTTAAATAATTATATTACTATATTTATATGATTTTATGTGCTTTAATATGATGTATCGTTATTAAATATTAAAGTTTCTTGATGATTTCATTCAATGAGGTGTTGTGTCTGTTAGCAACAGGGTAACGCAGGGCACAACGAACCAACGGTTAGGGTATCGCGGACTACATCGAACCACGGATTATATGTCTTGGAATAAAATTACTCCTCAAGGATCGGGGTAGCGCTCACATAGGGTAGCGGTCACTACGTTAGGGTAGCGGTCACTACTGAGATCAAAGGTCACCACACATGAGATCAACAGGTCGGAATCATGTCAACATGTTGGGGTTATGACCGTTAGGGTTATCTCCAGTCGCTAGGGGGCGCTCGTGGTGGATGTAGGTCACCGCTAGGGGGCGCTGGGGGCTACCCAGAAGCCTCTATACCGGAAGTGATGAGCTGCTCTTTACTGGGCTGCTCTTTTGATGTTTCATTAGCACACTATAACTACTTACCAAAGAAGATATTAGTTCATTACCAGTTGCTGATGCTAAATTTCAGGGGGCTAAATCTGAATATTTAGGACAGTTAGTTGTAACTCCAGAATTGGTAGCTAAGAAAATAAAGGCAATGAAGGATAACAAATCACTGGGAGTGGATGGGATTCCTCCAAAATTATTAATGGAAACAGTAGATCAAATCAGTATACCACTTGCAAGAGTATTCAACTTGTCATTAAAAGAGGGAGTTTTTCCGTTTGAATGGAAAGAAGCAAACATCATACCATTATTTAAAAAGGGTTCGAGAAATAAGTCAGAGAATTACAGACCAGTGAGTTTAACGTCAGTGATTTGTAAATTATTAGAAAGGTTAATTAAAGACCATATGGTGGACTTCCTCGTTAAGCATAAATTATTAAATTCATCTCAACATGGATTCCTTAAAGCGAGGTCATGCTTAACAAATATGTTATGTTTTTTGGAAGAAATCACTAAGTGGATAGACGTGGGATCGCCAGTAGATATTATCTACTTAGATTTTCAGAAAGCTTTTGACAAAGTGCCACATCAAAGATTGCTACTTAAATTAAAAGCCCATGGTATCGGGGATAGCATAACTGACTGGATAGAACAATGGCTGACTGACAGAAGACAACGAGTTGTAGTAGATGGAGAAGTTTCAAATTGGAAATCGGTCTTGAGTGGGGTACCTCAAGGATCAGTATTAGGACCTATATTATTCTTAATTTATATCAATGACTTGGACGACAGTATAACAATTAACGTACTGAAATTTGCGGATGACACAAAACTGTTTAGAAAGGTTAATACTGATGGTGATAAACAACATTTACAAAACGATCTAGACAGATTAGTGAAATGATCTGAGAAATGGCAGATGCTGTTCAATTTTGGGAAATGTAAATGCCTACATACAGGACATGGGAACTTGAATGTAAACTATAAAATGGGAGATACTGTTCTGGGTACTACTGTAAAAGAAAAGGACTTAGGAGTTACAATAAGCGTTGATATGAAAGTTTCAGAGCAGTGTGGTATTGCAGCTTCAAAGAGTAATCGAATTCTTGGATTGATTAGAAGAAACATAACATACAAGGGAAAAAAGTTAATTATACCTCTTTATAAAGCAATAGTTAGACCTCATTTAGAATACTGTATACAAGCATGGAGACCATATCGTAAGAAGGATATAGATACGCTTGAACGCATACAAAGGAGAGCAACTAAAATGATTCCAGAACTTAGAGACCTTAGTTATGAAGAACGCCTGAAAGAATGTGGTTTAACAACTCTAGAGACAAGGAGGTTAAGAGGAGATCAGACTGAAGTTTTTAAGATATTGAATGGGTATGAAAATATTGATAGAAATATGTTTTTCTCACTCAAGAAGGACAGCAGAACTAGAGGACATGAGGTAAAATTAGTAAAGGATCAATGTAGATTGGACATCAGGAAGCACTCGTTCTCACAGAGGACAATAAATGAATGGAACAAATTGTCTACAGATTGTGTAACTGCTAGCAGCGTGAATATGTTTAAAAACAAGGTTGACACATATATCAGGAGGGCGGGTTATAAGTAGGTGAACATTGTTGGACTCTCGATAAGCCAATGGCTTCCTTGTCCACTTGCCATCTGGGCCTTTGGCTTGGATGGCAAATCTTGTTAAATCTAATGATTTAATATGAAAACACTGCATAAACAACTTGGTGCATTATATATGTAGTTGTCTGGTAGCACTTTTAGCTGTGCAACTGTCCATATTAATTAAAATACTAGTTTGTACAACCGGAGGCACGCGTTGGGCGATATTTTTATTAAGCAAATTAGTTGATTAACTATCCATTAGAAACGCTTTGATACGGATAATAGTTCACAGGGTACCACTAGTACCAAACTATCCACCAGGGTGCGCTAAACTGGTTCCACCACTCTCAGCCTTGTGGCGCCACCATATAAAGTTATGTGACATGAAGTGGTGCCACATTCTACTCGTATCACGTAAACCACCTCCCTGCCACTCCCACACATTCAATCCTTTCAGAAAAAAATATTATTTGTTTATGAAATATCTGCAACTTTTAAAATGTGATCAAATGCCGCACGAAGAAATGTCTTGGCATGTATATATTTTATGGGCAAATCTTTTTGTACAAAGTTGCGAAACACATTTCTGTTACAAGTCTTGTGGTATTAGAACTGTTTTAAAGTGTAAACATGTCTACCAACACATGATTTAATTGACAATTTAAATGAATTAAAGAAGTTGGGATGTTAGTTTGATGTTATTTAATTGATATGAGAAATGTGTGGTTAATTTAATTTAAAGTTAATTGCCCCATGCTTGTTGTGTACACATTTCACTATCTTGTCGTGTTCGAAATGTGCGTGTGCTGCACATTAATGTAGGATGTCGAGATGCTCACGGGTCACTTTTCGACAATGATGGCCTCAGGTAGGATTAGCTCAGCTCAGTATCATCACAGCGAGTACTTCTATCCGTTGGCCTTAGTGGGAATGCGATTTTCTTTAGTGGAGGTTGATCGATTACTTGCTCATTAGGAAATCGGAACACATGTTGCATGTGTGATGGATTGGCACCAAGTGGTGTAACTAGATGGCGGGCAATGCCATAGGTGGAATCGTTTCGACGTCGTTCGAGTTTGGTGAGTCTGGTAGGGTGGACAAGAATACGATAACTTGGCATTGTGCAATAATTATGTCAATCACAATTGTACTGCACTCTTATTAGGTCGAACACGATAACTTAGCATTGTGCAATAATTATGTCAATCACAATTGCAGTTTTCTTGGAGTCATGTTTCGTAATTTGGTAATTGAATTACCAAGATAATCTTCATTTTAACTTGTCAATGAACGCTGGTTCATCGTAGGGCATATATATATATCAAAAACACACGATTTACGACGAGATAATCATCATTTACGCTGCCACTGTCACTTTCACTTGCTCCCTCTCTACGCTCAATGTTGAAATAATCATTAAAACTGCTGACAAACTCCCATTTTTTATTTTAACATGCTCCTTAGTTACACTGTTTTGTGAAAATATAGATGGAAGGAATATCATCATTGACTTACAATCACAAACATCAGAGAGAGAGAGAGAGAGAAAGAGAGAGTGGTGTTAATTTGACAAGTAGCGCAATATTTAAGAAACGGAAATGTTCCTCCAGTTAATATTTAAACTTCAAGTGCTTGTGACATAAATTTAGAAATGCAGCATTTGGTCGACATTAGGGGACACATGTCGAATTTATATAATGTCAAATATAAAAACATTATCCATAGGTTACCCATCTTTAAAATGCATAAAATATGCTAGTGTATTTGGAAATATTCATTAGTTAGCATTGTGCAAAATGCGCAAACTTCGATAATGGTCACCTTATTGAAAACATAGTGTATAATGAGTGATGTCCCTTGCCAAGAGTTGAAAACATGAACGGTTGGGTTCCTCTGCCTAATAATTTGCGCACTGTAGAATATTTTACTTTGATGCTAAGTATGGTCTGCCGGCATTGTTATATGAACTTAGCAGTGTGCAATAACCATATCAATCGCAGTTGCAGTTTTCCTGGAGGCTGCGTTTCATAATCGGATGAGGGTATTACCAAGATAATCTTCGTTTAAAATGTTTAATGAATGCTGGTGCATCTTAGGAGATCTATGTCAAAAACTCATAACTTACGACCAGATAATCGTCATTTATGCTGACACATTCACTGTCAGTTACCCCCTCGCTGCTGTCAATGTTGAAGTAATCATTAAAACTACTGCCAAGTTGCGCAATATTGAATTCCAAATTCTCCTTAGCAACGAGCTGTTTGTTTTTAAGTATAGATGGAAGGAACATCCTGACTTATCTAACAACACAACCACCGGGAAGAGTGATGTTAATATGACAAAGTAACACAATATATGAAAAACGGCTATATTCATCCAATCGGTAATATTGTAACTTCAAGCGTCTGTGGCGTGAATTTTTAAATACAACATTTGGTCGAATAAGACAGCAGGGGACACATATGCCGAAGTTATATCATGTGAAACATAAAACTATCATTAATAAATTACCCATCTATAAAATGCATAAAGTATGCTTAGGTAATTGGAAATATTAATTAGCTTGTTCGCATTGTGCGATAGCTACCAAGCTTGCTGCAGATATTGTCAAAATGATCTCCGACAAAGGTCACCTTATTAAAATATACTGTATCATGTGTGATGTCCCTTGCCAAGAACATGCCTAATAATTTGCGCACTGAATAATACTTTACTCCGAGTGCCCTCACTGTCTGCCTGGTGGCACCACCTTATGAGGTCAGGCCTTCCCTTTTTCCTCTCCCCCTCTTTCTCTGTCTGCTATCTCTGCCACTCTCTCTCCCCCCGTCTCTCTCTCTCTCTCCGCTCCTAGCTTCATGTTCCCTTCTTTTACCTACTTTCAATCTCCACTCTTCTTTCAAGGTCTCCGTTGCATTTACCATTTACATCGCTCTCCCCTCCCTCTTCTCCCGTGACACTCCCTTGTCATTTTCCCTTTCACTCCTGCTCTCTTCATCCATGTTGTATTTACTCCATTTTCGTACATTCGACCCTCCTTCCCTCTCGTCCGCCCTCCCTCCTTACCTCCCTCCATCTCTCCGTCTCTCCCTCTTCCTTCATCCCGCCTACTCTCTCCCTCTCTTTTCTCCCTCCGTCCCCCTCTCTCCCTTCCTGCGGTCATGCCTGTCTGCCTGCCTTTCTCCCCTCTCCTTTTCCTGCTCTTCTATTGTTTCACCCTTCCTTGTTTACCTCAACATCAATGTGGTAGAATTACCCTTTGCAGGTAAATATTTGCGATTATAGAATGCAGCTTAAGTTTTCCTAAGGTGCTATCAGTTATATTACCGTCATGCCAGGAAAGCTTGTTTAAATCGCAGCCACTTTAACTAGAAAGTTTTATCACAAGCCACTTTAACTAGAATTAAACATAGCTATATGACATCAAATCGTACTTCGATTTCAATACGACAGTCTTCCAACTGGCCAAGCGAAAATAAAATTTTAGTATAATATGGCGTAAAGCAAAATCCTTCCAAATACATTTGAAATACAGCAGTGCTTAGTAATATTCCTGATTCTAGTTACATATATTATATGTTCGCAGACGGTTTAGATATAAGCACAGGGAAGACTACGGACATAACTAGTGTTAAACCAAGAAATCAAAGCAATAGTATCATCACACTGCCAAGATAATCTGTTACAAAACCTGTATTGCAGATATACGTATGCTGCTTGCCAAGGAAGGCACAGTGGATCAACACATAGGATTATTGATAGCAAGGCTCAGTAATAATGTGGATTTTTAATCGAGTGGGTAAAAACACACTTGCTTCCTTTTTAAAGGTGTGGTAATTGTTTTCACTACACACCATTTCCAGTGTAAACGTCATGTTGTATAATGGAATACAATTCCATGATGTTAATTATGATCAAGTAACTGTGTTAACATACTTCCATGACTTCAGACTTTTGGCCATTAGTAATGCACCCATCTGAATGTAGGTTGTTGTGAGCCACACACGTAGCACTCCATTAATGATGACAACTATGTTTGTACCGTAATTATTAAACAACAAAATCAAAACAGTCAGCACTAAATTAACATGGATGCGCAAAGATCTAAAGATGAAAAATATTGTCTAAATGTGTCACATAACGCTGGAATCACCCAACAGATGACACCACTACAATGATATAACAGGAATAGAAAGTTGAACTACAGTCAAACCATATCCCATCTCTGTATTACTGAACTATGTATGAAACAGTGTTCCATCTAACTTCTCTTGGTGGCAGTGATCCATATTTCTTCAGATGGCTTCGTAACAAAGCCGTAGTCTGGCACCACGACTTGGTCTGGAACCATGGATAACTTGAAGCTACCAACAATCGAAGCAAAGACAATCGTGGCCTCGGTGATGGAGAACTTCCACCCCATACATTTGCGTTTCCCAGCAAACCCAAATGGCTCGAATGCAAACGCTGGTAGTTTCTTCCTGTTTTCTGGGCTGAAACGGTCCGGGTCAAACCTGATGAATAACAAATAACGCACATATGTACACCTTACAGTAAACACACATATAACATTTAATCTGTCTGCTCAGAGTGACATAATTTAATAATGTAGATAATACTATATTTAGTCATTATACATTTTAATAACTGTTTTATGTGTACCCGTTTTCTAGTAGTAATCCGTTTATGATATAGGTATACACATTGCTAGTTCCATTAAAATATGTTCTAACCTAAAATGCAAGCAGATAATTTTAGCAACTGCATATCTTCTACCATAATTGAAAAATAAATAAACAATATTAATCATTATTACTATTATTTACAACATGAAGTCATCAAATGGTAAAAGCAGTCAGTTGATATATTTAATCAAAACACATGGGAGCAGGGTTGAAAAAAATAATGATTTAAAAAAATAATTTTTTTTTATTTAACTTAGATTTTTTTATTTATTTGATTTAAAAAAATTGGTATGTAGACATTTATATAGGTGTTTATATTTATAAACTCTTTCAAAAATGTTCTATTCAAATTGATTTCGGTACTTGCACAATCTGTCATGGAAAGGAAAGCATGCTGTGTGTCTGTGGCTGTAGCAGTTATAATTATTATGGATTAGCACCTGTCCAGGGCTCTGCATACTCTAATGGTCTCCAACCAGACTGCAAACTGGTACAGTATTAAACAATTGTAGCCCAGACTGTCTCACTTGAATCAACATACCAAATTGGTAACAACTAGCACAAGCTCTAAGTGGACTTTAACTCAGGGCTTCTGACTTTAAGACAAGTTTGTGTGGCTTCACTGCATTCAGAAAGGGAATAGCTCAAACATAAAATATTTGACTTTTACGCTATCTGGTAACAATACAACTATACAAGTGTGCGCACTTTGTGATTTTGTATTAAAAAACATACAAAACTTTATTGATCTCGATGCTTGTAAACAATTATTTGTGTTAAATTCATATAAATCAGCGATTAAAAAAATTGGAAGTAAACAAAATCATAAATCAATTATTTTTTTAAAGTGATTTAAATCATGATTTAAATCAAACAACCCTGCATGCGAGGGTAGAAAATACTCAATAAAATATTATGCTTATATGAGACCTAAACTAGAGAGTATAGGTTTTGTGTGGAAAACTTCACAAGTGACAAACAAGATTGTATCGATACTAAATGCTGCAAAAAGCGTGCATGAATGTAGGAATGTAGTAGATTGGAAGTCCAATTGGAACATTATTAATATTATCTCGGTCAAAATGATATTTATCTACAGTAATTATTGAACTGGAAGCAGTTGAGGTGAAGAAGATTACAATGTTGGATTGAACATGTTAAGAACATAGAAGTAATAAATCAGGCTGGAAAAAAAAATTCAACAAAATACAGAAACACACCAAATACAGAAACACAAACTAACATTTCTTGGGCACATCATCACACAGGAAGGAATGCAATATAATGTATTGGAGGGGGAGGGTAAAAGAGGCAGAGAAGACCAAGAACCACAATGAAAAGACATCAAGGTGTGGATGCAGAAGACCAAGAACCATATGGACAGACAACATCAAGGTGTGGACAGGAAAACCAAGAACCACATGTACAGACAACATGAAAGTGTGGATGCAGGAGACCAAGAACCACATACCACATAGACAGACAACATCAAGGCATGGATGGGGAAGACCAAGAACCACACAGATAGACAACATCAAGGTGTGGAAGGGGAAAATAAAGTATGAAGATTTGATAAGAACAGCACAGAGCAGACATGAGCAGTGATACATGACAGCCGACCTTCCTAGAGGATATGGCAGCACATGGTGATGTTGAACTATGCATCGAACAATCACTGTATGTGGACAAGCATATAGCATCCTTACGTGGTTGGGTCAGGGTAGAGGTCCTGGTTCTGAAGGACGACCCCAAGGGCGTGGACCACAGGAGTCTGCAACAAGAGTTCTTAGGTGTGAATATGCACCTCACTCACAATCCTTCATGCTTAAAAACTTCTACAGACTTTAAATGTATCATCACACATCTATATTGTGAAGTAGCTTGTGATTCTGTTTGTTTGTTGCCTCATATCTCTCTCAGTTTTGTATATGTGTGGCTGACATTTTGCAGATGCCTAAAACTATCTAAAAAATTTCAACGTTAAACGTCCACATCAGTTCCTTTGTACGATACAAACACTGAGAAACCACATTGTCATTCTCTGATCTCTAATACCATATGTTTAGACTATTAGTTATTTTATTATTTGCCTGTCCTTCGATTTTTGCTTCAATTACGTTTTTTTTCAATGTGGCTGTTTTTCAATATAACACTATTTTGTTCTAGAAATTGCAGCTGTCTTTGTCTTATCATTTACAGTAAATGTCTTTGTTGTTGTGCTCTTTGTAGAACCTCATCATTTGTAATGTACTGTGTCCAAGAGAGGTTTTGTAGTTTCCTAAGAACCATAATTTTGTTGCTGTTAACAGACAGTGAACTGTGAATATTGCTGCTACACTCAGCATACAGTGTACAGTAATCTACCATGTGGTACTCAGGGTTCCTCAATTTTCACCATCACTATTACTACTTCAACGGATACACTGGCTTCCTGTTACTTATCAGATTAATTTTAAGCTGTCTACTCTTACATATCGTGCTCTATCTGCACAACAACCACCCTACTTGGCTAGTCTCCTGCATCTTTCAAATATCCCTAGGCAGCTCAGATAATCAATTTCATAACATCTTATTATGCCTAAAACAAAACTTAACTTGGGCAAACATGCTTTTTCTATCGCTGCACCTATGAATTCCCCATTACTTTGAAAACATCTGAAACTATAGCTACCTTTTGAAAAAAACTCAAAACATAATTGCATTTCCACCATAAATCTTCGGTGGTCCATCGTTCTGATAATGACTTTTGCGCGTCCCTGTTCACGATTATGCAGTAAAATATTCTACAGTGCACAAATTATTAGGCAGAGAAATCCAGTCATTCATGTTCTCAACACTTGGCAAGGGACATCACTCATTATACAGTATGTTTTTGATAAGGATGGGGAGCAGCCGTGGCCTAGTGGTTAAAATGTTGTGCTCGAAATTTGAGGGTTGTGAGTTCAAGACCCACACTGGGCACGGTTCATTTTCGAAGCTTAGACAATTTCGTTTACTCTACTTTGCCTCAGTCTACTCAGCTGCAAATGAGTACAAACACTGTTTGGAAGGTACCTGCGATGGACTAGTGTCCCGTCCAGGAGAGTCAGTACAACTGCACTCTAAGTTGCTTCGCGCTACAGAAACCGGGTTTAAGCTCTGGCCATATAAGCCTTCATGGCTTCCTAAGGCGTAATGCCTGGGGGATGACTTTACCTTTCCCTTTTAATAAGGTGGCCATTATCGGAGTTTGTGCATTTTGCATAATGCGAACTAAAGAATATTACCAAATACCCTAGCATATTTTATGCATTTTGCAGATGGGTAATTTATGGATGTTTTTATATATGACATGAAATAAATTCGACATGTGTCCCCTGCTGTCGACCAAATGTTGCATTTCTAAATTTATGTCATATTCACTTGAAGCTACAATATTATTAATTGGAGGAAAATTTCCATTTTTCATATATTGCGCTACTTTGTCAAATTAACATTATTCTCTCTGATGATTGTGTTTTTAAGTCAATCAGGATGTTCCTTCCATCTATATTTTCACAAGACAGTTTTGTGAAAATATAGATAGAAGGAACAGTTTGTCACTAAGGAGCATTAGGAATTAAAAATGGTGTAGTTTTGGGAGTTTGTCAGCAGTTTTAATGATTATTTCAACATTGACCATAGAGAGGGAGAAAGTGACAGTGAAAGTGACAGCATAAATGATGATTATCTCGTCGTAAATGGTGAGTTTTTGACCTATATGCCCTACAATGAACCTGCATTCATTGAAAAGTTAAAATGAAGATTATCTTGGTAATTCAATTATCAGATTATGAAACACAGCCTCCATGAACACTGCAATTGTGATTGACATTATTATTGCACAATGGTAAGTTATCGTATTCAACCTAATACCCCTGTAAGCATACAGTATGCTTGAACACAATTTGACCATTGAAAAATGTCAAGGAATCTGTTCTTATAAGCATTCACCAAAATTTGTTTCCATAGACAATATGGTAATTTGTTACCCTAGACAATAAGGTAATTGTTTAACACTAGTGGTGTCATTTGGTGACTAGTGTAGAACAACTGAATAGTGGTGCCAACTGTTGAACACCAGATAGTGAATTTTTAAAAATTCACAGTAATCAAATTATAATAATTATGGATCTGCCGATTCAAAAATGGGTATGCACTAATAAGGGCATGTACATTTAATATGGTATACATAATTATGAAGCTCTTTTTATTGCAACATCTAATAATCTACACATCCAAAAAATTTCAAATGCAATATTTGGAAGACCAGGACAGCAGCAGACACAATGATATGTTTTATTCATCCTGAAGCTGTTCTATCAACTGCACTCACCCCTGCTGGAATGTGATGTCTTCCCAGCTCAGAATCAACATCCTCGTACCGAGCTGCAAATGTTGCAAGTGCAGAACACCTCAGTGTCTCGTCTAGTACTTGGTGCATATAGCTGTAAACAAGTAAACCATTCCAATTTAACACTCATTGAGAAATATCAATAATTTATATGTATGCAGGGGTGATATATACTTTTATATTTTATATTGTACCAGCAGAGCTACCCAGCGTTGCATGGGGAGAAAAGGCAGCCACAGATATTGTTTACTGATTTACGCTATTTTATCATAGGTCAGTGGTCTTTTCTAGTTCTACTTAAAGCTGTACAAGTCTTTTTCACAAAGCCTTGGCTTTGGGTAGATGCAATGTTACAATCATGTAGTGTTTGTTATTCTATGTATAGACATTTTTTTGTACATGTACACACCTATATGGGGTACAAACAAACTATATTTGAAAATTATTCACAATTTCTACATACATCCAGTGGCAAATGTGTAAGCATAATTACTATCTTTACGATGACAGGGAAATCGCTAGGTGTTGACAACATTCCAGCAGAGCTGCTTAAAGGGAATAAAAAAATTCATCAGAACTCAATTAATTAATAATTCCAAATTATACTCTGCTCTACTGGCCTGCCTCAATTATGCATATTTTCATGTGAATATCAGCAAGTTTTGACATGATGTCACTAATAACAAGGATGTTCTACGAGACTGAGACTGTACATTCATTCATCGTACTGTTGACAGTGATAGCGGTTGTTTCGAAGCGAGCGTCATAATGGTGAATTTGGCATGACGAACTATGAATTTGGCATGATGACTTCGAACAGCATTCTTTGACCCCGCAATTCAGCGTCAGAGCACAACGGGCATAGTGTTCTTAGCCCAAACGATTGTGTACCAGTACCTCTTCTGACAACCCATATCCAACCACCATTCTTCCTTTTGTTCTCTCATACATTACTTCCATCATCCTGGCTTCTGTTTGTGGCACTCCCATCCATCTCACTGTTGCTGTCACCATCTCTCTTGGGACTGTGTCATAGGCCTTCTCCAGGTCCACAAATCCCACTGCTATTCTCCCTTGCATCTCCAACCTCTTCTCTACTAGCTGTCTTAATGCAAACATCCCATCAGTCGTCCCTCTGCCCTTTCTGAATCTATGTTGTTTTTCACCCAATTCTTGCTCTACTCTCTTTCGAATCCTCCCTTCCAGGATCCTCTCTAGCAGCTTCATGATGTGACTTAGAAGTGTGATGCCTCGGTATTTCCCTGGATTGTAAAAAAATGTACGTTCTTATATAGAGCGGTATCCAGTCCGTAGTACCGCTCAAAGTGCTTTACACTTCACCCACTGGCAGACCTGTTCATTCCATGGCCATCTCAACTTCCCTGGGAAGCATTCAGCCATGCTGCAATTGTGCGAAGACTATTCGTTAACATTTCCACCACTGTCTGTATTGCTCATTTATACAGCTGAGTGAACTGTGAAATCTTGCCAAAGGTTCGAAGTGACCACAGTGGGATTTGAAACCAGGTCCTCTTGATTGAGAGTCTGACCTTCTAACCGGTATGCCATCGCGCCCCACAGTTGTGCACATCTCACTTCCTTATAGTGGAGGCTAATCCATGACTAGCTAGAAAGGTCACCGAAATCACCAATAACATCGGCTGAATTCACCACCCGTTCATTCAGATAAAGTGACTGGCAATTGGGCCAAATTCACCACCCGTTCATTCAGATAAAGTGACTGGCAATTGGGCCAAATTCACCACCCGTTCATTCAGATAAAGTGACTGGCAATTGGGCCAAATTCACCACCCGTTCATTCAGATAAAGTGACTGGCAATTGGGCCAAATTCACCACCCGTTCATTCAGATAAAGTGACTGGCAATTGGGCCAAATTCACCCAAGGCCAAAACCACGACCACCCGTCAGTGCTACTCCTGTTATTGTGATGTTTACTTTCTAACTTAACCATGAAAATGACACAACCTAGAGTCGTCCAACTTCTCCTCGGATATTTAAACATACACATGTCCTGTGGTCAATATTGCTCCGCTTTTTGTGTGGCTGGTTCCGCAAAGCTAGGCACAGGAGAGTGTTTGTTTTTGTAAAGTTTGATCTTTATATGGAAGTAAGAGTAATATTTTGACCATGCCACATGTGTGTGCGTATGGTAGATATATGAAACGTTTGGCAGCTCTATGTGGTCATTTTCATGGTTCAGTCAGAAAGTAAATACGATCGAAGTCAAAGCCTACTGGCATCGCTAAAGATTCAGAAGTTCGAAATTGTTACCTTTTACCTTTTATTTTTGAAAATTGACATAGCTACCACTCGCCATAGTAACGTGAGTCAAACTATACTGAAGCATTGCATAGAAATCATGGACTGAATGTAAAGCCATATCATCATTAACATCACACAACCATGTAATCGTTCATCTCATTAACTTCATTAATTAAATTTTGGCATATAGTACATACAATATTATACTTTGTGCACAAATAAAAATTTTTTTTACCTACTGTCTTCTTTTATTCCTTTCAAACAAGGCAGCAAGTGGATTCCTTGCTTGAAAGCAAGAGCCCTTGTTGTCAACAGTTAAACAATACCAGCTCTCCTAGTTTGGCCACATCACCTGACACAACATTTCAAAAACCATCCTGCAAGGCACCTTGAGAAGAGAAATGAGGCCGCCAGAAAAAAACTGGCTGGATAACATAAAGAAATGGACCAAGCAAAGCCTACTGACCCTGCTATGCACACAAAAGACAGACCAGGCTGCTAGAGACTATGTGGAAGTAATACTGTATGTAATATATGCCAAAATAAAAAAAATCTCATTTGTCAAGGCTCCATTTCATAGTTTTCTATGGAATGCGATCGCCAGTAGCAGGAGGGGGGGCCACTGGGTCATGGCCCCCTTGGGCTTAAATTAGTTTATGCCGTCCGTATTATTCTGGTTGTGCCATTACATGCTAGCATGGGTAACAAGGTTTTGCCCCTTCCCTCTTTTCAAGATTCTATATATATACCATTGACAATTGCAAAAAAATATAATCTGATATCAGCAGAGAAATGATAGAATTCCCCCAAAAGATTATATCAGAGTTGCTGTTTTGTCACATCATATTATCGATGAGCACACAAGTTATTCTATGCTGCTGATAACAACGCAGGTGCGAAGACACCATCCAATCCAATAATTAAATTGGAAAAAGTCAAGGCTTTTCAAGTCTACAAAATTGACAAAATTCAAGTATTTAATGCCTTTAATTAGGACAAATAAAATTTAATTTTCAAGATTTTCAATGCTGCTTGTGGACTCTGTAAATCATTTTCACACATTGGGGAGAAAACTTATTTAGACTACTACCTTGTACAGCCCAAATGCAACATATACTTAACAATTAACACAAACGTTATTGAAACAGGAACAACCTTTTAGGCACTGGTCTTAAACCAAGCCAGCAACAGAGCCACAAGAATATTATGTGATAAGTATCACAAGATTATTATGAATGTGGTAAATACAACAGCATAATTCAACAATGGAGGTCTGTCCCCATTTCACGTGATGGGGCGCGGAGGCATTGTTGTTAGAATATCAGTCTCTCAATCAGGAGAACCTGGGTTTTAATCCTCTTTTTTGTTGCTGTTTCAAAGCTTGGACAATTTTGTTCACTCCACGTTGCATCAGTTCACTAAGCTGTATAAATTAGTATCTGGCTATATACAGATATGTATACAAATAGTTTTCGCACAGTAACTGCAACATGGCTGAACGCTTCCCAGAGAAGTCAAGGTGGCGTTGGAATGAACAGGTCTGCCAGGGGGTGAAGTGTAAAGGAACAGGTCTGCCAGGGGGTGAAGTGTAAAGGAACAGGTCTGCCAGGGGGTGAAGTGTAAAGGAACAGGTCTGCCAGGGGGTGAAGTGTAAAGGAACAGGTCTGCCAGGGGGTGAAGTGTAAAGGAACAGGTCTGCCAGGGGGTGAAGTGTAAAGGAACAGGTCTGCCAGGGGGTGAAGTGTAAAGCACTTTGGACAATCCCAAGGACTGGACACCGCGCCAAATAGGAAAGTACCTTTTTCACTTCGTCATTACTAAATCATAAACAACTGTTAATATACTTAAACGTTAAAGGACCTCCTCAATTTGATTTTTTACTAGTCTCATTTCAAATTTATTTTGTGAAATATCAAACCTACTTAGCATCCACTGCAACATGCCAGCTCATTTGTGCAACTTCTGTATGTAGTTTTTTTGTGAAATCAGCAGACAAAGTATTAAAATTTCTAAATGTTTGGTCAAACTTTAAGTGAAGTAAAAAAACTCACTAATTTCACCCTTGGTGAACTTTCATAACTTTATCATGTGATCGGAGAGAGCATGGAATGATTTGAAAAAAAATACACATTTTTAAAAATAAAATTTACTGTAGATCTTACTTAGACTATTCTCAATAGGCTAAATCAGTTGAGGGTGGAGTTTTAATAAACTTGCGTATATCTCACACATTGGTTGCCACCAAATACTATGAATAACTGCCCAAATATGTTTGCTCAGCAGTAACATCAACATCTCAAAAACAACTGAAAACATACATATTTTGCCAGCACTACCTGCTTAGATATAAACATTTCTCTTCTTATATAAGCCACCTTACTTCCTATTTTGCAATATTGGCTATTCATGTATATATTATTGATTTAAATGGAAACAACGGCATATTTTTTGGGGGCAATGCACCTAAAAGGGTTAACGAAAACCAACCATTTCCAACTACAAAAAATTTTTTATGCCAGTGGTTTACTAGAAAAACGTTATCGAACTTGTCAACCCTAGTAATCTACGGGTGCCACCATTGAGGTAGATAAACCTACACCATCTGTGTCATCTGTTGGCAGCATTGTAATTATTATTGTATTGGTGATGTGTGGTTAGGACAATTATTATAAATACCTATTGTATGGTTGGTATACAAACAAATCTGCCACCCACCTATAAATGTTTAGAACAGCCCTAATTTTCATCCAGGTGTATGAAGGATACTTCTCCACTTCTGGATACAAACAGTCCTTCCTTAAAGGTGCTTAATCAATTTGATTTTTGTTATAGTCTCATTTCCACTTAAGTTTGCCAAAAAATACGTAATATCCACTACAACATGCAAGCTCGTTTGTGCAACTTTTGTATGTAGTTTTTGTGAAATTATCAGACAAATTATTAAATTAGTTAATGCTTGTTCAAGCATTTACTGAAGTGAAAATAGAAATGCTCAGCAGGGTTGGCTTTCTTCCGGGAAGAAAGGTATTTCTTCCCTTCCATGGGAAGAAACATGGGAAAAAGGGAAGAAACACCTTTCTTCCCAGAAGAAATGGAAGAAACTAGGAAGAAACTGGGAATAAAGGTGTGTTAGTCTTTATTGCATCACTGTCAGCAACTATAATATAGTTTAATACAATAAACACACAACCCCTGACAGTGTTCATACTTCAAAGTATAACATTTACAGAAGTTAAGAGAATAATATTTACATTAAAATCAGCACAATGTTCTCACAATTAGCACAATGTTCGTATCAGGTCACACACAATCTTCACATCAGGTATATAGCACACTGTTCATGTCACACAGCAGTTTAGAACTGATGAGAAAATAAATGTCAACTTGGTGATAAAGGTTTCCAGTTTAACGCAAAGGCACTGTCAGTACATGTTGGAGAAGCATGTAGATCTGAATTTAAAATATTTCTTTCACCTGGTTATATAGTGAATATGTAATCAATGGGAGGCCACTGGATCAAATGAAGCCAGTGTAAAAGTTGTTTAATAAGGGGAATGCCATTGTCATGTATTTCAATAGGAAGCCACTGCCAAAAATGAAGCCATTTCACCTTTTTAAAAACCCTTTATTGTTTCTGGGGGAAAGGAAGCCACTGCACCAAAGAGCTGTATCAATGTGTTGTGTTATATTTTACACAGTGAATGTCACTTTGAAATAAAATTACATGTTTGCCACTTTTAGAAGTCCATAATCTGTCAATTGAAACATATAACAATAGCTAGTAATTATAACAGGTTGGTTTGTGTGACCCAGCTGATGGGACTTATACAATGTAGGTGACACCTGGTAATTGGGCTTGATCACCAGATGTTTATTGTTGAAGCATTATTAATCATTATATATACATTTTATGTATATTTATGTACATTTTATGTATATTTTGGACATATAGTACTAACAAATTTGACAAAAAGCGGGTTTCTTCCATTTCTTCCCAGTAGTAGGGAAGAAAGGTATTTCTTCCGTATCGGAAATAACCGGGAAAAAACCACGGTTTTTTCCCTATAGGGAAGAAACCTGCCAACCCTGTGTACAGCTTCAGTATCCTTGGGAGTGAATGGTTCTCCATGTATAGACTAAACAGTAACTACCAGAGATGGAGTAATCATACTCACTAATCATGTGTAATCTGCAATACTTTTGGAGTAACCGTACTCATCCTCAATTAATTACATTGGTAAAAAAGGTCAAATAAACCTAATCATGCTCGATTACATTGCCAAAATAATTATTATCATGATTACATTAAAAAATGTCTTGTGCACATTATTTCTTACATGTACTAGTATGTTACCCTGTACAGCTGGTGACACCCAGGGAGGTGTAAACAATTGTTAAAGACATGTCTGAAACAAGGTGAAAAGATCAGTAGGTTGATAAGTTCACCTCCTCAATGAAACAATGCAGGATCAGCAAGCCAATTACTCCCTTGTGTCTTGTTGGGGCAGCAGTGTGCGGCCATCTTGTACAGGACATATTCAAATAATTTAGTACCCATAGCCTCTCCCCATCCCAGCTCTGGGGGGTTAGTTGGACTAATTATCAGTTTGGGAAGACTTTCTGGGTTTCCATTCACTGTTCTGCCTGACCTTTATTCTAAATAACAAATTGTCATATAGTTGGTGTGCACAAGGAATGTCAGACTTTTTGTATTAGAAACCATAAAAACCCTCCATTACTGGTGAATCACAAAAATGAAAAAAACTTTCATTAATGTGTAGGCACAACTGATAATGCCTTGATAATTTGATAACCACCATATATTACACAATAATAAATGTGTATATATAAGGTCGAGAGTAATATCAAATTAAATATTAATACAAATAAGCAATCCAATCAGTGTGTGAAAGTTAAATGGGACCCACATTGGGCATTGTGAAGACCTACAGTTACTTTTATCTGTCAAAAGAAATTATATATAAACAACAATAATTTGATGAATGTTTATTTTATTTTGTTAGACTTTTATACTAGCAAGATATTATTTTCAAAAACTTTTATAAATATTTTATTTTCGAAATAAATAAGAATACTCTAGAGGGTATGTGTCAATTGAATACCGAACGGGGGACTATTCACAAACCTCGGGGGGCTACTGGGACAGGGGCTACTGGGATGATGCCCTTCAAATAACCCATCCCATTATTTGATTCTTCCTGTATTTTTTAAACACTAATCATAATTTATTACACCTAGTGTGTATTTGCTCTAGTAACTACAGTTTAATTTCCAACCGATACACATGATGATGAGGGAAGTCTGTGATTCTGTGTTGTTGTATAGAGACTAAACAAAAGAAGAAAAGCTCCCACACAATTGGCCATGTTCCACATTAAATTAATCTACCTAGCAAACGTGTTGTATTATCGCTCACCTCGCGCTCCAACTCGATCGACACTGTCACTTCGTGCTGCCGTTGCTAACGAAATATTGTCGGCACTGCTCAAGGCTCTAAAGTTCGCCTTCACCAACGTTTTGGTGGGTCTTTTTGCCATTAATTCATGGAAAAAATCCAATTCCAGCACGTTTCTTTGACGTTAATCGAACAAATCGCAAAGGTTTGTCCGGCCACAGTTGCGCCATTTGCTTCAATTCTGGTTTGTCCAGAAGGAAAGAAAAAAATACAGGTCTTTATCTCTCTCTGTGTAAAATTTATGCATCCGTATTATGCGCAGTGCCGCAAATCCAGCTTTTAAAATTCAATTGAACCATACACTGTGCATTGTTTCTATCAAGAAGTTGGAACCTATGACGTCTGAGTGGGACGAGATGGAAGTGTGTGGGTCAGAGAACTCCGTGGTCATCGATTGGTCATTTATTGACCACGCCCATGCAGCATGATAAAATATCCGCCCCCGATAAATCTGACATCTGACAAAAATCGCCCACTTTCAGAACAAACTCTGAGTAAACCACTGGTATGAACATTTTTATTGTAGCTTGAAATGGTTAGCTTTGATTAACGCTTCTAAGTGCATAGCCTCCAATACATGCCTTTTGTTTCCCTTTTAAACTGTAATTTAATAGTCTACATATTTTATCTATTAGATTGGACAGATTGGATATTTAAGATACTTCGTCTACACTTATTCTTAACTTAGGGGATCGTTCACAAACGTTGACATTTACATATTCATAGAAAGCGTACTGAGGGAGGAATCTAATGTTTAAATGTCGCATGCAAAATATGACCACCATTGCATCAATCATTACTATTGATTAAAATCATGTAACCATTCACCACACATTCCTGTGATACATCAATGTTTTTCAATCTGGAAAAAATTCAAATAAATTTAACTACTATTTCAGGGGAGATGTTCTGAGAATTAGTACACTTTGTTGTTCTTGCTCTGGTCTTTATCCCTGAAGTCCGGGGTGAGGGTGGCACCAATACTGGTCGTAGATTGTTTTCCCTTCTTCTCTGTATGAATAGATAAATGTCCACAACTGTGAATGACCTTATCTTGGTGTGAAGTAATTATTTACTTAAACAGCGCAATACGAACAACCATCATTATTATTTAACATATGTGTCAACATGTGCTCTTGGAAAAGTGGGAAATGGTTTATTTAAGGGGTCACTTACGCAGTGCCGATGTATGGAAGCCAGCCAGAAACACCGTGAACATGTCGTCAGAAACCTTTGTGTCTGACATGTCCGACCTACTCAGAACATCAATCAAATTCATCCTGGCATCAGATGGTGGGTTATTCTTGTAGTTTTCCATCACATGATTCAATATTTTACGGATAACGTCCTTTTCTGTAATAAAAATAAAAGTATTTATATAGTGCCCAATCAGTCGAGATTGTTCTCAGGCACATTACATACATGCAATCATAACTTACAAATATAGTAAAACAATACCAATAAAAATAATTATAAAATATAGTCCACATATTTACTTACACAGACGAAGACATACTGAGTGGGCACAGCTGCATCGTGTAATGTCAGGGTTTTGGCACTGGTTTTATGGACAAACTATACCAGCTTGTTTATATCCAGGTGGTAGATACGAATACAATGATCTATTTTATGGGCAGTGTGTCGTATCGCTATTTTATACACAACAAACTCAGATATATATGATGTTCATAGCCAAATCTAAGTTTTTACACTCCATCGGATGCTAGAAAGCACATGGTAACCAGTATCATTAGCACGCAACTTCTTTTAGAGGGCTAAGAAATAGACTTTTTACCCCTGATCAATGCATTTGTGTCTGCGTATAAAACAGGACTTCCATTGTTTTAACTCTTCAACAGCGTTATGCTCTGTTATAGTAATATGGCTTCTATGTGATTCAGTTGAATCCTTATGTGGTTGGCAGAATTGACTGAGCAGAATCATGGATGCTCTGCCTTGACTCGTGTAGTTTAGATATGGTGTCTTTGACAGGTTACACATTTACCCCGTGTGTGATCTTTTACTTCCCGTGACACCAGGTAGAAGGGACCAACAGCGTTCAGAGTCTCTTCAGAAAGCAACAGGCAACGTGGGGTGAACACAGTTGCTTAAGCTTCAAAACAGCAGCAGGTGGACTCGTATCCTGGTCCTGGTCGTCTGGACCGAAAGTCCAGTGTTCTAACCACGGAGCCACTGCACCCAACAGTGAGTCATAACAAACCCTGGTCCTCGCTACTGACAGTCCAGTGTTGTAACCACTGAGCCACTGCACCCGTCAGTGAGTTATAACAAACCCTGGTCCTCTCTACTGACAGTCCAGTGTTGTAACCACTGAGCCACTGCACCCGTCAGTGAGTCATAACAAATCTTGGTCATCTCTACTGACAGTCCAGCACTTTAACCACTGAGCCACTGCACCCGTCAGTGAGTCATAACAAACCCTGGTCCTCTCTACTGACAGTCCAGTGTTTTAACCACTGAGCCACTGCACGCATCAGTGAGTCATAACAAATCTTGGTCGTCTGGACTGACAGTCCAGTGTTTTAACCACTGAGCCACTGCACCATGTGGTTTGTATTTAAATAGGATTTGAATCAATTGTCACAACCAACTCACGCTTCTGAAACGTCTGTTCCCTGACACTGCCCTCTTCTGGTACGCTTCCGTCCAGTCTTCTTGCCATCTCAGCCATCACCTACATAAAGAAGTAGTTTGTGACTCTGTATGTATTTCTGTCTGTCCATCTGTCCGTCTGTCTGTCTGTTCCCTCGTCTCTCCGTCAGTTTCGCATGTATGGATATGAGACTTTGTAGGTGTGCCCTGGGGTCCATGGCGATGGTTCGTACAGTCGCGCCTCGTTATAACGCGGTGGTCGGGGTCCACGATATTGGACCGCGTTGTAAGCGAGGCGCGTTAGGTGTTCCCGTATCTGCCACCAGGGGTACCACGAACAGCAATTAACACGCCACGCCGTCACTGATCGCTGCCGCTGTGACGAAGCCCTGTTGTCCCGCACAGTTTATGAAGCTTATTTAGAGTAGAAAATTAACGTTAATTTTAAAATGTCATACTTTTTTGAATGTTGAACTGAATAAAATAAGTGTGTGTAGAATATGGAATACAAATAATATGTTACGATGTCGATGGACTGACTGATTGCCGCCGCTGACACTGCGAGGAAGCACTGTTGTGCCGCACGGTATATAAAGCTTATTTAGAGTAGACTATTAACGTTAATGCATGTGTGCTGTATCGATTTTAAAATGTCAAAATGCTGAATTGAATAAATTACACGTGTGTGGAATTGTGGAATACAAATCGACAATAATTTGTTAAGATGGGCTGACTGTATGACGCGTCACTATGAATAATGCTCATCGAAAACAACAACATGGAGACGAGCAGCGGAACATGTGCGTATGAGTTTACGCTTGCAGCGCAAACGTTGATTAAAAATTCTCGTAGCTTCACTTCATCCTTTAGCCATCCCCGAAGCGTCAATTCGGGAACGCGCATCTCCCGAAACATTTTGCATTGCGATTCACCCTTTCGTATTCGGATGACCAAATCTAACTTTTCGCATACCGTGTACGCTTTGCATTTTGGTATAGCGAAGATTCAAGAACGATATTTATGATGTGTGCAACAGACTAACGGAAGGCTAATGATACTTTGTTGCTGTTTCACCGGAAATTTATATTGCTGTTGCCTGCTCAATTACGTTTAACACGATTTTACTCAACTTTTATAGGAATAGGTGTAAGCAAGTATATTTTTATTTGACGAAAAAATGTTGCCAGACTTTGACACTCGTGACGTAGGGTTATCTAACAGCATCTTAACACACCATATGGTGCGGCCCGTGAAATTAAGATGATGTGTGTTCATAAAGGTTTCGTAGTAAATAACTGCCATGATATTCTTAATTGTAGTTGCAAATGGTTATGTTTTATTAACTCTTAAAGGTGCATAGGCCTAACACCATGACTTTTGTTTCCCTTTAACATCACTCAAAGGCTACCTGGATCAGCAACATGAGGCAGTGGACAACTGGAGGCTGCATACTGCACGGGAGATGGCATCAACAGCCCCCTCAGGATATGGCTGATAGGAAGAAGCCACCAACATGATGAGACAAGTACAAATATTAATGTTGGAAATTTATAAAATTTTAATGATCGATCATTGGTTCATCTAATCGATCGATGATCAATCGATGTATGTATCTAGGCCTACATGCATGGTATGCTTGCTCGCCAGATGGGAGATTGCTAGAGGTGCTGCGACGGGCAGACACGCATCCAATTCTTTCGTTATTTTGTTTGTTCCCTGCCACCTAGTGAATCACCGACAGGATTTGAGAAAGTTACTTCAGTCCATCCTTCTAACGATAAACTTTGTTAACATATTATGAAGAGTTAATAACACAAAGATTCTCTTCCTGTAAAGTTCTTACTCATTGTCAGGACAGATAAACTAGAATGACGGGGAATGAAATTGAGAATGAATATAATCGAAAATGATCGCTCGAGTACACAAGATTGTGATTGATTCCTTGATCAGAAGCATGAACCAAATCAATCGTCAATGAAATTGGTTAATCGGAACAGCATGAACAAATACACAGACATACCACTTCATAGCTTCTTCTCATGTTGTTTACGGCAGTGTCGTCACTGAAGTACTTTCCAAAGGAGCACTGAAGCATGGCCTTGATGCCCATGGCAGCCATCTGTTCCCACAGCCCAATGTGTTCTTCTCCAGGGACGTTCCTCCATTTCTGCACCAACTCATCAGCCAGCTACAACATTGCATTAGTGCATTATTATAATTGTGCACACTGGAGTGGGACTGAGAAAAAGTGCCATTGGTGATGGGAGCGAAAGTAGAGACAACTAAATAGTCCTGGTGAGTTTTTGCTATCATTATCTTCAAATCTACTACATTGTATAGATTTACTGGATTTTGGTAGGAACTTGGACGTATCCCATTTTAATACAGGTTTGCTTCAGATGGAAAAATCATGACAAAGTATGTTTTCTTGAGTTCATCTCAAGATTTAACAAGATTGCCATCACAAACAACAAGTTCCAGACGGCAAGTGGACAAGGAAGCCATTGGCTTATCAAGAGTCCAACAATTTACTCATCAATGTGTAGCCACCATTATCAGATATCTGTCAATTCTGTTTTTAAACATATTCGCACTACTAGCATTAACACAATCATTTGGCAGTTTGTTCCATTCATTTATCACCCCCTGTGAAAAAGAATGCTTTCCCACTCTCCTTAACTAATGCTGCTTTGTGTCCTCTGGTTCTACTGCCTTCTTTAAGTTTGAAGAACATATTCCTATCAACATCCTCATAACCTAGCATTAACACAATCATTTGGCAGTTTGTTCTATTCATTTATCACCCTCTGTGAGAAAGAATACTTTCTCACGCTCCTTAACTAATGCTGCTTTGTGTCCGCTGGTTCTACTGCCTTCTTTAAGTTTGAAGAACATATTCCTATCAACATCCTCATAACCGTTCACTATTTTAAACACTTCTATTTGGTCTCCTCTTAATCTCCTGGTCTCTAGTGTTGTCAAACCACATTGTAATAAGCGGCTTTTGTAACTAAGGTCTCTCAATTCTGGAAACATTTTAATTGCTCTTCGTTGTATTCTTTCTAGCTTGTCTATGTCTTTTTTATGATACGGCCTCCATGCTTGAATACAATATTCCAAGAGTGGTCTAACTATTGCTTTGTACAGGGGTACAATTAGCTGTTTCTCCTTATTCATGATAGTTCTCATAATTAACCCAAGAACTTGATTTCCTTTCGAAGCAGCAATCCGACACTGCTCTGAAACTCTCATGTCAGCACTAAATGTTACTCCTAAGTCCTTTTCTTGTGTGGTTCTACCTAGTACAGCATCTGCATTTTATATTCTCCGTCCATGTTTCCATGTCCTATGTGTATGCATTTACATTTTCCCAAATTTAATAACATTTGCCATTTATCTGACCATTTAACTAATTTATTTAGATCATCCTGTAAACTTTGTTTATCTTTAACATTAGTAACCTTTCTGAATACTTTTGTGTCATCTGCAAATTTCAATACTTTGCTAGATATGTCATCTTCCAAATCATTTATATATATTATAAATAGGGCCTAATACTGATCCCTGTGGTACCCCACTCAGAACAGATTTCCAGTTTGACATCTCACCATCTACTATTACTCTCTGTCTTCTGTGTGTAAGCCATTGTTCTATCCAGTTGATTACATCATTACCTATACCATAAGCTTTTAGTTTAAGTAACAATCTTTGATGTGGCACTTTATCGAAAGCTTTCTGAAAATCTAAGTAGACAACATCCACTGGTGACCCGTCATCTACCCACTTTGTAATTTCTTCCAAAAAACATAAGAGATTGGTTAGACATGACCTTGCTTTTAGGAATCCATGTTGAGATGTATTTATTAATTTATGTTTTACAAGGATTTCCACCATGTGGTCTCTAATTAATGTTTTGAGTAATTTACATATAACTTATGTTAAACTCACTGGTTTGTAATTTTCTGGTTTGTTCCTCGATCCATTCATAAATAGCGGCGTAATGTTTGCTTCTTTCTATTCTACAGGAACTATTCCTTCTTCTAGACAGTGACAAGTTAAACAATTTTGCAAGTGGTGTACAGTGTACTAATTTGCTCAACAATATCCTTAAGCAGTTTTGGTGGTATCCCATCAATTCCAGGTGATTTACTATCTTTCATCTTCTTAATTTTAATTATAATTAACAACTTTTCTAACAATTTGTTTGCACTGCGACGATGAAATAATTGTTAGTGATTTAGAATATGGAAGTCTTAGGCAAAAGTTTCTTCTGATTTTTGTGAAAACGGCATAATATATTACGTATAGCGACTGCCTCGACGCAACGATTCTTGCCTACGTTACTATACTGTTTATGACGTTGATTTTTTGGTGACTTAAGTGTCCCTTGCTTCCTTTTAAAAAAATGTGTGACAAAGAAGCAAGTGCTATCAAATCAACCTTGAATAATCCCTTTAACAATCACCAAAGCAGGACATTTATGTTACCAGTTGTGACAAACGATGTACATTTTAACAATTATGTAATGCATTAAGTTTTTTGTGTTTTTTTTTTTCAATTGGAAATACACAAAGTTCGGACACATGACTATTTCCAATGTTCATGTCAACAAGGTACTATTAGTAACCTTTGCTATTTGTGCTTACGAGAATGCAAAATATCCACAAACATGATCTAAGAAACCAAAATAGCTATGATATCCAGAACATAAGAACAAACAGCAGGAAATGTACAATAAATTATTCAGGACCAGTATTCTGGAATGCATTACCTAGTAAATTAAAACAGCTAGTGTCCATTAACCAATTTAAAAATAAACCGAAATAACTGTTACTTTCTAAATATCAATGACTTTACAGTAAACACTGCAAATATGAATGTTTTTATGTGTACAAAATGTACTCTATATCTACATTTATTTTCACATGGTGGAGAAGACCATGTGTTATCATGCTTATGTAATATTTAATGTAGTCAGGATCATGTATTACTTAATGTATTCATGCTCACATTTACTGAATACATGACACTTGTGTAGTTAGTGTATTATTTGTTCATATTATTCAAAGTACAAATTATATGTTGATATTTAAAAAAAATGTGAGACTCAATTTGTATTTGTGTAACATATACTCTAAATCTACCTTTATTTTAACATGGCAGAAAAAACATGAATTGATGTTCGTGTAGTATTTAATGTATTCATGGTTCCTGCATTACTTAATGTGTTCATGTTCACATTATAATGTATTCATGTGCAATAATTAGTTAGGTTATTAGTGTATTTTTTTCTCATAAAATTCTAATTACAATTTGTATGTACATATATTTAAGCAATTCTTTACATTACATTGTATTTCACTTGCAATAATGTTGCTTAGTATATGTTTTTGGCTTAAGCCTAAGGAAACAAAACAATTATGTTGATTTATTTCTGGTCCTCGTCATAAGCCCCGCGGGGTTTCTAGAGGATCTCCTTGGTTGCTCCGCTATTTGTATAATCTGTGACTCGAATCATATTGTAAGTATGTTAAAATTTATGCGTAGCCAAAATAAAGTTATTCATTCATATATATAAATGAGTCGTATGTCGGTAAACATGAAACTTCGCAAATGCCATTTTTATCAAAAACTGGCTAAGCCAACAATTTTGAGATTTTCCCTGAAAATGGTTCCTTAGTATTCATTTTGAAGATTACTGCAATTTCTATTGTATATTTAGTTATGTTTAATGTATTTTAGTGTTATCTTTGAAGAGCTGTTCGTTGTGTTCCGCTTGACTTCCGTAAAACCAAGCCGAAAATGCCGATAATTAATCGCTTTGTTTGTCCGTAAAATTTGGATGGTTCTTCACAAATGTGGCATCGTTGCAAAGCTTTGCATCTCATCTTTCCACATATGGTCATCGAATTAACATATATTACGGATGTGTTAAATAGGAGGGCGTGAGGGGTAGGCACTGTTTGTCCAGCTGTGTAATAAAACCCGGCTTGTTACAATCATGTGATCCCGGAAAATGATTGTATTGGCACAGCGATGAAGTCATTTAAATAATGTCCATAGACGCATGCGCATTATGCAGTTCCACCGCGTCACACACCTAACCCACATGTCGAGTAGAAAATGGCATTTGATGTAGTGGGTTTGTTAATATCCTGCCCGAAGTTATCGCGATCAGATCAACACTTTGTTAGACGAGTATTTACTAGGCATCTCTAAGTACCCCCCTGCGCTTCTAGTTTAAACAATGTTTACTAGCAACAATATTTGTTATGTTACCCATGCCACTGTCTACTGCTGCTGTGAGTCCATCTGCAAATACTGCTGCCCCCTTTCCACTTAGATGAAGCCCATCCTTCATGTACATATCAGCCCTTCCAACAAAACTTCCCCACAAATCCCACTTCCTCTTCCCTACAAAGTTAATTGCCATCCCCCGGCAAGTTCGATATCTATGACCCCTCCTTCCTGTTACTGGTAAAATCCCTGACAGTATTATCTGCTCAACTCGCGTCTGCTTTAGTGTTCTGACCAACTTCCTGTATTTCCTAACTATGGCAGTTGTACCCTCCCTCTCTATGTTATTTGTCCATACGTATACTAAAACAGATCCACCCTTGCCCTAACCCACGATGTTTTCTACCCTCTCATTTATCGCCTCTATTTTGACCCCAGGCAAACAAACCACCACATCATTTCCCTTGTTTAAGACTCTGTCGGTCTTCCTGACTATTGAGTCCCCCATAAACACCCTCGCTCTCTTTCTCACCCCCTCTATCACTGCCTCAGAATAGCTCTTCCGATGGATCCATTCCATCACATTCTGTCCTGCAGCCTTGTCACTTGGCAGCCTGTTATCAGTCTCTCTGTCACCCGTCAACATGTCACCTTTCCCTCCCAAGTATTAAGTCAAATGACAAAATCACAATGGTCGAAGAGCAAATAGTTTTGATGCTAGGCAGACTTCCAACAAAATCTAGTGGATTTTGTTTGATGCAGGTATATTTTGTAGCCTAATAGATGGCGCCACTTGATTGGAATAGGACTGTTATATGTTCGTTAACCAATTATAAATGTTAATTGGATTTTTAATGTTAATACGGAAGTTCAAGTCAAAACTTTGGATTTAAAACACCAATATTTGCCAGGTCTGAATCACTAGTCATGTTGGATTACTATGAGTTTTCACCTGTATCCACTCATAACCAAAACGTGGTTGTTTTAGAAACTTCATTACACAATACAAATACCTGGCTCTACCATTACAAGTCATTACGATACAAATTTATTAGCTGGATTGTTTTAATTATACAAAAAGTTGTTTATTTTTGTTGGATTTGGTTAAACAAATCAGCAAAGATATTTTAATAGTGCATATTTGTTCCTAATTTAATTAATATTATTCTACATACAAAACAATAATGCAAATAATGATCACCAAAAATCTACGAATAGTGTAAAATTGTGTTACAACGTACTTTGTAAAAGGTGTCGTAATATGCAATCAGAGCTTGGTCACTGAAGCATCGGCCATACATTGTAAATCTCTTGCGACCCTCTTCTCCATTACAAAATCCGATGCTGTTGGATCCAAAAACGGGCTCAAACATTTGGTAGAGAATTGCTGAAACAAATAAATATGTATAAGTAATACTGTTAAAAAATACTACATGGGAATTATGTGGTATTTGTGCCGTGAAGTATGAAAACTATTGTTCGCTATTTTGATTAGTTAAGACATTTAATGTGTTGTCAGATAATTCAGCTTTAAGAACTTTAAATTTTCATGGAAAAAAAAATAATTATAACAATAGCATTGAATATAAAAATGTTGCGGACAAGACAATCGTTTATAGCACGGATCTTTCTTTATAAAAGTTACTGAAAACACATTTACGGAACATATTAATGTATCACCTAAATAACAAATTTGCACATGAGAGCTAACATGTTCTATTAGATATTGGGACATTCCATGCCAAATCAATAAAAAACAGGGTGAAATTTACATGACCACCTTCAATTTTGATGAAATTTTGTGTGATGGTGTATTTTCATGAGTCAATGTTCCCACCCAAATTTCAGTCAACATGACCTTCCTTTCCAGAGATAGAGGTCATCAAAGTTTGACCCGACCTTGACTACCTAACGACCTTCCAGGTGTTATAACTCCTCTCCTAGGTAACCTACAGATGTGATGTTGATGTCATTTTAAAACTCTGATAAATGTATAACTGTGTGGACAATAAAACACAAACAAGAATGTTAAAAAACATGGTGTTTTTATCTTTAACCTGACCTAGCAAAAATCATGTAACCTCAGATATTTTTGATTTTTTATGTTGGCAATAATCACTGAAAGTTTTATCATGCACATTGCAATACTTTAGTAGTTATGGCATTTTAAGTGCGTCACCTCACTCTAGTTATGTGGTAAGAACTAAATGAGTCACATAATCTGTCATTATGCAAATGGGGGCTACCTTTCTAGAATGTGCTGTGTTTTGTTCTTTGCATATTCTCTGCCCATAAGGTGTATCTGTATCTGTTGGTATACTTAATATTTTTTATAAATAGTATGATAATCTGTAGCTAGCAGAGACGTCAACATAACATTTTATATACCTGACCAGTGTCCATGTGTTGAGATCTTTCAAGAACTGCTGCTCAATGTTCAATGCATTTGACGAAATTGAACATCGAAAGTGGACCACAACAGACAGATCAACGTTAGAAACCATCCATCAGTCAGTTGATGAATTCATTAAAAATTTCATCTCCACCATATCATCCTTCATGATGTCAACAAGAGAGTACAAACATCATACTAGACCTACGACACAACATGCTGGGTGAAAAGGAGGTACTTGTAGTGTGTGATTTTGCAGAGAACTTTTATAATGCAAGATGAAGTCCAGTCATATCACTGGAACAATGCTCAAGCTACCATCCACCCATTTGTTTGTTACTGGTTGCAGAACGGAATGTCAAAGCATGTGTCATGTATTGCTGTCTCTGCCTGACACATGACACCATTACCGTCCATCTGTTTTAACAACATCTTCTGAAGTTCCTTGAGGAGATGTTCGGAGAGAAGCCAAAGAAAGTGTTTTATTTCTCATTTGTTTTTGCAGGTCAATTCAAGAACTGTAAGAAATTCATGAACTTGTGCAACCATTCTGTGGACTTTGGAGTTGAAGCTGAATGGCATTTTTTGCCACTTCATGTGGCAAGGGGCCGTGCAATGGTGTTGGAGGCTTACCGAGGAGGATGGCTAGTCTACAGTGGTCTTATCAAGACCGGATCCAGACACCTCACCAGCTGTACTAGTTTGCAAAACAAAATATTCCCTCCTGAAATGTTGAAGTCACTGTCGGAGATTGGGAAGCTGAGGGAAACTGCTTGAGAGCCGCTTTGCAATGGTGCGGACAGTTCCACGGACTGTGTCATTGTTCAAAGAAAAAGTGAGTAAATTCTCGAAAAGTACACAAACCCAACAAGAAATCGTGACAGCTGAAGAACATGTCATCAGGTTTGAATAGGTGAAGGGTTACGTCACAGTTCAGTTTAATGGATGGTGGTGGCTTCGAATAGTCACGTCCCTGGATCAGAGAGAAAGAGAGGTGGCTATTAACTTTCTCAATCCTCGAGGACCAGCCAGATCATTCACTTACCCCGAGCGACCTGATAACCTGGTGGTAGGCATGGGGGACATCCTAACCACTGCTCACCCTACTACAGCAACTGGAAGAACTTATCTTGAAGAAAGAGCACATGGCACAAGTGTCTAATGCACTGGAGGAATTACTTCAACAGAAGAACAGAGAAACCATGCATTCATTATGTGTGTGAAAAGGTGAGATCATAATTTGTTAATAATCCAGAAAAATTATAAATTTGTGGTCTTGAACACTGTCACTGAAAAGGGAATTGCTGTTCAAGTATTGGAATGCGGATGTTAAAATTTTCAACAATTGTTCCCAGGTATGTGTGCTACGATATATACAAATTTCACGAACATCAGAGGTTACATGACTTTTGCAAGATCAAGTCAAAGGTAAAACTTTTTTTAATATGTTTTCCACATTATTTAGTGTTTTATAGCATACAAAGATAGACACAAGTGTCTATCTTTGTACGCTATAAAACACAATGTTGAATTAAAAATGTTATAACTACTTAAGTACTGAAATGCGCATGATCAAACTTTCAATGATTATTGCCAAATATGTATGCTTTGACATATAAAAAATCAACAAAATCCGAAGTTACATGATTTTTGCTAGGTCAAGTCAACGATTAAACAAAAAACATATTTTTCACATTTTTTTGTGTGTTTAATTGTCTACACATACTCTTGAGTGCCGAATAAGCGTCCCTATACGTGTATTTATTTGATGAAAAATGCCAACCTATACGCACCTTATTTGGCACTATATTATTACTAAATTTAAACATTTCTGCCAGCCTATATTCTCCGATAATCGTGGCAAATTATGCAGGATATAATTTTAGGAGAACAATCGTTCTCACTCCCTACTGCTAGCGCTAATCAATCATCCAGGGAGCTAGCCTAGATTATCCAGGCTCCGCGCTGTGGCGCCAACGTTTGTCGCACGCATCTATCTTCTCGGCGGATTCACGAAGCCGAGAGAGAGAGTCGGTCGGATAAGCGAGACTAGCTCCGAACTGGACCTGCACGTTGCTCCCTCTGACGGCTACGTTTTCATTCTTTCGAACGACAGTCGTGAACTTAGCGGGATCCTTTGCTTCTGAGGATCCTAGAGTTTGATCCAGAAGCGTTACGTTAGACCATTATATTTCCATGATTAAATATATCCGTCACAACCCTTAGTTCTCGGGAGCTCGACATGGTATATTATTAGTTAAAATGCCATTATCACCACGTAAACCGACCGAAAATGGCTGCCGGCGGTTTGCCCTGAAACGGGCTTGCGTATTTAATTCAATAAAACTTTAATGTCCGTTTAAAAACGGAAAATTCCCCGGTTTTTCGCAGATATGAAATGCAGTTACTATATCTGCGGTGACGCGAATACGCGTAAAACTTATGTATATTCAGCAGAAAAAAAAACAAAATACCCGGCGATCCACATAGTTTTCTTCGCTTCATGTCGAGTAAACAATTGCTTCGGTGCTAAAAAAAGACAAATATACTAGTGACTTTTTCGCACTGTACTACTGTTTGTTTTGAACAGTTTGTCCCCTATGCTGTTATTCGGCACTATACTATTATTAAATTTGACTGATTTGCCACCCTACACTGTTATTTGGCCTATACGTTTATTTGGCACTCGAGAGTATAGACATTTATCAGAGCTTTAAAATGACACCAACATCATATCTGTGGGTTACATACGAGAGTAGTTATAACACCTGGAAGGTCATGATGACCTCTGTCTCTGGAATGGAAGGTCAGATTGAGCTGAAATTTGGATGGTAACATGGACTCATGAACAAAAACGAACACACCAAGTTTCATCAAAATCGAAGACAGTCATGTAAATTCTTGATTGATTTGTTACGGAATGCCCCTATTATGTAGGTTTAATTTGATTTTTGTGATAAATGTCTGAAATGAGATGAATTAAAAACCAAATTGAGAAGGACTTCAATAGTTGTGCTGCTCCATACAGAAACTTACGAGGGCGGTCAAAAAGCTTGGCGTGCTCCTTAAATAGCTGTGGTGAGGCAATGCTGACAGTAAGTTGTTGGCCAAACCAGAAGGAAGCAATGTCACCATAGTTCTTGTGAAGAACCGTAAGGAACTGATGCAGACTTCCAGCTTTCTGAATGTCTGACAAGTTTCCTTCACTGAAACATAGATAGCATAGCAAAACTTAACAATACTGACCATTACAGTGTCTTAGTTTTATTTGGTCAAATTAAATACATATCTTGAAATAAATCACACTGTGTTGACTTTGACCCATTGTAATGGTACATGTATCAAATCTGTAGCGTGTGAATAGTTAATAGGCACAGCTGGTTTAGTAAAATAATGTGATTTTAAGTTAGAATGAAATAAAGAAGTGACTTTGTTTGTTTGATCAAGTAGCTTGTTAAAGTGTCAATAGCTTATGTTTCATCAACTGTATCCACAAATGAGCTAGCATGTCACAGATGATACTAGATCATAAGATGGGTTCGATTTTTTTGCGAAATTAATCTAAAATCAGACGAATAAAAATGTAATTGCAGAGTCAGCATTAATATTTAAATGTGTGACTGTAGGTCATACGTACTGTTCATCCATTGCATCCACTCCAGGAACAGTTGTTACCTTTTTTGAGCCCTACACAAAAAGAAAACATTTAACAATATGAAAATCGGGTGCAATAAAACAGTGTTAGAATTATTACCCGGGTAGATAAATTATTATTTCATGAGACATTCAAAGTAACATACAGACATTTGTCTCGACTTAGTTCATCTAAATAACAACATAGAGGTATTTGTAAATATCCTTCATTAGAACAAAATTAATCCACTAAAACCTAAGTAATATACATTTAGGCTTTGTTGCTGTCAGACACTTTATTTGATGCCCGGATACATTTAAAGCTCACCGCTCGACTGCATAAATATACATTAAAGGGATAGTACCCTAGAGAAACAGATGCCACTGTCCATCTAGTGACAATCTTTCGAACTATTTGTTTCGGGTATCTGATGTAACATGCACTTGGTCTTTACATGTTAAATTCCACCCACTGCGGCGATATAACGATTAATCAAGTACACAGGGATGAAACTGCAGTAATCCCTATGATTTTTCAGGATCGAAAATCTTAAACATTTAAAAAAAACCTTTGACAACAATGTTGTTGCCATCTGCTTTCATTCCATAAATTCAGATTAATCATTTGAGTAATGTGGAACCCATGCCTTATAATATTAAAAAGTGTGACACTTTGTTGGTACCCTCCGTTTTGTCAGTTGATTAAAATGCAATTAACCTGCATTTCCCTTTCAGACATCTATTATATTTGTGTGTGACAGTGCAATGTTCTTGTCATTACATTACCACTCCCCAACTGGGAGGCTCAGACTCTTGTCACTCCCCTTGTCACTCCCCTTGCATTACTGTGCATAGACTATTCATTCACGTATCTATCACAGTCTATCCCCAGGTACTTATTTATACAGCTGAAGCAACAGCAAAAGTTTCGAAACAGCAGCAAGGATTCGAACCTACTTCTATCCACAACACCACCACGCCCCACTAGTGTTCTATCCACAACAACACCACGCCCCACTAGTGTTCTATCCACAACACCACCACGCCCCACTAGTGTTCTATCCACAAATCCACCATGCCCCACTAGTGTTCTATCCACAAATCCACCACGCCCCACTAGTGTTCTATCCACAACACCACCACACCCCAGTAGTGTTCTATCCACAACACCACCACACCCCACTAGTGTTCTATCCACAACACCACCACACCCCACTAGTGTTCTATCCACAACACCACCATGCCCCACTAGTGTTCTATCCACAACACCACCACGCCCCACTAGTGTTCTATCCACAACACCACCACGCCCCACTAGTGTTCTATCCACAACACCACCATGCCCCACTAGTGTTCTATCCACAACACCACCACACCCCACTAGTGTTCTATCCACAACACCATCATGCCCCACTAGTGTTCTATCCACAACACCACCACGCCCCACTAGTGTTCTATCCACAACACCACCACGCCCCACTAGTCTTCTATCCACAACACCACCACGCCCCACTAGTGTTCTATCCACAACACCACCACACCCCACTAGTGTTCTATCCACAACGCCACCACGCCCCACTAGTGTTCTATCCACAACACCATCACGCCCCACTAGTGTTCTCTCCACAACACCACCATGCCCCACTAGTGTTCTATCCACAACAACACCATGCCCCACTAGTGTTCTATCCACTACTCCACCTGAAATGTCAATACTTGTGCTTTAATGTTGTTACTAACGTTAAAGTTGTTAATGTTGTTACTATTGTTAACATTGTTAATGTTGTTACTAATGTTAAAGTTGTTAATGTTGCTACTAATGTTAAAGTTGCTAATGTTGTTACCAATGTTAAAGTTGTTAATGTTGTTACTAATGTTAAAGTTGTTAATGTTGTTACTAATGTTAAAGTTGTTAATGTTGTTACCAATGTTAAAATTGTTAATGTTGTTACCAATGTTAAAATGGTTAATGTTGTTACCAATGTTACAGTTGTTAATGGTGTTACTAATGTTAAAATGTTCAATGTTGTTACCAATGTTAAAGTTGTTAATGTTGTTACCAATGTTATAGTTGCTAATGTTGTTACCAATGTTAAAATGGTTACTGTTGTTACCAATGTTAAAGTTGTTAATGTTGTTACCAATGTTAAAATTATTAAAGTTGTTACTAATGTTAAAGTTGTTAATGTTGTTACCAATGTTAAAATTGTTAATGTTACCAATGTAAAGTTGTTAATGTTGTTACCAATGTTAAAATTGTTAATGTTACCAATGTAAAGTTGTTAATGTTGTTACTAATGTTAAAATGTTTAATGTTGTTACCAATGTTAAAGTTGTTCATGTTGTTACTAATGCTAAAATGTTGAATGTTGTTACCAATGTTACAGTTGTTAATGGTGTTGCTAATGTTAAAGTTGTTAATGTTGTTACCAATGTTAAAGTTGTTAATGTTGTTACTAATGTTAAAATGGTTATTGTTGTTACCAATGTTAAAGTTGTTAATGTTGTTACTAATGATAAAGTTGTTAATGTTGTTACCAATGTTAACATTTTTAATGTTACCAATGTTAAAGTTATTAATGTTGTTACTAATGTTAAAATGTTTAATGTTGTTACTAATGTTAAAATGTTTAATGCTGTTACCAATGTTAAAGTTGTTAATGTTGCTACTAATGTTAAAATTTTTAATATTGTTACCAATGTTAAAATGGTTAATGTTGTTACCAATGTTACAGTTGTTAATGTTGTTACTAATGTTAAAATGTTCAATGTTTTCACCAATGTTAAAGTTGTTAATGTTGTTACCAATGTTAAAAATTTTTATGTTGTTACTAATGTTACAGTTGTTAATGTTGTTACTTATGTTAAAGTTGCTAATGTTGTTACCAATATTAAAATGGTTACTGCTGTTACCAATGTTAAAGTTGTTAATGTTGTTACTAATGTTAGAGTTGTTAATGTTGTTACCAATGTAAAGTTCTTAATGTTGTTACTAATGTTAAGTTGTATTTTTTTTACTAATGTTAAAGTTGTTAATGTTGTTACTAATTTTAAAGCTTGTAAGCAACATTTTGTAAGGTAACTAAAATAATTAAATGTGTATAATTATTCTATGGGCCAGAACATCACCTTTAGCAAGTTGTGTGATGATTTAATCCAGTGACTTCACTCAAATTATTATCTTATGGTGTCTCAAACTGTACCCATCGCCAAAGGACTTTTGATAAGACTATTTAAAAAAACATCATTACAATTTAAAGTTTAAAAACTGACCAGGGTCTAAAACTCCTATGGCTTGACTATATCAACACTACACTACTTATAAGGTAGTATTGATAGAGTCAAAAATTTGCAAGCTAAGTTACAGATGGTTTTTAAATATTTTTCAAAATGACATGAATTGAAGCAAGCCATCATAAGCAATGGTGACTCAACTAGATTAACATTATATGCCTGACATCATAAAACTCTGAACACTATTTTTACAGTTCGTGGCTCTACAACACGAGATACAAAAAGTATATAATATATTACCTCAAGCCACGGTCTCCAAAAATCCTACACCTAGTATTGTCAAGCTGCATTTTAAAGGCATTGATCGTAGCTAAGCTCTCCTAGTTGACACAACTTTCAACACATGTAACTAGGTCGAATGTTTAACGGCGTTATAATGAATTGGCTCACATTTCCGGAGAATGACACCGGAACAGGCACATGAAAGTTATAAGCACTGGTCTTGGATGCACAAGAGTAATGCAGACAGGCTTTGGTTAAATTTCTGTGTTTTTGAAAAATGCACTTGTAATTATCTTAAATATTATTTTAAAAGTGTGCTCTAAAAAAATGTGTTTCACATGAAATGTTTTTGGATTATTTCCATTTTCCAGAGCAAATTAAATATTAATTCATTGTTTTTAATACAACATTGATATGAACCCTCTGTGTGTTGAATTGAGTTTGTGGTTCTGATGCAACATTATTAGTGGTCAATCTGTAAATGTGCCATATAGAAAACAAGCAAAAACATGGCTAATGCTGCCATTCGCAGCAATTGCGATCTTTAAAACAGGACACCTAGGGCAATAGCCTAGGTGGTTGTCAATGTTTGATCCATCTTTCTTCATTCTGCATATTTCAGTTTGACATACACACACATTATATATATACATATATATACATATATATATATATATATATATATATATATATATATATATATATATATATATATATATATATATATATATATATATGTATATATATATATATATATATATATATATATATATATATATATATATATATATATATATATATATATATATATATATATATATATATCAAGGTTGAAAAAAATCATGATTTTTATATATAAAAAACAGATTTTTTAAATTTAAATCGGATTTATTTTATTTTTTGGATTTATTTTATTGTTTTAAATCTGATATATAGATATTTATATAGATGTTAAAATTTGTAAACTCTTTCAAACATGTTATATTCAAATCGATTTGGGTTCTTGTCTTAAAGGGGAACTGAAGCAATTTTGTGTTTTGCCGTATATTTAAATATATATTATCTAACTATGCATTAATGGTGACAGATATCTGCTAATTTGTGAGATAAACTGAAAAACTGATTTTGTTCGAGACAAAAATCGACAAAATACATCACTGCGTATCGCCATCTTGTTGTCGAAACGAGTGGTTTGAGTCGCGTATATCTAATCAATGTAAATTTTCGATTTTTTGCGATTTATTTCGTAAATAGGCATTCTGGAGCGAAAAAAAGATATGGGTCTCTGTTATATATACAAGTGTTTACAAACGTCAACAAAATAGCGTTTTTGTTCGTTCCAAATAAAAAAAGTTAAAGAAATTACAACAAAACACGCAAAAAATCGTCGAAAACGCCACACTTCTCGAACACACGAGACGTTAACCAACGAGAATATGCGATAACGGAATACCGGAACTATTTTTTACTTGTTGACAAGATGGATGCATCGCTTGTGACAGTTTTACCAGATCTGCTACTAGCGATTAGTGGTTTACTGAACTTCCGTAATAGTTGTCTATCTTTGGAGAAATGGAAACCACAGACGAAGAGTCTAGTTCGACAGGCCACACGGAAACAACGGTTGACAGTCGTAAAGTGTCACCGAGTGTGCGAGTCACGCTCCAGACTCCAGGTCGGCTTCGCCTTTGTTGACGTTGGATTCAGGAAAAATTACAACAGCGCTTTGACTGTCAACGAATCCTGACTAGGTAATGTGATGTGGTGAACCTGTGGAAATTACGTCCCGATGTCTGCGCACGTTTACGTTGAGTCATCATGCTGCGCCGAGGAAGCTACCATGCCTAGGGCTAGGCTATGGCTATGCAGCACCGTGTGCCCGATCGCGTTGGTGCTTCCATCACCGTACGAAGGCGAAGACGATGATTTTGTACTGATATGCACAAACAGAGCGGTGCTAGATGTTGGTCTGCTGTCACTGCATGATTTGCGTGCCGACTCATTGATTCGCCCTATAGCTAGCAGGTCAGTAATTCAATTGTTATCGAATCATTGCCATTTTAATAATCATATTTTTTCTGCATATTTCTTTTACCTAGCCCGAGGGCGAGGTCTGAACTACAATGGCAATGCAAGCAGGCTCTTCTCTTTATTTTGTATCTAATCTAATGAAGTGTACCGTGACTGTATTTTAATATTGTGTTTGATTTTGTGTTGAATAACATTGATGACAATAATAACATGAGGGTTTATTTAATTCATTATGTGAATATATATATATTCTTAGATGTTACCATAATTGTGATTGTAATAATGGTTGTAATCATGACTACATTAGTAATTGTGATTGCAATAATTACTGTAATCATGATTACCTTAATATTCGTACTTGTAATCACCCCTCTCTGTAGCACACCACAACACCTTGTTGTTTGGTGCAATGTAATCATTTAAATAACAATAATTAACTACTGACAGTATGTAATGTTCACAGTTTTGCAACTATTATGGTAATTATGGAATTAGTGCTATCAACTAACCCTGACAAATTATATTTCAGGCTCAGGAAAGGCAAGACAAGTAATCCCATCCTGCAATGTGGGAAGGATCTGTGATGTCTATTCTGAACCGAATTGAATTGATGGAAAGTTTAGCTATGGAGATTGACCTGACACAGGTGAGTGTACTGATAGTCTGATATAGACAAATTGTGAGGCACCCACAGTATGCAGCAGGTCGAAAAATAACCTGGAAAACTACAAAAATTCCCACTAAAATATTAATAACTGAATGATGTGAAGGCCTCCTTATCCATATTCCACTTCTGTCAACAAAAATGTTACCTGCAGCATCTTGCATGTCACTACACACAATTTCATTTATATTGAGACCAACATAAAATATACCAACAGTTTATTCACATAGAAAAACAATTACCAAAGAAATAAGGCTAACTAGAACGACTGAAACCATTGACTAAAAACAGTGACTTCTAACACAGGGAAATACAACCTGGAACATGGATATCACAGTTACACACATCATTATTATGCCACAACATATCAAATATACTGGTAGTTTAGCTTAGGAAATAATTAATCTTTATAAAGCCAAGGCATTTAACTGTTTCACCATCATCATCTGTACCAATGGCAATAGACTACTTGTTTTGATTGGACAGTAAATGTACACCAATCATGTGTAACAATATTACTTGTTCTGACTGACAGTAAACGTACACCAATCATGCATACCAATACACTACTTGTTCCTACCAACAGTAAATGTACACCAATGATCTCATTCTGGAATCTGCACCATTTCACTACGTCTTCTGACAGTAAATGTACACCAATCATGTGTATCCAATATACTACTTGTTCTGACTGAATCTACTACTTGTTCCTACCGACAGCAAATGTAAACCAAGCGTCTCATTCAGGGGTGGGTTCAATTACACATAATTATATCAATTACAATTACATTTAAATTTTTAGTTCAATTACAATTACAATTACACTCATAATTTTTCAATTCAATTACAATTACAATTACACTGTTTCAATTACAATTACAATTACATTATGCGGAACCAAATATATTCAGCATTTGTTAATTATATAGTTTTGCACTTTTGCTGAATTTCAATATTTTGTACACAATTGATAAACAAATATAACGGTAATGATTGTAAATTGTTGAAGAATTGTGGCTTGAATTTTGAATTGTACTAAATAAAAAGACAGCCGTTTAAACATATTTTTATTATATAAATATATATTTTAAATCTGGTATATAGACATTAATAAATGATATATATATATATATATATATATATATATATATATATATATATATATATATAGACATTAATAAATGATATATATATATATATAAATATATATATGTTGATGTATTCATAAACTCTTTCAAATCAATGTAGGTACTTGTCTTAACAGAGGGTACATGAGTTTTGCTTATATAAAGACATTAGACAATGTCCACAAGGCTTCACCTCCTGTAGTTGCATAATCTGTCTTGGAAAGGAAAGCATGCTGTGTGTCTGTGGCTGTAGCAGTGCTAATTATTGTTTGCTGAAAGGGTGGATTAGCACCTGTCCATGGCCCTGTGTACTCTAAGGGTCTCTAACCAGACTGCAAACTGGTACAGTATTAAACAATGGTAGCCCAGACTGTCTCACTTGAGTTAACATACTGAACTGAGAACAACTAGCACAAGCTCTAAGTGGACTTTAACTCAGTGCTTCTGACTTGAAAAGATACTTCCTCTGGAAGATAACTTTGTATAGCTTCACTGCATTCAAAAAGGGAATAGCTCAGACATACACAATGTCATAAAATATTTGACTGTCAGGCTGTCTGGTGTCAATACTGCTACACAAGTGTGCACACTTTGGGCTTTTGTATTAAAAGACATACAAAACTCTGTTGATCTCAGTGCTTGTAAACAATTATTTGTGCTAAATTCATATAAATTACTGATTACAAAAATCAGAAGTAAAAAAAAATCATAAATCAGTGATTTTATGGAGTGATTTAAATCAATGATTTAAATAAAATGATTTAAATCAAACAACCCTGAACCTGTATGAGACTTAAATTATATTTTATTGACAGTTTGTTCAGGTAGTTTGTGATATGAAAAGTACTGTAATTGATTGTAATTGAAATAAATTTTCAATTATACAAAATATAACAATTACAATTACAGCACAAATTTGAAACCATAATCAATTACAATTACAATTACACAATTTTGCTGTAATCAATTACAATTACAATTACGTAATTGGACCCAGCCCTGGTCTCATTCTCTACCAACTACACTACTTGTACTGACAGTAAATGTACACCAATCATATGTATCAATACATTACTTGTTCTGACTGATAGTACTTTCACACCAACCATCTGTTCTAATAAACTACTGGCACTAAATATGCACCAATATACTACTTATTCTGACTGATAGTACACATACACCTAACATATTCAATTCACCTTTCACTTATCCAGGGGTAGAAATCAGCACCCTTTCCTCTGACAGACACCCCAGTATCCGAAAGACCTTGGCTGATAGATCAGACATGAGTACAACCTGTGTCACAGTTTATGGCTGTTTGGTGTGTGGCAGGTGCAGAAAAGTGACATAAGTTTTTCTCACGAATGACAAACTTCTTCTCTTTCTCATAGGTGTCGGAGCTGCTTGAGTCACCCTCGGTTATGTCGCTGTTATCACATAGTGTGCATCATCTGCACCAATGTCTTTGTTCTCACTGAATCTGATGGAAGCTTCACATAGGAGTAGTTCATTGGTGCAATAATGTCATCCGTGACTACAGCAGTATTCGCGAAGTGTCGCACTTGAAATATCATTACCGGATCGATTTGCATTTCAACATCAGTTGTTTGTGGTGCCACAGCAGTAGTAGCAGTGATGGCACTAAAGGTGACATCCGTAATGTAAAGATTGACGGCATCACCCGTAGCGCTGGATGCTTCAAAACTAGTACCTGTACTTGTACGAACCAATGGTGAATCCTTCATCTGAAAAGATTACACATACGGTGACTTGAAAATTTTACAAAATTCACCTTTTGCATAATAAAAGTGAATCACAATGTGAGAAACTTTCCCTTGTATATATTATTTTTAGAATATAAGAGTGCCAGTGTCATAGAATGTATAAAGTAATCAACCACAGGGAAAAGCATTTTCCCTATGGAGCCATGTTAATTCAACCAATGGGTCTTTCACTGATCTCTTAATGTTTTTAATGAATCTGTTTGGTCAGTTTGATGAATGCCACTGGTAACATAACCAAACGCATGTAACCAAAATTGTAGCATCTTAGCTGAAATGTGCATTATATTATCTAATCAACATTGCACTGTTTTCAATGGGCCAGGGAGGTCAAAATTCTATAAGGGGTCCAAATTCCATAACAAAATATGGACCCATAGGTTCACTTTCTATGGGGTTCCTTATTGTATATCTGACACTCGAGTTAGATAACATAATGCATGAATGTTGTTATTGGACCAAATGCAGATCTATGTTTGTGACATCTTTATCTTATAAATGCTGCACGCACACACATACCTGCCCACACGTATATATATATATATATATATATATATATATATATATATATATATATATATATATATGTGTGTGTGTATATATGTATATATATAATTATTAGGTATTATACTGAAAGCATCTGCTAGATAGTATGGTGCATGGACAAAAGCCCCACAGACATAAGCTTGTTTCAATTCAATTATACTGTTCATGACTGTTGCTGTAGTACACAGAGACAAGATATTGTCATGAATATACTTCATGCATGTGGTCAATTCCATTCCGGAATTGGAACTGGCCCTCAATTCCAGTTCCGGAATTGGAATTGACTTTAAAAAAAAAAATTTATTCGAATTTTTTTTTTCAAAAATTTATTTTTTGGGAATTGGAATTGATTTTGTTGGAATTATTGACTTGATACTGTTAATATTTACCCTTATATTTATTTATATTACTTTTAAAATCATATTTGTCTGCTATTAGCATGTCACCCTGAATCTGGTAACAGCCAGGAAGTTGTCAACATTACAGCATAGACACTGTCTACTCTGGTATTGAAACATTGTGACCAAGAACAATATAATCAAGCATTTGCATCAAAAAGAGATATGCCCTTATCAGATATCTGTCAATTCTATTTTTAAACATATTCACACTACTAGCATTAACACAATCATTTGGCAGTTTGTTCCATTCATTTATCACCCTCTGTGAGAAAGAGTAGTTTCTCATGTCCAACCTACACTGCTCCTTAACTAATGCTGCTTTGTGTCCTCTGGTTCTACTGCCTTCTTTAAGTTTGAAGAACATATTCCTATCAACATCCTCATAATCGTTCACTATCTTAAACACTTCTATTTGGTCTCCTCTTAGTCTCCTGGTCTCTAGTGTTGTCAAACCACATTGTAATAAGCGACTTTCGTAACTAAGGTCTCTTAATTCTGGAATCATTTTAGTTGCTCTTCGTTGTATTCTTTCTAGCTTATCTATGTCTTTTTTTAAGATATGGCCTTCATGCTTGAATACGATATTCCAAATGTGGTCTAACTATTGCTTTATACAGGAGTACAATTAGATGTTTCTCATTATACGTGATAGTTCTCCTAATTAGCCCTAGAAATTGATTTCCTTTCGAAGCAGCAATCCCACATTGCTCTGAAACTTTCATGTCAGCATTAAATGTTACTCCTAAATCCTTTTCTTGTGTGGTTCTAACTAGTACAGCATCCCTCATTTTATATTCCTCGTCCATATTTCCATGTCCTATGTGTATACATTTACACATAGGACATACATTTCCCAAAATTGAATAACATTTGCCATTTTTCTGACCATTTAACAATTTTTTCTAGATCATCCTGTAAACTTTGTTTATCTGTATCATTAGTAACCTTTCTGAATACTTTTGTGTCATCTGCAAATTTGAGTACTTTGCTAGATATGTCATCCTCCAAATCATTTATATATATATTAAAAACAGTATAGGGCCTAATACTGATCCCTGTGGTACCTCTCTCAAAACAGATTTCCAGTTTGAAATCTCACCATCTACTATTACTCTCTGTCTTCTGTGTGTAAGCCACTTTTCTATCCAGTTGATTACATAATTGCCTATACCATGGGCTTTTAGTTTAAGTAACAATCTTTGATGTGGCACTTTATCGAAAGCTTTCTGAAAATCTAAGTAGACAACTGGTGACCCGTCATCTACCCACTTTGTAATTTCTTCTAAAAAACATAAGAAATTGGTTAGGCATGACCTTGCTTTTAGGAAGCCTACCCCACTTGAATGCAGCCCCTTGTTTATCCAAGCCTAATGTTCAGCCCACAAGTTTCCCATAATAAACATGTCACTGGTCATCTGTACAATGCTGTTACATGTGGCTGTAGGGTTTGCCCTTTGTAGTAATTAAAAATGTCCCCATGGAGAATACATGTTGGAGATTAGGATGTTGAAGACTCACTTTCCAGTAAATTTATGATACCACCACTGATAGCGATATAAATCTGACTCCTAGCATATTTGCTCCCCCCCCCCGGACATCTGCCCCTTTTTTCTATGATAGTTGACAAGTGAAAATCAGTTTGCAGTTTTATCATTATTGCTACAATAACATAACATTCAATGACAAGTCAAAGTCACTTTAGCCTAATGCAATGGCCTATCCCCTGGAGTGTGTATGAGATGTTCTTGTCACCAGTTGTCTTCCAGGTATCATTGATAGTCAGATAAGTGGTGGAAGATGGGTTCTTGGGGTGATGCTTCCACAAACAGTGGTGGACAGTAACGAGTCAGAGATCAGCTGGTTTGGAGTGCCCCTGGTATTAGCTGCCTTAGTTTTCAGGTCCTCACCGACCTTGGCAGCTTCTATCGGTGCCGTGTCACCATCATGGTTGCAAGCAGTCTTGTTGATCGCATTCTGGATCTGGAGATCAGATCAGTGACCACAGCACCCTTGCATGATCAGGATCGACGCTGGCTTCACTCCCATTGAAGAGTAATCTTGTTGGTCCCCCTTCTTGGTGTAGGAATGACACTCAAAACATAGCTTCTGACCTCCTCAGATGCTAGTAGTAATTTCCATGGTGAAGTTATAAGTGAATTCTGACAACTCTGGCTTGTGCATCCAGTTTTATAGGAAAATGGAGTCACTCCAACTCTCCATGGTAAATGCAATTCAAAAGAAACCTTGAGATGGCTTCTTTCAAATATCCTCAATTGTCCTAACAGGTCCAGGTCCTAATGTCACTGGCTTCTTCCACAATTGCAATAAAGATAATCCTTTGATTACAGGATCACCTCCAACTATATAAAGTAATTTACTTGGCTGATCTGGCACAAAGAACATTAATTGCAATTAGGGTAATATATATCTTGAATTCATGTTCAGAAATAAAAAAATAAGTTAAAAAAACATTTCTTAAAAAACTTACAAATAATCCAGAGGCTACGGACAGGGGGCAAATGTCCAGATTTTGAATAAGGCAAGGGGCTAATGTCTGGGGGGCAAGTGACAAAGGGGCAAATGTCCTGGAGGGGGGCAAATGACCTGGACCCGATATATATATATGTGTGTGTGTGTGTGTGTGTGTATTTAACGAACAATAATTTTGTAATCATATCTAACTAAATATGATTGTGCACACATGACAAATAAAACTGTGTTAAAACGAATTGGATTTGAATTTTTCTTTAGCCTAGGATTTTAACAGTTGGAATTGATTTTTTGCAAGGCGGAATTAGAAATGATTTTTTGGAATTGACAAAACAGAATTGACTCCCATGCCTGATAGACTTCCTTCATATGTATAGCTTGTACTAATACTATTGTGGGTTGCCGATAGTTGCCCCCTCCCCCCACGATATTCATTACAGTGTTATCAGTCGACTCAGAATAAAATGTAATTAATACATCTCTTTATGAACTTCCGGTTATTACATGTGGGGTTTAATCTGATCAATAAAGCAAATTAATTTTATATAATTTTGCCTTATTGTCAAGTCACAAGAATTCAGACAGAAATTGTAAAGTGTCATTATAGAAAGCAGACATGTAATCTGACAGTGTTCAACTGGGTAGATGACGATGCCTTAGTTAGTTTCCTCTCCAGCTAGACATTGCATGGGTGAAATACATTTTATTAAATATTTAAATACTTTTAAAATGTTTGTGTAACTGCATTTGCACTTAATCACAATGAAAGTATTTGTATATTTAAATATTTCCATAAAGAATTTGAAATGTAAACAGCAACAGCAGGCTTCTGTTGCGCTATAGTCTATACTGTCTTTTGGTGTGTTTCTCCCATGCATCTACCCCCTTAGCCTTAACCTTACGCTTGCTGCTTGGTCTCTAGGCATTTAAAACACTGGAGTATGAGACTTATTATGACTGTCAATAAATAATATCAAATTATTTTCTTGAATAATTTTGCCTAGTACATACGCCACGGCCCATGTTATAAGGCTGCAGTATATCCTGTAGCACTTATTGAGTTATTGTTATTCTTTTGAGTACGGCCACGTATTGTCTATTGACGGTACGTCTGATCACGTCGAAAATAAATCGGCGGATAGGAAAACACTCGTAATTATATCAAACTATTAACACTTACTCGCACTTTATTGTATTCATACATTTCGATTTACTGTGGGTTATATATATGCTAACGTTGAAGCACATATGTGCTTATTGGGGTGGAACTATATTGTAATCGTAGTGATAAGTCACAATGGTAACGGTAATCCAATTTACTAACCTGGTTTCGGCTCGTCGCTTCCTGCGCATCGCTCTGCCCTTTGATATCTGACGTTTCCTTGTCGCAGAATAGTCTGTAGATGCATGGTCATATGCGGAAAAAAATCTAAGATGGAACGGTGTCTTTGACCAAGAATGACATCTTGATGCTCTCCGTCTGTCCATGCTCATCACAGTCTTTTGTCTTTTGTCGGAAAAGTGGTCACTCGCAGTGCCTGCGGCTGGCGGACACGGCAATTTCCGCATTTGCAACCACGTTTTCCGCTGCAAATTCTTCCTCGGAAGTCGATCAAAAGTGTTTTCCTTGCATTTGTAGTACTAGTTGATATATCCAGGAGCCATCCAGTGTACACCAGTTTTCTTTTTATTCGATTTTCCATGCGTTTCGGCCGTTTTTCCGAGAGGTTTTTACTGTGTGAACGCCGTGCCAGGAGCTCGTACTCAAACCACTCTGCCGCTGAGCCCCCCGCAGAGCAATATGGCGCCGCCCAGCGAAGATAATGGCAAAGTTTAAAAGGATATTACAAAATTACCGTGGCGTTGCGCCCATCATATAAGGGTGATATATACTGTAAATGGTATGTTATTATGTTTGGGCTATGGTTGTTCGAGTGCTTCACCCCCCCTTTAAAGGGGGGGTGAAGCACTTGAACAACCATGGCCCAAACATAATAACATACCATTTACAGTATATATCACCCTTATATGAAGGGCGCAACGCCACGGTAATTTTGTAATATCCTTTTTAACTTTGCCATTATCTTCGATGGGCGGCGCCATATTGCTCTGCGGGGGGCTCAGCGGCAGAGTGGTTTGAGTACGAGCTCCTGGCACGGCGTTCACACAGTAAAAACCTCGGAAAAACGGCCGAAACGCATGGAAAATCGAATAAAAAGAAAACTGGTGTGCACTGGATGGCTCCTGGATATATCAACTAGTACTACAAATGCAAGGAAAAAACTTTTGATCGACTTCCGAGGAAGAATTTGCAGCGGAAAAGGTGGTTGCAAATGCGGAAATTGCCGTGTCCGCCAGCCGCAGGCTCTGCGAGTGACCACTTTTCCGATGCAGATTACAAGACAAAAGACTGTGTGATGAGCATGGACAGACGGTGAGCATCAAGATGTCATTCTTGGTCAAAGACACCGTTCCATCGTAGATCTTTTTTTCCGCATGTGACCATGCATCTACAGACTATACTGCGACAAGGAAACGTCATATATCAGAGGGCAGAGCGATGCGCAGGAAGCGACGAGCCGAAACCAGGTTAGTAAATTGGATTACCTTTACCATTGTGACTTATCACTACGATTACAATATAGTTCCACCCCAATAAGCACAGCTGTGCTTCAACGTCAGCATATATATGACCCACAGTAAATTGAAATGTATGAATACAATAAAGTGCGAGTAAGTGTTAATAGTTTGATATAATTACGAGTGTTTTCCAATCCGCCGATTTATTTTCGACGTGATCAGACGTACCGTACCGTCGTCAATACGTGGCCGTACTCAAAACAATAACAATTACTCAGTAAGTGCTACAGGATATACTGCAGCCTTATAACATGGGCCATGGCGTATGTACTAGGCAAAAGTATTCAAGAAAATAATTTGATATTATTTATTGACAGTCATAATAAGTCTCATACTCCTGTGTTCTAAATGCCTAGAGAGCAAGCGGCAAGCGTAAGCGTAAGTAAGTATAGACTATAGTGCAACAGAAGCCTACTGTTGCTGTTTACATTTCAAATTCTTTATCGAAATATTTAAAATATACAAATACTTTCATTGTGATTAAGTGCAAATGCAGTTACAAAAACTTATAAAAAGTATTTAAATATTTAAGTAAAATGCATTTCACCCATGCAATGTCGTCTAGCTGGAAAGGAAACTAACTAAGGCATCGTCATCTACCCAGTTGAACACTGTCAGATTACATGTCTGATTTCTATAATGACACTTTACAATTTCTGTCTGAATTCTTGTGACTTGAGAATAAGGCAAAATTATATAAAATTAATTTGCTTTACTGATCAGATTAAACCCCACATGTAATAACCGGAAGTTCATAGAGATGTATTAATTACATTTTATTCTAAGTCAACTGATAACACTGTAATGAATATCGTGGGGGAGGGGGCAATTGTCGGCAACCCACAATAGTATTAGTACAAGCTATACATATGAAGGAAGTATATAAGGCATGGGGTCAATTCTGTTTTGTCAATTCCAAAAATCAGTTCTAATTCCACCTTGCAAAAAATCGGTTCCAACTGTTAAAATGCTAGGCTAAAGAAAAATTCAAATGCAATTCGTTTTAACACAGTTTTATTTGTCACGTGTGCACAATCATATTTAATTAGATATGATTAAAAAATTATTGTTCGTTAAACGCGCACGCGCGCACGCACGCACGCACACACACACAGGTTTGCCATAAAAAAAACTTTAAAATGGCATCCCGCCATTTCATATGTACTTTCTGCTGCGACACCTCTCCTGGACAGACATTAGCCCCTTGCCTTATTCAAAATCTGGACATTTGCCCCCTGTCCGTAGCTTCTGGATTATTTGTAAGTTTTTTTTAAGAAATGTTTTTTTAACTTCTGAACATGAATTCAAGATATATATATACCCTAATTGCAATTAATGTTCTTTGTGCCAGATCAGCCAAGTAAATTACTTTATGTAGTTGGAGATGATCCTGTAATCAAAGGATTATCTTTATTGCAATTGTGGAAGAAGCCAGTGACATTAGGACCTGGACATGTTAGGACAATTGAGGATATTTGAAAGAAGCCATCTCAACAAAGTTTCTTTTGAACTGCATTTACCATGGAGAGTTGGAGTGACTCCATTTTCCTATAAAACTGGATGCACAAGCCAGAGTTGTCAGAATTCACTTATATAACTTCACCAAGGAAATTACTACTAGCATTTGACGAGGTCAGAAGCTATGTTTTGAGTGTCATTCCTACACCAAGAAGGGGGACCAACAAGATTACTCTTCATTGGGAGTGAAGCCAGCATCGATCCTGATCATGCAAGGGTGCTGTGGTCACTGATCTGATCTCCAGATCCAGAATGTGATCAACAAGACTGCCTGCAACCATGATGGTGACACGACACAGACAGAAGCTGCCAAGGTCCGAGAGGACCTGCAAACTAAAGCAGCTAATACCAGGGGCACTCCAAACCAGCTGATCTCTGACCCGTTACTGTCCACCACTGTTTGTGCAAGCGTCACCCCAAGAACCCATCTTCCACCACTGATCTGACTATCAATGATACCTGGAAGACAACTGGTGACAAGATCATCTCATACACACTCCAGGGGATAGGCCATTGCATTAGGCTAAAGTGACTTTGACTTGTCATTGAATGTTATGTTATTGTAGCAATAATGATAAAACTGCAAACTGATTTTCACTTGTCAACTATCATAGAAAAAAGGGGCAGATGTCCGGGGGGGGGAGCAAATATACTAGGAGGCAGATTTATATCGCTATCAGTTGTGGTATCATTGATATTTCATCAAATTTACTGGAAAGTTTGAGTCTTCAACATCCTAATCTCCAACATGTATTCTCCATGGGGACATTTTTAATTACTACAAAGGGCAAACCCTACAGCCACATGTAACAGCATTGTACAGGTGACCAGTGACATGTTTAGTATGGGAAACTTGTGGGCTGAACATTAGGCTCGGATAAACAAGGGGCTGCATTCAAGTGGGGCAGGCTTCCTTTCTCACACAAAGGGAATGAGCAGGCAGGTGCCCTTAATTGGCAATCTCTGTAAATAAACCTTGTACACTGAGAAAGAAAATGAGGCATGAATGGTCTGATTTTGGTTTTACTGTCTGTTACAGTAACTTAGTATTTCTTTGTGATGCAAATGCTTGATTATATTGTTCTTGGTCACAATGTTTCAATACCAGAGTAGACAGTGTCTATGCTGTAATGTTGACAACTTTCTGGCTGTTACCAGATTCATGGTGACATGCTAATAGCAGACAAATATGATTTTTAAAGTAATATAAGTAAATATAAGGGTTAATATTAACAGTATCAAGTCAATAATTCCAACAAAATCAATTCCAATTCCCAAAAAATAAATTTAGGAAAAAAAATTCCAATAAAAAAAATAAATTGAAGTCAATTCCAATTCTGGAACTGGAATTGAGGGTCAGTTCCAAATCCGGAATGGAATTGACCACATGCCTGAAGTATATTCATGACAATATCTTGTCTCTGTGTACTACAGCAACAGTCATGAACAGTATTAATTGAATTGAAACAAACTTATGTCTGTGTGGCTTTTATCCATGCACCATACTATCTAGCAGATGCTTTCAGTATAATACCTAATAATTATATATATATATATACTTACATATATACATAAACGTGTGGGCAGGTATGTGTGTGTGCGTGCAGCATTTATAAGGTAAAGATGTCACAAGCATAGATCTGCATTTGGTCCAATAACAATATTCATGCATTATGTTATCTAAATCAAGTGTCAGATATAAAATAAGGAACCCCATAGAAAGTGTACCTATGGGTCCATATTTTGTTATGGAATTTGGACCCCTTATAGAATTTTGACCTCCCTGGCCCGTTGAAAACAGTGCAATGTTGATTAGATAATATAATGCACTTTGGAGCTAGGATGCTAACATTTTGGTTACATGCGTTTGGTTATGTTACCAGTCGCATTCGTCAAACTGACCAAACAAATTCATTAAAAACATTAAGAGATCAGTGAAAGACCCATTGGTTGAATTAACATGGCTCCATAGGGAAAATGATTTTCCCTGTGGTTGATTACTTTATACATTATATAATACTGGCACTCTTATATTCTAAAAATAATATATACAAGAGAAAGTTTCTCACATTGTGATTCATTTTTATTATGCAAAAGATGAATTTTGTAAAATTTTCAAGTCACTGTATGTGTAATCTTTTCAGATGAAAGATTCACCATTGGTTCGTACAAGTACAGGTACTAGTTTTGAAGCATCCAGTGCTATGGGTGATGCCGTCAATCTTTACATTACGGATGTCACCTTTAGTTCCATCACTGCTATGACTGCTGTGGCATCACATATAACTGATGCTGCAATGCAAATCGATCCGGTAACGATATTTCAAGTGCAACACTTCGCGAATGCTGCTGTAGTCACGGATGACATTATTGCACCAATGAACGTTGATCATGGCTACTCCTATGTGAAGCTTCCATCAGATTCAGTGAGAATAAAGACATTGGTGCGGATGATGCACACTATGTGATAACAGCGACATAACCGAGGGTGACTCAAGCAGCTCCGACACCTATGAGAAAGAGAAGAAGTTTGTCATTCGTGAGAAAAACTTATGTCACTTTTCTGCACCTGCCACACACCAAACAGCCATAAACTGTGACACAGGTTGTACTCATGTCTGATCTATCAGCCAAGGTCTTTCGGATACTGGGGTGTCTGTCAGGAAAGTGTGCTGATTTCTACCCCTGGATGAGTGAAAGGTGAATCGAATATGTTAGGTGTACATGTACTATCAGTCAGAATGAGTAGTGTATTGGTGTATATTTAGTGCCAGTAGTGTATTGGAACAGATGGTTGGTGTGCAAGTACTATTAGTCAGAACAAGTAGTGTATTGATACATATGATTGGTGTATATTTACTGCCAGTACAAGTAGTGTATTTGGTAGAGAATGAGATGCTTGGTTTACATTTGCTGTCGGTAGGAACAAGTAGTAGATTCAGTCAGAACAAATAGTATATTGGATACACATGATTGGTGTACATTTACTGTCAGAAGAAGTAGTGAAATGGTGCAGATTCCAGAATGAGATCATTGGTGTACATTTACTGTTGGTAGGAACAAGTAGTGTATTGGTATGCATAATTGGTGTACGTTTACTGTCAGTCAGAACAAGTAACATTGTTACACATGATTGGTGTACATTTACTGTCCAATCAAAACAAGTAGTCTATTGCCAAAGGTACAGATGATGATGGTGAAACAGTTAAAATGCCTTGGCTTTATAAAGATTAATTATTTCCTAAGCTAAACTACCAGTATATTTGATATGTTGTGGCATAATAATGATGTGTGTAACTGTGATATCCATGTTCCAGGTTGTATTTCCCGGTGGTAGAAGTCACTGTTTTTATTCAATGTTTAGTCGTTCTAGTTAGCCTTATTTCTTTGGTAATTGTTTTTCTATGTGAATAAACTGTTGATATATTTTATGTTGGTCTCAATATAAATGAAATTGTGTGTAGTGACATGCAAGATGCTGCAGGAAACATTTTTGTTGACAGAAGTGGGATATGGATAAGAAGGCATTCACATCATTCAGTTATTAATATTTTAGTGGGATTTTTTGTAGTTTTCCAGGTTGTTTTTCAACCTGCTGCATACTGTGGATGCCTCACAATTTGTCTATATAAGACTATCAGTACACTCACCTGTGTCAGGTCAATCTCCATAGCTAAACTTTCCATCAATTCAATTCGGTTCAGAATAGACATCACAGATCCTTCCCACATCGCAGGATGGGATTACTTGTCTTGCCTTTGCTGAGCCTGAAATATAATTTGTCAGGGTTAGTTGATAGCACTAATTCCATAATTACCATAATAGTTACAAAACTGTGAACATTACATATTGTCAGTAGTTAATTATTGTTATTTAAATGATTACATTGCACCAAACAACAAGGCGTTATAGTGTGCTACAGAGAGGGGTGATTACAAGTACGAATATTAATGTAATCATGATTACAGTAATTATTGCAATCACAATTACTAATGTAGTCATGATTACAATCATTATTACAATCACGATTATGGTAACATTTAAGAATATATATATATATATATATATATATATATATATATTCACATAATGAATGAAATAAACCCTCATGTTATTATTGTCATCAATGTTATTCAACACAAAATCAAACACAATATTAAAATACAGTCACGGTACACTTCATTAGATTAGATACAAAATAAAGAGAAAAGCCTGCTTGCATTGCCATTGTAGTTTGGACCTCGCCCTCGGGCTAGGTAAAAGAAATCTGCAGAAAAAAATATGATTATTAAAATGGCAATTATTCGATAACAATTGAATTACTGACCTGCTAGCTATAGGGCGAATCAATGAGTCGGCACGCAAATCATGCAATGACAGCAGGCCAACATCTAGCACCGCTCTGTTTGTGCATATCACTACAAAATCATCGTCTTCGCCTTCGTACGGTGATGCAAGCAACAACGCGGTCGGGCACACGGTGCTGCATAGCCATAGCCTAGCCCTAGGCATGGTAGCTTCCTCGGCGCAGCATGATGACACCGGGACGCAATTTCCACAGGTTCACCACATCACATTACCTAGTCAGGAATCGTTGACAGTCAAAGCGCTGTTGTAATTTTTCCTGAATCCAACGTCAACAAAGGAGAAGCCGACCTGGCCCGGAGTCTGGAGCGTGACTCGCACACTCCGTGACACTTTACGACTGTCAACGGTTGTTTTCGTGTGGCCTGTCGAACTAGACTCTTCGTCTGTGGTTTCCATTTCTCCAAAGATAGACAACTATTACAGAAGTTCAGTAAACCACTAATCGCTAGTAGCAGATCTGGTGAAACTGTCACAAGCGATGCATCCATCTTGTCAACAAGTAAAAAATAGTTCCGGTATTCCGTTATCGCATATTCTCGTTGGTTAGCGTCTCGTGTGTTAGAGAAGTGTGGCGTTTTCGACGGTTTTTTGCGTGTTTTGTTGTAATTTCTTTAACTTTTTATTTGGCACGAACAAAAACGCTATTTTGTTGACGTGTGTAAACACTTGTATATATAACAGAGACCCATATCTTTTTTTCGCTCCAGAATGCCTATTTACGAAATAAATCGCAAAAAATCGAAAATTTACATTGATTAGATATACGCGACTCAAACCACTCGTTTCGACAACAAGATGGCGATACGCAGTGATGTATTTTGTCGATTTTTGTCTCGAACAAAATCAGTTTTTCAGTTTATCTCATAAATTAGCAGGTATCTGTCACCATTAATGCATAGTTAGATAATATATATTTAAATAAACGGCATAACACAAAATTGCTTCAGTTCCCCTTTAACAGAGAGTACATGATTTTTGCTTCTATAAAGACATTAGACAATGTTCACAAGGCCTCACCCCCTGTAGTTGCATAATCTGTCTTGTAAAGAAAAGCATGCTGTGTGTCTGGGGCTGTAACAGTGGTAATTATTGTTTGCCTATAGGGTGGATTAGCGCCTGTCTGTGTACTCTGAGGGTCTCTAACCGGAATACAAACTGGTACAGTATTAAACAACTAAGTCAACATACTGAATTGGTAACAACTAGCACAAGCTATAAGTGGACTTTAACTCAGGGCTTCAGTGTTGAAAAGATACTTCCTCTGGAAGACAAGTTTGTGTGGCTTCACTACATTCAGAAAGGGAATAGCTCAAACATACACAATGTCATAAAATATTTTACTATCAGGCTATCTGGAGACAATACAGCTACACAAGTGTGCGCACTTTGTGTTTTGTATTAAAAAACATACAAAACTTTGTTGATCTCGATGCTTGTAAACAATTATTTGTGCTAAATTCATATAAATCAGCGATTAAAAAAACCGGAAGTAAAAAAAATCATAAATCAATGATTTTTTGGAGCAATTTAAATCATGATTTAACCAATGATTTAAATCAAACAACCCTGATACATATATATATATATATATATATATATATATATATATATATAACTTGTAGTAAATTATGGATATTGCTAAAATATTACCAGATATACCACATATACAAAGCTGACACATTTATGGCCTGCAACTGAATTAAATTAAGACTTGCTTAATATTTTATGTAATATATAATAGATTCTGCCAGAAACACAGCAACACCTGTCAGAAGATACCAGCTATTTGTAACCGAGAGGGTATATTTGGACTGGGTACTTAATAGCAACCCTTGAACTCAGGCAATGCAGCCATACACAACTGATACTATGATGTACCTTAATAATAGACCTTTCCGATGATTTTTGCAATAACTTAAATTACCTAAAAATGGTCCAACTTTTGAACAGACAAGAAAAGGGCACTGGAAAGAACTGGGTACCAAAACCATACTACAGGGACAGGGTGTATCCTGTCCATTTTCCAGATCAGAAGCCGGCTAAATCATCCACCAGTTAGCACATTGTGAAGACATTTGATAAGATTGCCATCCAAGGCCAAGTCAAGGCAACGACCCAGATGGCAAGTGTGTAATCCGCTGTCCTGAGACATGTGTCAACAGCGAGTTACAAACAGAATGTTTCTGACGCCTTAGTCTCTTCTAGACTATGCAATGGTCTGGACTATGCCCTACGGCAACGGTTACCAAATCAAATGAAATGGGTACGTCGAAATGTTTAACTCAGTCTGACGCTAAGGCAGCTTATTTGACTTTGATATTGAATAAAAATTCGCACTCACAGGGTAGAGGTAGCGTACAGCTATGACAGCACACACGACGGCGATGCCGACATAAACGACGAGCGGCAGCATTTTCCTTGTTCTAGTTCTGCAGCTGGTACATATGGCGTCCAACACGTCAGACGCGGATAGTCTCGCTTACCCAACAATCGCAGAATTATAGACGTTATGTCAGAGGTTACCGATGCGGCGGTGACGATGTCACACGCACGGAGTTCTAATAATAAACCTGGAGAGTCGATTACGCCTGCCGGCTGAAGTCAACGGAAATAGCCAGGCGGCCTTATTGGCGGGCCGGTTGCGAAAGACGCTGAGTTTTAAGGGATCTTCTCACAATTTGTCAATAATTGTTCTGCTAAAAATGCCACAATGTGCTGTCTTTCGCTGCACGAACGCCACGGGGAAGAGCCACAACCGCACATTGCACAAGTAAGTTAAATAAAATTTGTTGTTGAACTTTCTGAAGTGCTCTATACATGTATTAGCTAATGACTGCAAGGGGTCAAAATGTCATTAAGCCCTGTTGGACATTTTTCTCTAAGGTTCCAAAAATATTCTTTTCCCATCTTCCAACACATTCCCAACCTGCTCCATCACAGCTATTTCCACCTGCAGATCAAGATCTTTCTCGAATGTTATCTGGCCAACTTGCACAAGGACACGCCTGATGTAAAGAAATGTACTCTCTCATTTAAGCTGTCAATTATTTTAGTAGGCAACCTTTGCACATGGCTTGTCAAACAAAATGCATAGAATGCAGTGAATGTTGCAACATGTACATAATTAGTTACACGATACAACGATGAAAAGGCAAACGCGACCAAAAAAGGGAGAGCCTCATTAAATGCAGATGACTTAATAAAGAACAAAAATATTATTAATGAGCTGACATCTAGTAGAGTTTTAAAAAAGAGTTACAAATATGCGTACACGCACGCACACATTATTTATAAAACTTAATCCTACCCCTATAACATTGTATGTTGCACCAAATCAATGTGACTCCTGGGAAACAATGTACGCTACCCCAAGAAAAACAAACGTATCTTTAATATATTGATATTTCAGAACATTTTCGAAAATGTTACATTAATTCACATATACACTAACAGCACAAACATTTGCGACATAAATTACCTGAAAATAACGAGATGTTCTGTCGATTCGTACAACTGTAAGCCACACAGGAAATAACCATATTCGTTGTCCCACAACTTTCTCCAGCAAACCTCCGAAATGTTTGTCTTGAAGAGTTTAACATTAATGCACGATGCTCACTCCAGTATGAACAACATACTGCCCACAATTATAACACAACTGCTGGGACCTCCCTCACCAAAATTATTAATCAGTCTGGTGATCATGCCCCATTAAAAACTAATGAACATGACAAATCTTCAAGTTAATTGGTTCCTGGTGTCATCGTCACTGGCTACTAGCCCGATAAGTTTATACTTCTCTGGTAGCCACCTCATCTTCATTGCTTTTGTTTGCCTTATATTGTACATGATGATGGTGAGGAGGAAATAAATTAACTTACTTACTCACTTACTTATTTACATATGGTAGACAACTATTGTAACATGCTATGTTCACACTATAAACAGTACTACCCTATAATATTATGTCATGCATTGGATGCAACTGTTTCTGCCGTGTAATGAAATGCCGGCCAGTGGTCCACATCCGCTTCACTGCAGTGAGCTGGCTTATCGCTCATGTGTATAGGGGGATGATTAATGATGTAACTCTACGGATGATACACATCTTTATTGATTTTACTATATCATCTGCAGGTACTGAATGAGCCAGCTCCATCGACGGCATCTCCATCGTCACCAACTTCTGCAACGAAAAGGAATTTCGCAAATCGTCAGCTGCCATATGTTAGCGAGGCTGAAGATGATCCTCGCATCAGCGATGTAACAGCGGTCACCCTGTACTGCTGAAGATGATCCTCGCACCAGCGATGTAACAGCGGTCACCCTGTACTGCTGAAGATGATCCTCGCACCAGCGATGTAACAGCGGTCACCCTGTACTGCTGAAGATGATCCTCGCACCAGCGATGTAACAGCGGTCACCCTGTACTGCTGAAGATGATCCTCGCAACAGCGATGTAACAGCGGTCACCCTGTACTGCTGAAGATGATCACCGCACCAGCGATGTAACAGAGGTCACCCTTTACTGCTGAAGATGATCCTCGCACCAGCGATGTAACAGCGGCCACCCTGTACTGCTGAATATGATCCTCGCACCAGCGATGTAACAGCGGTCACCCTGTACTGCTGAAGATGATCCTCGTATCAGCGATGTAACAGCTGTCACCCTGTACTGCTGGAGATGATCCTCGTATCAGCGATGTAACAGCGGTCACCCTGTACTGCTGAAGATGATTCTCGCACCAGCGATATAACAGCGGTCACCCTGTACTGCTGAAGATGATCCTCGCACCAGCGCTGTAACAGCGGTCACCATGTACTGCTGAAGATGATCCACGCACCAGCGATGTAACAGCGGTCACCCTGTACTGCAAAGTGATGTCGGCGCTCGTGGGGGGTTTGGCGTGTACGTTGTGTGATTGCAGCACCCTCATCATTCGACCTGTCGACTGCAATTTCAGCCTCGTCTACTTGCTGCAGACATTCGACCTGTCGACCGCAACCTCGGCCTCGACTACTTGCTGCAGACATTCGACCTGTCGACCGCAACCTCGGCCTCGACTACTTGCTGCAGACATTCGACCTGTCGACCGCAACCTCGGCCTCGTCTACTTGCTGCAGGCATTCGACCTGTCGACCGCAACCTCGGCCTCGTCTACTTGCTGCAGGCATTCGACCTGTCGACCGCAACCTCGGCCTCGTCTACTTGCTGCAGGCATTCGACCTGTCGACCGCAACCTCGGCCTCGTCTACTTGCTGCAGGCATTCGACCTGTCGACCGCAACCTCGGCCTCGTCTACTTGCTGCAGGCATTCGACCTGTCGACCGCAACCTCGGCCTCGTCTACTTGCTGCAGTCATTCGACCTGTCGACCGCAACCTCGGCCTCGTCTACTTGCTGCAGTCATTCGACCTGTCGACCGCAACCTCGGCCTCGTCTACTTGCTGCAGGCATTCGACCTGTCGACCGCAACCTCGGCCTCGTCTACTTGCTGCAGGCATTCGACCTGTCGACCACAACCTCGGCCTCGTCTACTTGCTGCAGGCATTCGACCTGTCCACCGCAACCTCGGCCTCGTCTACTTGCTGCAGGCATTCGACCTGTCGACCGCAACCTCGGCCTCGTCTACTTGCTGCAGGCATTCGACCTGTCGACCGCAACCTCGGCCTCGTCTACTTGCTGCAGGCATTCGACCTGTCGACCGCAAACTCGGCCTCGTCTACTTGCTGCAGGCATTCGACCTGTCGACCGCAACCTCGGCCTCGTCTACTTGCAGCAGACATTCGACCTGTCGACCGCAAACTCGGCCTCGTCTACTTGCAGCAGACATTCGACCTGTCGACCGCAACCTCGGCCTCGTCTACTTGCTGCAGACATTCGACCTGTCGACGGCAACCTCGGCCTCGTCTAGTTGCTGCAGACATTCGACCTGTCGACGGCAACCTCGGCCTCGTCTAGTTGCTGCAGACATTCGACCTGTCGACCGCAACCTCGGCCTCGTCTAGTTGCTGCAGACATTCGACCTGTCGACCGCAACCTCGGCCTCGTCTAGTTGCTGCAGACATTCGACCTGTCGACGGCAACCTCGGCCTCGTCTACTTGCTGCAGGCATTCGACCTGTCGACCGCAACCTCGGCCTCGTCTAGTTGCTGCAGACATTCGACCTGTCGACGGCAACCTCGGCCTCGTCTAGTTGCTGCAGACATTCGACTTGTTGACCGCAACCTCGGCCTCGTCTAGTTGCTGCAGACATTCGACCTGTCGACCGCAACCTCGGCCTCGTCTACTTGCTGCAGACATTCGACCTGTCGACGGCAACCTCGGCCTCGTCTAGTTGCTGCAGACATTCGACCTGTCGACCGCAACCTCGGCCTCGTCTAGTTGCTGCAGACATTCGACCTGTCGACCGCAACCTCGGCCTCGTCTACTTGCTGCAGGCATTCGACCTGTCGACCGCAACCTCGGCCTCGTCTACTTGCTGCAGGCATTCGACCTGTCGACCGCAACCTCGGCCTCGTCTACTTGCTGCAGGCATTCGACCTGTCGACCGCAACCTCGGCCTCGTCTACTTGCTGCAGGCATTCGACCTGTCGACCGCAACCTCGGCCTCGTCTACTTGCTGCAGGCATTCGACCTGTCGACCGCAACCTCGGCCTCGTCTACTTGCTGCAGGCATTCGACCTGTCGACCGCAACCTCGGCCTCGTCTACTTGCAGCAGACATTCGACCTGTCCACCGCAAACTCGGCCTCGTCTACTTGCGGCAGACATTCGACCTGTCCACCGCAAACTCGGCCTCGTCTATTTGCTGCAGACAAAGACAATTACTGGACATGATAAGACAAAGACAGTTGCAATTCACCTTTATTACTGCAGTTTTTCCCTTGAGCTTTTAATTCGTATCCCTGAAAAACTGAGTTGAGATAAATCATCATTTCGGATTTCCATGTCTCTTGTTAACATAATATGCTAAATTTAAAATTCATAGTATTGAGGAGATCAACAAATCTTCCAAGTTAATCGAACTTAACATTTATGCTTTTTACATTTGCACTCAGGATTTTAAATTTACATGTATTGCTGTTTGTTAACAAGTGAAACTTATCGATATCATAAGCGGCGTATCAATTGGAGTTCATTAATTTCAGCACTATTTTCGTTTAAATCAAGAAGATTATTTAAAAAAAGTTGTTTTGGATACCCCCTAAGTAGGAGATAAATACTTCATCAAAAGTTATTTGTTAAGGTCGAATGAATGCATGTTTGATTACGTCCTGTGCATGTGTTGGTGCTATACTATGTTCGCTGTGATTCGGTGAGTCAGTTGGTGAGTAAAATAAGCCTAAGGTACAATGAAAATGAATGCATGTCAATGGAATCGTTACCATGTAAAATGGTATAAATTTCACAACTCTACTAAATGTGTATGTATGAGATGTATGAGTATGAGAATGCCTAGAATGGCATAGCTTAAAAAGGAAAACATATTAATATGGTGTTAACCGAAAAGGACTTGTATGAACTAATCATGTACTAATAATTCACGTGAGTGCTCAAATAATAATACATTACACTGCTATAATAGTGTACAATAAAAGTAACACGGAAGTAGTATTAAAAAATAATAAAAAATGTGATCCATCAGGTGATAATTATAATGGTTATAGCTATAATAGTTTTTATTAGAGTTTTAACATTTGTTGACAGTCTAGGCATGACATGCGGGTATGTACCAGACGATACGATATGCACATGCACATGTATATGTAATCACAAATAGACAAAATATGTTTAAATGTTAGATAAAAGTAATAAGCAAATCATATGCAAACATGTTGTGACATACCAGCCAATACAGTTTACATTAGCATGTGTATATGTATACATACATTCACAATAAAACAAAAACATAACAATACACGCATACACCTATACGATTATAGATACACACAGAATGATTATTGTTAGTTCAACTGAGTGTATCTGTTAATAGCTATTTATTTCCTGTAGTGAGTTGATCTTCTTGATCATATTGTTATTGTCTCTGAAATTTATGTGCCCGTTATAGGTCCAACATTCTCTTAATTGTGGAGCTCGCAATTTTCGTGTTTTTAATGCCATGAGAGAACATCGCTGGGTAAGGTCATGAAGATTCGAAAGACCGACTCTGCAGTCTCGTTGTGGCCTGTTCGGGAGCCCCGCGCGCGGTAGACCGAGTCGTATGTGCGTTCTGATTTGAATGGCAAAATCATTGTACTGGGACGCGAGGGATCTGACTGGCGCCCAAGCCGATGACACCGTTCGATGTCTTTGTCAGACAGACGGGCGCAGCTTCATCGTCTCGTCGATCACCTGCAGCAACTTGGCACGAGCATCCTCGCCAGAGACATGGTCAGGTATCATCTGTATACGCCTGTTTGCCCTCCGCCTATGCTGTTCAGTGTCGTCTACCCTGACCTGTAGTTCTTCGATAATTTTGTCTTTCCCATCAATGGTGTCATACACGCGAGTTATTTCTGTCTTCATCTCGCGCATTTCATCAACTAGGGCGTGTGGGTATATGGCTGACTTGATCTTTTCCACCACGGCTCGATCACCGAGAAGTTCCAGAACTCCCAGAGTAAACATGGCTTGTGTTTCTTCTTCACTCTCTTTTCGTATCGACTTAGGCATTTACGTGTGGTTTGTTTATGCCCTGTTTACTGAAGAGTAATGTTCACTGACCAGAGTATTATGTAATATTCGCTGTGGTGGTGTGCAATGACCAAAGCACCGATGCCTGTCGCGTGAGGGTTTCTAGTAGTTTCGAGCAGATTAACAGTAGTTAAAGTTAGTTAGGATTTAGTATAAAAATAGTTAGGATAAAAATTAATATAATCACCTTTCAGCGCAGACTGCCGATTTCATAATGTCTGGAGCAGCTGAAGCAACAGGCATATCAACAGCAATTTGTTATCCACTTTAAACGTTACCTTAACATCACCTAAGACATCTTAAAGCAGCCTATTTTGTAAGATCTATTCAACTAAGCGTAGCAATTTTGTTTGATTGCATCTTTTCACGAAATATGTTTATGTTGTTCGATAATGGTAACTATTTAAATATTCATAAAATATATTGCGCAAAGTTTTATGTACACCAAAATATCCCCAGTATAAAACATGTGCAAGTATATGCATGACAGAAGGTCGCCACTGACACAGCACTGACATACATAGTATGCTAACTTACACATTCGGTCAATAGGAGCATGCTAGTGACAAAATGCATAGATGATTGTGTTACATACTTATGGAAAATACTTCCCAATACTTCGGGTATAAACGGACACGCTAAAATATATAACGTGACCTTAATAAGTAAATTTATTCAACCATCGATAACTAAGGACACTTGTTGGAATGTAGGTCAATGTGTTATGCCCAAATGCCACATGCTACATAAAATGTGTTTTGTTTGGGTGAAATTCTTTGCTAATAGAATTATAGAAACACGCTTCGTCAAAATATGCCACTGCACAAACATGCTAAGCGTGGTATGAGCAAACTCCGTTTGAAAGGAATGAGGACAACTTATAATTGCTACAAATATGTAATATTGTTTTGTCGTGGAAAATAACTAAACATTTCCAACTTCTCTAAAGATATATTTGTATGTATGTATTGATGTATGCATGTATGTATGAATATTTATATGTATGTATGTATGTATGTATGTATGTATGTATTCATGCACGCATGCATGCATGCTCGTTTTTATGTCACTGGAAGAGTTTGAGAGTTAATAATGGTAAACATATCCAAGACCAGCACTTTTTGCTATGACTTGACTGAAATAGGCCATATATGTTTAACAAAAAACCTCAACAGACAAAAATCGTCAGGTATTATAAATATGTTTAACTGCCTTCTTTCTCCAAAACTTTCTATTGATTGGTTCATGTTACACTCGCCAGAAGGTATTTTGTTTAAAAAATAATAATATTTAATATTACATAATTAAATAATTCTTGGACATACATAGTCTCATAAATTACCACTGAAACAACACTTACACGTTTTTGGATCAGTATTATGTTACCCTCAATCTGCAAAGTATATTTATAAATTGCATGTTCTATTAATTAGAGTAAAATGTCCCCAATATAAATTGTTTTTAGAACATTCGTTAATGACACATTTGCAAAACACATTCTTTTATTTTCGGTCGGAAATGGTGTCACGGACACCTGGTTCCTTATGTCACGTGGAATGACGTAATTTGCTACTTGATTATTCGGGCCCATCCGGTACCCTAGCAGCTTTCGACAGGTTAACAAAAAACATCCGCTTGATTACGCCATCTGAAGAGATCTGCAATGCAACCAATATGCACAACATGGCGCTACAGAAAACAATGCTGGAAGTTTCCATCATGGGGTGGGGCTTCTGCGTGTCCAATAGAGGCGCTTTTCATTACAAATTTAGTTCGTTTCTAGTCGGTAGAGGCACTTTTATCTACATTTTTTTAATACGCCAATTAGTTCAGTTACTAGGCGTTAGGGGCGCTGTTTTTCGGGGGGGAGTAGTTCATATACTTCATACCAGGGGCCGGTTTCATGTCGCCTACTTAGCGGCTAAGAAAGTTTACTTAGCACTAAGATGACTGTCTTATGAATTTACGCGTTTCATGTCATCTACTTAGACTACGCAGTGGGCGCAACACCCTACTTAGCCTGCGCCTCCTACCCCCGTGGCGTAGGTCAACTAAGTAGTTCTTAGGGACTTTCAAAATGGCGGCTCTCCGACAAGTACGTCGACTAAATGAGGCAGCAAGATGAGGATTACGCTGGAATGGAGTGTTTAGAGACAAAACACACCCTTTCGAAATGTACGGTGATGTCAAGTGTTTAATAGGTACCGTTTTTGTCGTGATGACATCATAGACTTAGTCGATTTGACCGCTGACAACGTTTTAATTTCTACACAAAAAGGCTGGCTCACAGCAACGCTCCAAAGTCTTGTCGCCTTGCGCTTATTTGCGTGTACAATGTAATAACTTTTAAGTGGTTGTCGGCGATTTTGTTTGGCATTAGCAACTAGCAAGGCAACAGTGTCTAAACCAGTCCACAGAATGGCTGCTTCGTTCGCCCGACTCGTATCGCGATACGTTCTCTTCCACGAACACTTGACACATCAGCAGGAATCCTCATTAAGGGTTGTAAAACCGCATCAGAGACTGGAACTGTCATTCATCAAGCTGTGAAGCAGACCGTTCACTGAAGATTTTGGATAAGAACATGGAAAACTGTATTCTAGTTGCCTACAAGCTACAGCGTTGACAACTGTGAATTTATAATGAATTAATAATTAATGTATTGAACTTTCATAAAAACCTTATGTACATTAATAAAATAAGTTGTGTTAATCAGACTGTGCTTTTCTTTTTGATAACTTTAATACAATAATAAACACTGGAAGTCTGATAATTATTTGGACACTGACACTATTGAATGGCATAGGCCTGTTTGCTGACCTCCTTAAACGATGTATATAGCCGGCATAGTAAATAATAAGCAATCGCTTTCTGTTTCTTTCGCAAATTGGTCGCATTGTTCCTCAATTTATACTGTAAAATTGTGGCATGCTGCGAGTATTAACGCTGTCGACTGTGTCGCGTGCTTTCGCCATGTCACTAACGGGATTATGGGAAGGGGAATCCCGGGGATTGCCCGTTGATAACGACTCATCTAACCACGTGATAGCCTTACGCGCAATCTTAGTTAAGAAATAGGTCAGGAGCGCTACATAAAACTCGACTTGCTTAGTTTTACGCAACTACTTAGCTATGCAAAATTTTGAGTTTACGCACTGGCGTAGCGCTAAGTAACTGCGTAATTTAAGTAGGCGACATGAAACCGGCCCCCGAGGTGCAGCTAGTACCATAGTTGGTCACCATGTGGCACTCAGTATTGCCCCCACTAACCGCCAAGTGACACCACCGTATGAGATCAGGTGCCCTTTATTCCTCTTTCACACTCGCTCTCTCCCTCTCTCTCTTTCATTCTCCGTCTCTCCACATCCCCCTCCCCTCTGTTCCCCAACTTCCTCTCTCTCTCTCCCTCTCTCACAAACGCACTCTGTTTACATCTTCATATCTCTCTCTCTCTCTCTCTCTCTCTCTCTCTCTCTCTCTCTCTCTCGATTTAAGAACATGCCTAATAATTTGCGCACTGAATAATACTTTACTTTGAGTGCCCTAACTATCCGCCAGGTGGCACCACCTTATTACGTCAGGTGCCCTTCCTTCCTTTTATTCCTCTCTCAAGCACTCGCTCTCTCTCTCTTCCCTATCTCTCTCTCTCTCTCTCTCTCTCTCTCTCTCTCACACTATCCATCTATCCATCTCCCCCTCTCACTCTATCCCCCATCTTCCTCTCTCCTATATCACGCACTCTCTCTACATCTTCCTATCTCTCTCTCTCTCTCTCTCTCTCTCTCTCTCTCTCTCTCTCTCTCTCTCTCTCTCTCTCTCTCTCTCTCTCTCTCTGCCTATCTCTCCCCCTCTCTCTCCATCTGTCTGTCTCTCTCTCTCTCTCTCTCTCTCTCTCTCTCTCTCTCTCTCTCTCTCTCTCTTTCATTCTGTCTTCAAGTTTCCTTCTTTTACCTACTTTCAGTCTTCTCCCAGTGACCCTCCCTTATAGTTTTCCCTTTCATTCCTGCTGTTTTCGTGCATTTTGTATTTTCTCCATCTTCGTACATTCGACCCTTCCTCCCTCTCTCCCTCCCTCCCTCCCTCCCTAGCTCCCTCCCTCTCTTCGCCCCTTCTTCTTCCTTTCTCCCTCCCTAGCTCCCTCCCTTTCTCGGTCCCTTCCTCTTCCTTTCTCCCACCTACTCTCTCTCCCTCTTTTCTCCATGTTTACTTCCTCTCCCTCCCTACCTCTATCTCCCTCCTTGGTGCATGCCTGTCTGTCTGCGTGTCTCCCCCTCTCCTTTTCATCCTGGCGTATTTTCCGACCCTTCCTTGTTTACCTCAATGTCAATGTGATATTGTCATAATTAACAACTCAGTAAACATGACTACACATATTGTACATTACAAAAAACCTTCTGACCATGTATCACTACAGTTTGTATAAGTGGAGTGTCAGGCAATGCTGTCATTACGTATTTATTTACAAACGAGATCGTTGTAACTGAAGCATGTAGACACACACACAACTATGTCATAGTCGTGACATAAGCAATTAATTCAAATGTAGGACTTGCACGTAATTCGCTAACCGTTACACACTGGAACAGCAAACCGTGTAGCGTGTGACGTCGGAACTGCTGTCACTAATATATTCGGGGCGAAATATATATCTATGTTTGTATCTGCATGATGTTATCGACATTCAAAACTCCAACACTCTTGTATGTAAGATGACGCTTAGTGATGACGACATCGTGAGTCATGTGCTATTTATTTACGTGTACAGCTGTTTGATTGACTAAGGTGGTCTGCCGAGGCCCACCTCACCAGAGCTTTGTGCGTATCTGTTGGTAGGCTGCTTCTGATTCGTTACCAACTCTTAGCGTGGCAGTGGTGTGTTCTAGCGTTGACTAACGGGTCAAGGAAAGGAACTCTTCCTATACGGTATGTATAGTCACCTACTTGAATTTACAAAATATATAGAGTCAACATCAACTTTTGATCGGTTTCTCATGAGTTTGTGGAAGATTCACCGTGTAACAATCAGAGAAAAAAATATAAATATCATAGAAAAACTTGACGATCTCTGGAAGAGGGATATATTACAATTTTAAAAGAACCAACACTTATTTATTTACATATGTGCAAACCAAGCCATGTTTCTCACGTGTATTAATTAGGAGGTATTTTTCAGGGTAAAAAGCCTTATTACAGTTATTAACCGAATGTTCAGGCAAGTAAGGTGTCCATAGCAATTGTACTGGGCATGCTGCTTTATGGAGCTGAAGTGTAAACACTGTACCGACAGTAAGTTAGGAATTGGTTTGTTGACTCTTGATTGTTGACTAGAGGCCGGCGGCTTACTTAATCGTCTCGACAAGTTCACGTCTCATCCAGCACCACGACAGGACAGAAAGTTGCAAAATACGTGTGTATTTCGGATGTCTCGCTAAAAGCCGTAGATCCATTCTTACCTGATGTCTAAGCCAGGGGAATTAACTTTACATTTCACACAGGGTGGATAATGCGAACTAATCTATTAACCAACCGCAACAACTAGGCGTTCTAAGCAATAGGTATTGCTTAGCGTGATACTCGAGTTATCCAAAAGGTGCTGCTATATGTTCC
>BSQZ01000130.1:17500-32500 GCA_033239005.1 Lamellibrachia satsuma | reverse complement strand
AAATCAGATCTGCTTCACTGCAGATGATGGATCAAACTGGTCTATATCAGGAGTTTCAGCAAGACTCAACAAATCTTACAGATATGTGTCAGACAGCCTGCTTCTCCAGTCCGATTTAACAAACTTCATGCTGGAAAACTCCCTTTCAGCATCTGCTGAAGAGGCGGGAAAGATGAGGATCAGGTCAATGAGTCCCAGTACATTGGGGCACTGTGTCCCAAATGACGGGTTGACTTCCTCCCACCACAGTTTATTCACTGTGGGATAACTTGTGTTGAGAATACTCTTGAGCTTGATCCACTCTGGTTCCACTTTGGAAACATCCAGGGCAGAGGACGAGAGGCGTGTTCAGATGGCTTGACCAAAGTATCCCTTCAGCACATTGGAAACTGCTCTTGATATGTGGAGAACCCAACGTTTCCCGCCGACTCCACTCGGAATACGGTGGGTCTCTCCGAGCACATCAAAAGCTTGTTTGAGGCTGCTCCTGTTGAGGGGGCTGTTCCGATAGAAGAAATACAAAGAAAGGAGAAGTGCATCAACTTTCTTGTACAGCTGTATCCCGCGAGCAGCATCCTTGTAGGCCAGTTCATCTCTGTGTGCAGAGCAGTGAACAGCTACAAGTTCTGGTCGGTGTAGCCGTTGTTGCAGTACAGATCATATGCCAGTTCGGCCTCAATGTGGCTAATGTCAGTTGAACCATCGCAGATGAGGAACACAAACTTTGCCTCGCAACCATCTCTTTGATTTCATACCTTTGTGCCCGAGCAATGTGATGGATAAATGTTGTACACTGCTTGTCGTTTCTGTAGGTGTTGCCAATATGTACCCCTTTCATGTCATCCAAGGTACACATCCACACAAAGTCTGTATATGGTCTTGAGTGTCTGGCAATGGCATGTGCGTTCCTGAAAAGCTTACACACATATTTTGTCAAATGTCGCTTTTCCCAGTTGGTCCATCGTCTTGTCCGCCACACTTGACCCTGGGTTGCTCTCTGCTTTCTCTCTTAAAGCCCGTTTCACATGGCTTGCAAAACTATTGTGAAATTTGATACTCTCCAATTTAAATACTGGGGAGCCGACGACAAAACTGCCTGCTTTCTCATATTTGCAGCAGTATTTGCAAAATATTCTCATGCTTAGTTCAGACTCAGTGTTCTTCGCCATCCTGCCACTCTCCCCCACCTTAAACGTCGACGACAACGTCGTCGTCACGCCGGTCAGCGTGATTTCGAAAGGAAGCACAGAAGATCGACGGGTAAAAGTTAATACTTTTCAGTTTAGTATATTTGTACCCGTGTGCACGGATTTTCGACTACATTGTAACGAGTAGTGGCTGCTCGTTTACGAAACCGGGTATATCGGCAACGGAGATTTTTTAAATTATATTTTTCGATACAATGTGTCACGTTTATGCATGTACGCCTAATTCAAATTGCTTCCATTGATATTGTTACAAAACGAGTGGAAATAACTACTCGCCCTGGGAACTAGTGCAGGCCAAAGGTTACTTATCCCCAGGAATTTCTACTCGCCTCGGACGAGGGGGCGAGCGTTAAGTTCAATCCCTGATCACAGGCTTCCCGCTACCCAGAGTTTTAGCAGATGTTATCATTGATGGCCTGCGTATATCAAAGGAGCTACACTTGTTAGAATTGTCAGGTCGGCGGCGCAAAGTACATCAGATTATATATGAAAGCTTACGGCATCTTCCCCATCTTCTAGACCGTGTCTCGTTCAGAGTCATTATTCATCCGTCTGCCCGTTCCCGTCAAGTACATGTTATCAACAATGAACGGCTTTAGTCAGAATTACTGCTGGCGCTCATGTGTAAAGAGCTATCTATTTGACCGAAGATTCCGCCGCCTACGTCTCGAGACAGCGCCAGTCTCACGAGCGATCTGTCCAACTATGTTACCATGGTAAAATACCATGATGTGCCATGCTGTTTTGAAACATGGAAACCATGGTAACATTCCATAGTGTTTTGAAACGAAACGTAATGCCACGTAATACCATGCTAGTTCCATTTTCTAGCGAATCTCAGAGTGTTGTCCTTGTAACACAAAACCACTCGCAATAATGCAACTAACGTGTCAATGTATTGTCTAAAAAACGTAAGTCTTTTCTCATTGAATATATAATGAGGTAGTACATCCTATTATGTGGTTTTCATCATATGTCCAGCGTCACCGACGCCAATTTACAATGGAACGTACTACTTGAACATTTCTAATAACAGGGACATATGGAAATCTTCTTGAATCATTTAGCATGCATGTCAATAAATATGACATTTGACTTTTTTTTGCGATTGTTACTTTAGTCATATAGTCTGCATTGTTTATCTCTTGGACAGACCTTCTTTCAACTACTGCAGTTCTTTTATAAAAGTGTTGTGAATTGTATACGTAGCATCTGCCGTAATTAGATCTTGGCATAATATGAGCTAAACAAATTACTGAAATTGAAATTTGTGTCGTTGGACACGAAATATATATATATATGTGTGTGTGTGTGTGTGTGTGTGTGTGTGTGTGTGTGTGTGTGTGCGTGCGTGCGTGCGTGCGTGCATGCGTGCGTGCGTGTGTGTGTGGATGTTGGCCGTCGAAGTAAGCATTTTGGGTCTACTCATTCATGCAGCAGATATACTTTTCCATAATGTCCACCAGCAGGTCAATAGATTACAAATGTCGTTGGCCAGTGCAACATACTTTGGTCTTGCCCGACAGAAGAAGGATATAATATTTTGCATCAGGATTCTCCTAATCGAATTAGACATGTTGGTATAGACGATAGTTTGTAAAAAAATATAGTAAGCTCGTTCTCCTTACTAACTTTCACAGCATCTTGCATGGGAAGAAGAAGGTAGAGCTACCCGGTGTATTCATCAACTCATTCACTTCTAACTGCAGATGGCCGGCTTTGTCACGTTGTATTGTCTTGTCCTGCGAGCTGCTGCAACGTCGAGCAAAGGCCGACATAAATATCTTCAATATTGGCACCGCCATCGAGGCGTTTGTAGCAGGGGATTTGCTTGCATATATGAAATATTGGAATCGGAATGAAAACAGTGTGCCGTAATCGTAACTGAAATTAAAATCACCACAAGGTGGATGGAATCGGAATCGGATTCAACAGGTATGTTGGATTCGGAATTGGAATCGCCATAGAGTGGGTGGAATCGGATTAAAAACGGATGAGGATGTTGGAATCTGATTGGGAATTGCCTATGTGGAATCAACCCCAGGTCTGTTGAAAACGTTATTTTTCAACATGATTTGTGCCACGTGCCGCCATCTGGCGAACGCAAATTTCCAATTCGACGAAAGCAAAGTTACTGCTGCTTTATGAAGAGTGCCCGTTATTTGTAAATGTGCCAATAAAACTTTATCTGCTAGCCATGCCTTTTTGGAAAGTGTGCTATTAATGTTGTTGTTGCAGATAATAAACTTTTTCCGCCATAGTCCGCGAGTGCTGGAACATTTACAATCTTCTCCTGCTGGTTGTTTGGGGCCTATCCGCAAAGGCCTGTGCTGATATGTCCCTGTTGTGTTCTGATATGCCCCAGTGTTATTAAGATATATATTTAATTTGGTACGTATTTACGGATTCGTGATTCATTATGTGATAGGGTCTGTGCCATCCCCTGTGGGGATATTCATCAGCCAACTCAACTGATGTTTCATTATGGAAGAGCTGTTGCAGTAAGTGAAGGGTTGGTCCTAAGAATGGAATGAGGACGCGTGGCCATTATCACGCATCCACTTCCGCAGATATCAACACATTTTGTCAATAGTATTGTATAAACTGCAGCTGGTTATGTTGGTATTATTTACTTTACGCATTTACCACCAAGTAATACTTATCAATATGTCTAGCAAAACATATGATGTTCTGCAGCCTAAATTTGCAATTGCAGTTCATATTCTACTATCTAGCGAAGGAATGAAATACGTGAGATGTGTAACCACCTACCTGTGCGTTTGTTCCCCAGTACCGCGGGGTATATCCGCACACCAGTGATCAATGTTTATATTGATAACATATATGTTTTTCTTATTGGAGCTAAAACTTGGGAATTAGTCGCAGAAAACTACTAAATACAGATTAGCAAGGCGAAAGTTTACAATTCTCGCATAAACATTTCACTATTTATGACACATTATATATTGGAATAACCACTCTTGGTGATTCGTTATAACCCGGAGTAATTTTCCATTACGAAAACCATTGGGAATGGAGAAAAAATTATACTAGCTGCCCCATATACACAACAAAGCAACAATTAGATTGCCGTTCGCAAACACATAACTAAGGAAAATATACACCACAAAGTCATTTAAATCATTGAAAGTAACTCAACTAAATTGATCAGTCAATGTTGGATAATCAGCGCACGAACTCAACACACATTTCAATAAAACGTGATACCTTCCATGCTTCGAACGAATAATTTTTACTTGATGGTTTTGGAACATGGTTTCTCTCGGTAAAAGCTGTGCAAAGAAATCAACGTGAAAACCGGTTGCACAGTTTCTTCTAACACTTAATTAGATGCTAATGTCACATCACAAATATGGTGACTGTCAACAATATGAAGACTGTTTCCTTAAGTAATGTTAGGTTAGCAATTATTATGCTCATGAGGACAGATGACAGTGAACCCGCTGTTATCTCAGCAGACATCCAGATCAGGATGTCCAATTCCGTCTACGGTAGCTTCAGGAGTTAATGTTGTTCCGAGTGCCTCCTCTGATGCAAGGTCTGCTACTCCATCTGATCCTTGATCTTTTGTTTGGGAATGTTAAATTGTTTGACACGGAGTGCTGCATCGGTGAGAATATGTGCTCGTACTGCGCGCACAATGGTCTTCCTGTCATGGTGTCTTCTTCTGCTTTGAGGACGTATACAATCAGTTGCCATGCTTATTTGCTTTCCCCGTTAGTGCCCATTATTATACGTAAACGTAGTCTTGTTTTTGCGTACATCTATAGTGAATTTCCACTGGTCAAGAACTGTTGTCAGACTTTCAATCCAGTGTGGGAGACACTAACTTTAAGGTAGTTCTGGTGGTTATTATACCCTTGTCTTGAATTGAGTAGCTTCTGTACATGTTTTAAGATACATTAACCATTTCTGGTAAATCAACAAACGTTCGAAATGTACCTAAACGTTAACTTCCAACAATCGCAGAAACCACGCGCGCGCGGCGACTACTTCGTCTTCGCCATATTTATAAAAGCGGTCTCCTTTTTGGTAAACATTGCTATCATGACTGTCACGTATGAACTACCAAAAAAACTACCCGGACAATTTTGGCTAACATAAATGAATTACGTCTGCTACAACACCGCGAATTTTGTACTTTTGTAAAATAGTCAATTAACCATGATTTCCTGGCTGTTAATGATAACAGAAATGTCAATAGATACGTGTATCATGCTTGAAATTTGACATTTTATACTTATGTTTTACACATTGTTAACAACACGTATCTGCCGTTTCTAATATTGACATGTCCCCTTAATTTTCCGCCACAGTGGCCCTTGAATCTGTATTTGTAACGTGTTGTTGTCTACGATATCAGGTTACGTCTGACAAACACGTGACAGGGCGTGTATACGATAATTTTGATTCGCCCGCTATCCGCAGGGTCACCAGGTCACATAAATTTGTCATTTCCGTTATAGCTTCAAAAGCACAATAAACTACTTTAGTGCTTATATCTACTGGTTTACGGACATCATTTAGTCATCTAGATATAGTTATGATGTGTACTGGAATCACAGTAACCAGACGATATGTTCCGCGTTCACGGCGAACAAATAGAGCTGTTTCGAAGATCGAAGCACACGCAGTCGTAACTATGGAAACATCGAACCACGACGCTAGGACTGAGTGAATTATTATACAATAATTATAATAATAATTCATTTATTTCCAACACAACATATACGCAGTGTATATAGATACATGGATATATATATATATATATATATATATATATATATATATATATATATATATATATATATATATATATATATATATATATATATATATATATATATATATATATATATATATATATATATATTAATATTAAGAGACAGCATGTTAACTGCTAGCAAATTGTGATGTTTATTCAGCTCTTGACTAATTGTGTTACTAACCAATTCTACATCATCAGCACTATAAAATATGTTTGTGTCATCCGCGAACAGTGCAAATTTTAGCATACAAGAAATATTACACACATAATTTATATATATATATATATATATATATATATATATATATATATATATATATATATATATATATATATATATATATATATATATATATATTTATTTATATCAACAATAATTTCGGTTCAAGTATTGAACCTTGTGGCATGCCACGTGCTACTTCTAATATATCTGATTTCAAATCATCAATTATGACATATTATCTTTTTTGTTAAATAGCTAACTAACCATTTAAGTACTATACCGCGAATACCATTAATTTCTAATTTTCTATTAGTAAATTATGATTGATAGTATCGAAAGCTTTTCTCAAGTCTGTAGACACCCCAATTGAAGCTTTTATTATTGTCTATTGCATTAGTTATATCCTCGGTCTTTCTAATAAAGCTAAATATGTAGATCTGTTTTATTCAGAAAACGATATTAGCTGTTACTTTGTATTTTGTTTTATTCCCTGATTTTTTCCAATCTGTTATCAAATAGTTTTTAAATAATTTTTTTAAATTGCGGCAATAGACAGATAGTACTATAGTTGTTAAATAATTTGTTTGCTTTGTCGACGTTCAGTTCAATATTTCGTAGCATGTTGTGAGAGAAAAAAAATTCAACTAACAAGTTCGCTGCCCCTTCCCCCACTACACGCAGTCCACAGTAAGCTGTACCCCATAGTAAATACGATTATTGTTTGTGAAAAGTAGAATATCGCCATGAGAAGCTACCGCTCTGACGCCACCCATCGAGATCATTTCCGAAATGCGAAAAGAAGGTGTCTTTTTATTCCGTCAGCGTGACATAAAGAAAAACAGTTAAGGTTTGTCCTGAAAGATGAGAAGCTGAAGATCTGCGAAGAATTATTGCAGTTTCTCCAGTTAAAGGGGCAAAGATCACCGAAAATCTCGAGCAGTTCAGTTTGTGTTTTCAAAAGATACACAACCAATTGTGACTATGACCGGGAAGACGAATGTTGGATGCGACCTTTCAGTTCAGCGCTGTTATTAAACGTGAATATGGCGGACTCTTAAATTTACTGTGGGCGTCTCACCACGATGGACATTAACGCTAAACGGACAACGCTAAACGGTTTTCCCAAAGCATCGACGTTTAATCGACGTTTCATCGACATGTGGGGCACGATAGCCGGTTAGAATGCAAGACTCTACATCGAGAGAACCTGGGTTAAAATTTCCACTGCAGTCGCTTCCAACCTTTGGCAAGTTTGATCACCCCACATTGCTACAGTTCACTCAGCTTTATAAATGAGTACCTGGCAATACAGACAGTGATGGATATGTGAACGAATAGTCTTCGCGCAGGTCTGCAGGGGATGCAGTGTAAAGCGCTTTAAGAAGTCTCAAGACAGGATACCACGGTATATAAGAACTTACCTTTACCTTTTTTAATTCCACAAAGAGTCATTAATTATCATTAGATGATATGTCATGAGGTAATTGTGATAGGTTTGGTTTCAGTAGGTTTGGTTTCAGTAGACCTGAATCACCATTGTCATGAGATCATTATTTTATTATTTAGAATAATGTTTGTTTATTTCGTGGGGGCCATTTTGTTTCGTCATTTGCCAACATCACTTTTTGGGATTCGGCACACGCAATTTATCCTACCAAAGACTATTCTTATACTAATTAGAAGAATGTTTGTCTATGTCTTGGGCAAATCGGGCGCCTATTTTGGAGGTGGTGGATGAGGTGGAGGTGGTGATGGTTGTGGCGGTGGCGGTGGCGGTGGCTATCATTAATTATTCCAATAACGTAGTTTTATCTCTACATAATGTGCACCATTTTTAACTCAGCAGTATACAACGAACGCGTCTTGTGTGGCGACATGGATCCAGACGAAGCTTTGTTGAGTCTCGGAAACCCTTGGAGGAACCCGTGGCAGATGATGGTGTACAACATAGTTATCGGATTGCTCGGAATCGCTGTCTCTATGCACGTGATGGCTATTGTTTTTGTAGGTGAGTGTGCATTGGTACCAGTATACCATTTCCATTAACTTTCATCCTTCGATACATTGATCAACGTTGCCTGAAAACATCAATCCGTTGTAAAAAAAATCAATAGCCATGTCCACGCAACACGCGTCTCGAAAATGTGGGTAAATAACGAACATTGGATCAAACAACACCAAGTAGGACACGTTTTCATTTAACATGCTTATTGGCGATGCAGTGTTAACGCGAAATAGCCACTCTCTGTGAGATGAAGGTATGTATGCTAAATTATATATTTAATCAGCTGCTGCGGCACAACGATACAGTGTCCACTAAATGATAAATCAAGTCCAACATTTCATGAGAGTTGGAAAAATCCTAAGCTAGTAAAGCAGATTACAAAATATCAAGATCAGAGAGGCCACCTTGACCAATGAATCCATCACAGATGTCACGAGACATCTAATACTGCGGTGGTTTGGGCATGTTTGTCGTATGTCACGCATTCAACCAAGATTTCAAAGGACTTCGGAAGAGAGGAAACCCACTGAAGAAGTGGAGTGACCAGATCAGAAGTGATGCTGTTGTCAGCAGAGCCGAATAGATCAGGCGAGAATGGTGGAATTTCCCGTGGGACAGTGAAAGCAGAAGGAGTGTTCTTTACCAGGAGGGAAATGAGGGTGTGTGAGCCGGAGCCACCTACGGTGGCACCACCTAGCGAATGGAGGTACACCCTAGTTGATTGTGACGTCTTGTTCGATAGTTTTTGGAACTGGTGTTGCCACATAGCGGATAATACGGAAGTAATTTTATGAAAACAGCGCCCCGGTGCCTAGTAACCAAACTATTGCGAACACGCCACTTGGTGCTTAAGAATAGAGCACTTGAGCGCTTCCTGGTGAAGTACTTTGGCGCTAGCGGCGCCCTTAAAGACTAGACTTAAAGACGAGATAAATATTTTTTCGTAAACCTACGACATTAATGCTTAGTAAACACCCAGTTCCTGAAGCGCCGATATCTAGGGGAAACGTATACGACCTGCTTTTATTGTAGCAAAAAGTGCCGACAGGCCGTCCCACGAATCTGCTACATTTAGACAGAAAATACTTTGCGTGAAGAATGAAGGGTGCCGGAGTTCCGTTGGCGCATGCGCAAAGTGACAAAGTGACACTGCATGACTTTTTTCAGGAATCAGGGGTCTGGCGTCATGGCATTTAGAGCCTCGTATGTATTAATAAATAATTACAACAATACTGTTTCTTATAAAAAAATTGTCCTGAGAAATCCCACAAATTCTGGAGATTAAAACATTTTTTTAAACTAAAATAGAAGGGAAACAAATTGATAAAATGTGTTTCTTGTTCCAACTTTTTTAAATATGCCTATGCCGATTAGAAATCAATAAAAATGAATCTGACCTTAACCCATGTTTTTTCCAAGAAGCGTCCCTACCGACCGAATATGTAATAACTTCATTTACGTTCCTTCCTAGGAACACTACTAACTACATTATGTACTATATATATATATATATATATATATATATATATATATATATATATATATATATATATATATATATATATATATATATATATATATATATATATATATATATATATATATATATATATATATATATATATATATATATATGTATATATATGTATATATATGTATATATATGTATATCTATATTCTCCAAAGTAGTGCCTCTAATGGCCAAATATGCAATAATTTTACTTATTATTTTTCCAAGGAGTTCCTTCCTCCCATTAACTGCCCTCTTGTGATCATATATATATATATATATATATATATATATATATATATATATATATATATATATATATATATATATATATATATTATAAATATATATATATATATATATATATATATATATATATATATATATATATATATATATATATATATATATATATATATATATATATATATATATATATATATATATACACATATATATAATAACTTGCCCAGATATTTCTCCCAAGAACTGCCCTGTATTAAACAAATATGTGATAAATTTCCTTAAAAGTTTTACATTTTCTTTAACATTTTCCTTAAAATGTTTAACATTTCCTTTTATCGTGTATCATTTTCCTTAACAGTTGAACATTTTCCTTAAAAGTGTGAAATTTGTGTACAATTCGAAGCAATGAAGCAGGGAAGCGACGAAAAGCAGCCACTACCAAATAGAGCAGCAGCGTATTAACAAGCCCGCTAAGTAATGACGCAGGAGATACCCGATCAACTAACATAACGGTGTTGCTGTAAGTATACATCCACCTGTCAAGTTCAAACGTTATGAAACCTTAGAGGCCTTGAATATTATTCGGAATTATGACTTCCTAGCGACTCTGTATATATATATATATATATATATATATATATATATATATATATATATATATATATATATATACACAATATATCTATATATATATATATATATATATATATATATATATATATATATATATATATATACCACAAGCGCCTCTGGTGACTCTATATTAATTAACTTGACCTGTTTTCCTTTCAAAACAGCGCCTCTATTGACAACGCATGTATAACTTGACCTACATCCCGTCCATGAAGGGTCTCTAGCGACCGTATATGCACTAACTTTACCTGTTTTTCTTCCAAGCAGTGCCCAAAGTGAGAATGTGTGAACTAATTTGACCTATTTCTGTGATGTCTCTATCGACTAAATATATATTAACTTGAACTGCTTTCCTTCCAAGTAGGGTCCGTAGTTGTATGAAACAGCAGAACAACCAAAGTGACCAAGTAGAAAAGTAGCGTAGCAGTGAAGTAGCGAAGCAGAGAAGTTCGGGCAATGACGTCTTGCGCGACCAAAATATGGAATAATTTCATCTATATTCCTTCCAATGAACGACCCTACAGACTAAATATGTAATAACTTTTCACAAATGTCTCCCAAGTAACGCAACGTAATATCTATATATTGTATGAACATCCCATACTAACTCTCCCAAAACAATGCCCCTAATGAGAGTTTATGTAATATTTTGACCTATATTCTTTCCAAGAAGGGCTACTAGCGAAATTATATTTAATAATTTAACCTGTCTTCCTTTCAAAAGTGGTATGCATGTAATACCTTGACTTATTTCTTGTCCAACTGGTGCGTCTAATGACTAAATATGTATTAACTTAACCTGCATTCTGTCCAGAATCCGCCCCTAGTGAACCGAAATGTACAAAGTTAAACTCTTTCAACTTCAAAACAAAGCCCCCTTGTGTGAAAGTGTGTAATAACTTGTACGTAATAGCTTTTGTCCACGAAGCGCCACTATCGACTTGATATGTATTAAATTGACATATTTTCATTGCAAGCAGTATCCCTATGGAGTACGTATGTACCAACTCGACCGATATTATGTCCAAACAGCGCCTCTACTGTATGTATGAACATTGAAAGTCCATGACGCGCCTATTGCGACCGTATATGTAACATCGTGGTCTGCGTCATGTCCAAGAAATGCCTCTATTGACCATACATATATTAACATTGACATATTTACCTTCCAAGCAGCGCCCCTAGCCACTACTTTCCTTGCAAGCATTGCCACTATCGAACACATATTTAAAACGTTTGATCTATATTCTTTCCAAGCATCACCTCTATCGAGAGGAAACATAACACCTTGACATATTTTCCTCTCAAGAAGCCCCTCTTTCTACTCCAAATATAATAACTTCCGATAGGGAGCACCCGCCCGCAAAACGTCGGCTGTACGTCTTTCTTAAAGCACAGCAACTCTCACGTTAGACAGAAATCAAACGTAGCAGCAAAATAGTACAACAAAGAAGTGGCAAAACAACGAAACAGTAAAGTAGCAATGTAGCAAAACAGTTATGTGACAAAGCAACAAAACAACGAAATACCGAAGTATCGAAACAGTGAAGTAGCGAAATATAGGTCAAGTTAGTACATATCTAGTTAATAGAGGCGACAGTAATACACTGGCACTAGGGGCGCTTTACAAGGAAAGGAGTGACGTTATTACATACAATGATCGCTAGGGTTCCTTCTTGGTGATAACGTAGAATAAGTTACTACACGTTTAATTACCAGAGGCGCTGCTTGGATAAACAACAAATCAATCAATTACATACTCACTTACTAGGGGCACAGAGTTGGAAGAGTTAGTACATATATTATTGTTAAGGGCGCATCATAGGGAAATATATGTATATTTAGTAGACATTTCGTCGGTAGTGGCGATAATTGGAATATATATATACTATTACACATTTAGTCTTCATGGGCGCGTCTTGGAAGGAAAATCTGTGAAGTTATTACATATTTTGTCGCGAGGGACGCTATTCTGGAAAACATGGGGAAAGTTATTGCGTATTTGTCGCTAGAAGCACTACGTTGGAGACATACAGATCAAGTTTATACATATAGAGTCAGTAGAGGCGATATTCGGGGAGAATTCTGGTAAATTTTAATACATATATGGAGTTGCAACGGACGTCATCAACTGCGAATAATATTCATGGCGGCTAGAGGTTAATAACGGTTGAACTTGACGTATGGGTGTATACTTCCAGCAGCACCTTTTTGTTAGTTGAACGGATATTTGCTGCTTCATTTCGAAGCTGTTTTGTTAAGCTGCTGCGTCGTTATTCGGAAATGGCTGAAGAGGCGCTGACGAACAAACGTTTACACGACTACACGAGGGGCAAATATGACCTATTCGTTAAAATCAGTAGTAAGACAAATCATGGAATATTATACAAACATGTTGTACATATCTTTATTCGCTTACTCGCTCATTCCAAAACAGACATTCCATGTTGCTTCCACAAGAGAACACAACTGCTGTCGGTATGCAGTCTACATAACATCAAATATTATGTATGGAATAATAAATATCGTCGGACAAACCTTATGCGAAAATGTTTCCGGTAGACACATGCACACACCCTACCAATCATAACTATACATTCATATAAATAATGTTCGGCGTGTCGCACGCAAAATGTGTGGGAAGATCAGAAAGTTGGCATAAGTAAAATAAACGCCGAGCCACTGGGCAGCAAACCCGGGAACAGACGCGTCCAGTAGTTTGGACCAAACGTTTTCGCCCTTCCAATCGGACAACTTGATCGCTCGGGTGAACGGGTCATAAATGTGCCTAACATCTCCCATTTAAAATACATAATTCAGACGTTGCCTTTGTTTACCTGTTTATATGATGCAGGTGGATATCCGACACATCGATGCCGAATTCCGGTTTCCGTGTCTGTGGATAAATCAGCCCCGTATCAAGACGTCGAAGGAAATCGACGCTTCGACAGTTGTGTAGTGTATGAGAACTATAGCAGCGCCACCAACCAGACAATACCGTGTCCACTCGGCTGGGAATTTGAGCATGACTCATTCACCATTACCGAACAGGTATAAGTATTCGCTAGATTGCCGGTTGCGTAGGAGTTATAAAAACCTAGGTCCGCAAAAAAAAGATGCGGAAAAATAATTGAGGTATATGGGGCACTGGGCATCCCTTTGGCTTATTTTTTGTGTTTTTCCATATTTAGTTCCGTTGCGCCACTACTTGGTAGCATGGTAAAGCAATTCGTGACAGGTCGTTTTGCCTCCCCCTTTGATAATGCAAATATGAGATATGGTATCGGTATTATTCTACGATAGTGGAGTGTACTAGAAACTCGTACGATTTAGCAAAATACCCGAAAACAAAATACGAACCATACACTTGTACACGCACTTAAAAACACACCACCACATATACCTCTCACACACGCACACAACGGCACATACACGTACACACCCGCCCACACCCGCCCACACCCGCCCACACCCGCCCACACCCGCACACATCCGCACACACCCGCCCACACCCGGATACACCCGCACACACCCGCCCACACCCGGATACACCCGCACACACCCGCCCACACCCGCCCACACCCGCACACATCCGCACACACCCGCCCACACCCGGATACACCCGCCCACACCCACACACATCCGCACACACCCGGATACACCCGCCCACACCCGGATACACCCGCCCACACCCGCAAACATCCGCACACACCCGCCCACACCCGGATACACCCGCCCACACCCGCCCACACCCGCCCACACCCGCCCACACCCGCACACACCCGGATACACCCGCACACACCCGGATACACTCGCGGACACCGCACGCGTGGTAGGAAAGGAAGAAGGGGGGAGGGAAAGGGTGAGCGCGCAAACGATGTAATAATTGATAGTAAAGCGGTGTTATATACAAATGGCGGAGCTAAAAAAGGGGAGAAAAGCAGCCACTGAAAGAGCTTACGAAAAATGCATTACCCAAGCAATGCCAAAGGTAACGACAACTTCTTGCAACAAAAATCATGTAGTCACACAATGCATCTGGGAACAATCACAAAAAACACGCAAACCGTTGCAAACAAGTAATTACGATCTCCCATTGTTGTGAGTTACGAAATCTACGACTGGCTTTGTAGTATAGACAAATACACCGGATATATTACTATTATTATAATGTTTTCCTTGTTTTCTTTGTTATCAGTGGGACCTAGTTTGTGACAAGAACGTCTTGACTGAGATGACACAGACGGTGTTAGTTGTTGGTATGCTCATTGGGACCATGGCAATGACTCCCGTCGCAGACAAGTTCGGCCGGAAGCTGACGTTCCTCATTAACGCATGCGCATGCAGTTTAGTTGTGTTCATGACGGCCATGGTCAATAACTATTA
>BSQZ01000130.1:0-15000 GCA_033239005.1 Lamellibrachia satsuma | reverse complement strand
ATTGATATTTTTCTGTATGGTTTCTTCCTTTTTCATGGATCTATGCAATTACTAGGTTAAGTAGGAAGTGACAATTAAACACCGTTTGTCGGTCTTGTGTGTTATTTCAGCATCGGACGGAGATGGCCAACGTGTGTGCTACTCCTCATTGCTGCGTTATGTCTCCTGATTACTCTCGTTGTGCCACAAAATACAGGTAAGTATTTATTTCTTCCTCAGTCTGATCACCATAGTGTACTTAATATGGAAGCAAAATTACTATATTGAAAACTGCAAAAGAAATATTAATATATCTAAGTTAAATCAATTGATCAATTTCATTTTGGCACCGCATATGTCTAAAAATAGAAAACATTTTTTTATTAAAATAAATAAAAAATGAATTAATTAACATACATTATATTAGTGATTATAATTATTACAATACACAAGATCACACAAGAAAAGTAAGCATGCGGGTTATATATGTAAATATGTATATGTATAGATATATGTTTAGCCTAGGTCATGTAACATTTAAGATAATCATGACACCTGAAAAGTTGATTTTTCGTCTGACTGGTTATCTAAAGCGCTTCATTTAGAATTTGTCAACACATGTTTCGTTACCAATATAATATTCGGTGTGCATGTGCTTTATTACCTTGGTCACCAATGCAGTTGATAATAGCAGTTACAATTTTGACATTTAATATCGCATGATATGTTATTAGGTAATGAATCAACAGAACTGACATAAATATATTGATAGTATGGCGGTAGGTCAGTGTTATGTAATGTTTGTTTTAAAATAGTTCACAGCATTAATGAGAGGAAGTGCGAGCTATTAATACATCCTTATCTATGGTTGAGGAGCCGACTGGTCGACTGTCTCGGTGGCACTTAACATGATCAGCAAGTTCTGTATCACTGCTGCATTTGGCGGTATAATTCTCTGCAGCATGGAGGTATATCCAACCACGGTTCGGTGAGATATCTTCTATTGAATGTCGTTTTTGTTTTACATGCCTTAGATATCGCCATGTTCCGACGAACTAGTTTGCTACAAATGTATTTATTCCAATGCATGCTAATTACACATCAACACATGTCGTCCTTGACATTCATTGAACTCTTCGTCAACCTGCGTTGGTCGCCGTGCAATAATTACTGCAAATAAAAGATAATAACTGATAACATTATCGACACCACATTTTGACTGGAACCGTGCAGTGATGCCATGCTTCAATAGTCAACGTATCAATACAATACTGTAGCGTACTTGCATTTGTGAATTACGAAGTACCAATAGTTCATACCAAATTATCCGTGATTGAAATGTACGTTATTATAGACGCACTCAACGTTTTATGTACTGCAGGAACATCGGCTTTGGAATAGGGATTGTTGGCGGGAAACTAGGCGAAATGCTGGCCCCGTATACCTCCTACTTCGTACGTATACATTTTTATTTTCACTTTTCCCTCTCTCGTGTGACAGATCCTCAGCTGATCATAGTGACGACGATGATGCTAGCACGACTACTGCGACTTCTTCTGATACTGATACTACTGTTATTACTACAATTACTACTACTGCTACTGCTACTGCTGCTACTGCTACTGCTGCTGTTGCTACTGCTGTTGCTACTGCTGCTGCTACTGCTGGTGCTGCTACTGCTACTACTACTACAACTACTACTACTACTACTACTACTACTACTACTACTACTACTACTACTACTACTACTACTACTACTACTACTACTACAACTACTGCTACTACTACTATTAACAATAAAAAAACAATAATGGAATCACCATCATATCGTTATGATTGTTATTATTATCGCTATTATTATCGGCGTTGTATTCCCTAACGCACCGTTTTCGTCATCTTCATTGTCGTAAATATTGTTTCAGTGGTACATACGCTCATCTCCATTACCGTCACCACTCTTACAACCGCTGCTATCACCACCACAACCCCCACCATCACCAAAACACCAACAACAATATCATCACCACCATCACCGCCACCAATACTATCACCGCCACCACCACTACCACTACCACTACCACTACCACTACCACCACCACCTCCACCACCACCACTACTACCACCACCACCACCATCACCACCACCAACACCACCAACACCACTGCTACTACTGCAAGAGAATGTCTAATACCATATTTCAGACTAGATTGGCGCCGTGGTTTCTTGGCGTCGTGTTCGGTTCGATCACTGTCGTTGGAGCCTTTTTGATGCTACTGCTTCCGGAGACGCTCGGTCGACCTCTCCCACAGACCATTGAGGAGGCTGAATGTAGAGTCGTTGCATCTCGACAGAAGATAATTATTGCGTGACGTTCTATTTGACGAATGAGCGACGAGGACGTCACAAAACAATGCAACATTAATTCAATTAACATCATGCAGAGGTTGTTAATGAATCAACGCAACTGACATAAATATATTCGACAAGGCTGACTTCACATTGTGTACACGCAGTTAACAGATTTGTCGATTGCATAGAGAAAAATAGCAAAATTATTGCAAAATTGTGGCCCTGCCGTGTGTTAAACGACACGATTTCTATGAAAATTGAACGCATTAACTGAACGTAAGCCGGCGACACGTAAAGGTATCTGTTTTTAATATGCATGCTTGTTACATGCATGCGTGCAAGCGTGTGCACATATATGTGGAGGCGCCAAGTAGAGCATATCAACTTTGGTGTGACGATGTACGTGGAAATGTAGCTTCGTCTATGCACTAAGGGCCAGTTCACTCGCGCGACATTGTGTCGCCAAACCAATTGGACGCATCAGTTTCTGTTGCTTAAAAGAAATGATGCAACCAAATGGTTGGGCGATTCTGTGTCGCCCGATCTATCAGACAACTGACCACACGTGTGAACTGGCTTTTAGCGAGATGTTTGCGGCGCGAGCCGTCAAAAGCAGGACTATTTGCAGCAGCAGCAGCAGTAGCAACAGTAGCAGTTGCGACAGTAGTAGAAGTACTAGCAGTAGCAGCAATAATAGCGCAGCAAAATTAAGTGATGTAGCAGTAGTAGTACAATAGCTGTAGTGACACTAATAGTATTCATGGTAACAATAGTTGTAGTGACACTATTAGTATTAGTAGTAGCGGTAGTAGCAGCAGTAGATTTTGTTCGACCATTCTTCGAAATGTAGAGAAAAAGTTAAACTAATGTAGGAGAAAAGTATACACGGTATAACAAGTCTAACACATATGACCGACAAACGGTGTTTAATTGTCATTATCTACTTTACCTAATAATTGCATAGATTCTTGAAAAATGTGAACACCTGAAGAATACATGCGGAAAAATTAAATCGCATTTCATCATGTTCGTTTTGTTTTGTTTCAAGTCACTGACGCCCACTGTAATAAAGTATATGCTCACCGAATATTACACTGATAACGACAAATGTGTTGCCTAATTAGAAATTAAGCACTTTTGATAACCAAACTGTCCGACGAAAACACTTTCCAAGAGTCATTATTCAATGAAATGTTACATGACATAGGCGAGATGTATTGATATTTCTTGTGCCGCGTATCAAGAAAATAATTTTGTTTCCATGTACAGTACATCGTTCGCGCGCTCATCCTTTCCCTCCCTCCCTCCCTTCCTCCCTCCCTCCCTCCCTCCCTCCTCCCCCCTCCCCCTATCTCCGTCCGTCCGTCCGTCCGTCCGTCCCTGTCTCCCTCCCTTCCTCCCTCCCTCCCTCCCTCCCTATCTCCCTCCCTCCCTCCCTCCCTCCTCCCCCTCCCCCTCCCCCTATCTCCTTCCGTCCTTCCGTCCTTCCGTCCTTCCGTCCTTCCGTCCGTCCGCCCGTCCCTCCCTCCCTCCCTCCCTCCCTCCCTCCCTCCCTCCCTCCCTCCCTCCCTCCCTCCCTCCCTCCCTCCCTCCCTCCCTCCCTCCCTCCCTCCTTCCCTCCCTCCCGTTCTCCATACCTCCCTCTCTTCCTATTTATTTTAGTATTTGCTTTATCTAGTCACCCATTAGTGTGTCATGCGACCATGTAGCGGCGCAACAGAAAAAAATATGTAAAAATACAAAACAATTAAGCCAAAGGAATGCCCATTGCCCCCGTCCCCTAAACTGTTTATCCGCATCATCAGTTTCCTGGGGTTCTACGCAATCGGCAGTCTCGCTAGTATAGTTATACCTGTTCGGTGATGGTGAACGAGTCGTGCTCGTACTCCCAGCCGAGTGGACACTGTCCGGTTGGTGACACTGCTGTAGTTCTCATAAACTACGCAACTGTCGAAACGTTGCTCTCTTTCGACGTCTTCACACGGGGCTGACTCATCCACAGACACGGACACCGAAAGTCTGCATCTACATATCGGATATCCACCTGCATCATGTAGACAGGTAAACAAAGGCAACTCTGATTTATAGATTTTTAAATTATATTGATATTTTGATATTGATATTTCTTGTGCCGTGTTTCAAGAAACTAATTTTGTTTCCATGTACAGTACATCGTTCGCGCGCTCAACCTTTCCCTCCCTTCCTCCGTCCCTCCTTCCCTCCCTCCCTCCCTCCCTCCGTCCTGCCTTCGTCCCTCTCTCCCTCCAGCCGTCCGTCCGTCCGTCCGTCCGTCCGTCCGTCCGTCCGTCCGTCCGTCCGTCCGTCCGTCCGTCCGTCCGTCCGTCCGTCCGTCCGTCCCTCCCTCCCTCCCTCCCTCCCTCCCTCCCTCCCTACCTCCCTCCCTCCCTCCCTCGCCCCCTCCCTCCCTCCCTCACTCCCTCACTCCCTCCATACCTCCCTCTATTCCTTCCTTACCACGCATATGGGAGTGTGCAGGTGTGTGGATGTGCATGACTATGGTTCGTATTCTGTTTTCGTATTCTGCTAAATCATAACAGTTTCGAATGCATGTCACTATCACAGAATAATACCTTTACTATTGTTGATATTTGCACTATCAAAGGTCCAGTCACCAATTAGTGTGTCATGCGACCATGTAGCGGCACAACAGAAAAAATACGTAAAAATATAAAACAATTAAGCCAAAGGAATACAAATTGCCCGCGCCATCTAAACTTCTCGTAATCCTGCATTGGGCGCCGTGCAATAATTACCGCAAATAAAAGACAATAACTGATAACGTTATCGACGTCACATCAATTATCAACGTATTAATATTATAATGTAGCCTACATGCATTTGTGAATTACCAAGTACCAACAGTTCATACCAAATTATCCGTGACTGAATTGTACGTTATTATAGACGCACTCAACGTTGTATGTACTGCAGGAACGTCGGCTTGGGAATAGGGATGGTTGGCGGGAAACTAGGCCTAATGCTATCCCCGTTTACATTCTACCTCTTACGTATAACTTTATCTTTTTCGTTGTTCCCTCTCTCTTGTGACAGATCCTCAACTGATCATGCTGAAGAAGATTATGATAGCACCACTACTGCTACTGATACTGCTCTTGCTAAAGCTACTGCTGCTGCTGCTGCTGCTACTTCTACTGCTACTGCTGCTTCTGCTGCTGATGCTACTGCTGTTACATATACTGCTACTGCTACTATTACTGCTACTACTGCTACTACTACGTAGTACGTACGTACCATTACCGCCACCACCACCAAAACCACAACCACCTCCACCAAAACCATCAACATCAATATCATAACCACCAATACCACCAACACCATCACCACCACCACCAAAACCACCACCACCACCAAAACCACCACCAATAACACCACCAACACCACCACCATCACCACCACCATCAACGCTAGTACTACTACTGAAAACGACACAAAACAAATCAACATTAATTCAGTTAATATCATGCAGAGGTTGTTAATGAATCAACAGAACTGACACAAATATATTCGACAAGGTTGACATCACATTGTGTACGTGTGAACACATTTGTCGATTGTGTAGAGGAAAATAGGATGAAAGTCGGGGAAATGGTACACTGACACCAACGGACACTCACCTACAAAAACGATAGCCATCACTTGCAAAGAGACGATTCCGAGCGACTCGATAATGATGTTATACACGGAGACTCAACAAAGCTTCGTCTGGACCCATACTTACACATCTAAATTATTGATACAATTAATGACCGCCGCCACCACCTTCACCACCACTACCACCACCACCACCACCAAAAACGGTAGCCATCACATGCAAAGAGACAACGAATCCGAGCGGCTCGATTGTCATGTTATACACCGAGAGTCAACAAAGCTTCGTCTGGACATATATATATATATATATATATATATATATATATATATATATATATATATATATATATATATATATATATATATATATATATATATATATATATATATATATATATATATATATATATATATATATATATATATATATATATATATATATATATACACACATCTACGTTATTGATACAATTAATGACCGCCGCCACCACCACTACCACTACTACCACCACCACCACCACCGTCGTCACCATCACCACCGCCATCACCCCCAACACCACCACCACAACTACCTCCACCAATCATGGCAACTGCTGAATCCTGGTAACTTGGGACTTCAATTTGATTTGAGGTACATGACTTCAGACTTGTCTTGGAAGTCTTTAACTTGAAATTTAACTTGCTAGCTTGCGACTTGCCAAAAGTCTACTAACTGCAACGATAATAGATTACCCACAACACAACCTCCTCTCGTCACGTATTTGTATAGTTTTTTTTGCAGAGCTTGATGCTTTCAATAATTATGTTATTCTGCATAGTATTGGAACACGGTTTCCAACGGTAAAAGCTGTACAAAGACGTCAACGTGGAAACCGGTTGCAAAGGTTCTTCTAACACTTAATTAGATGCCAGTGAAACGTCACAAATGTGGGAACTGTCAGAAATATGAAGATTGCTTGATTAAATGATTTTAGATTAGCAATTATTATATTCGAACGAGTAATTTTTACTTGATGGTTTTGGAACATGGTTTCTCTCGGTAAAAGCTGCGCAAAGAAATCAACGTGAAAACCGGTTGCACAGTTTCTTCTAACATTTAATTAGATGCTAATGTCACATCGCAAATGTGGTGACTGTCAAATATATGAAGACTGTTTCGATAAATTATTTTAGGTTAGCAATTATTATATTCACGAGGACTGATAACAGTGAACCCGCTGTTATCTCAACAGATCGACACATGGCTTCATCCAGATCAGGATGTCCAGTTCCGTCTACGGTAGCTTCAGTGGTTGATGATGATCTGCTGCTCCATATGTGCTTTGATCTTTTGGTTGGGAATAGTAAAGTGTATGGTATGGAGTGCTGTATCAGTGAGAATGTGTGCTCTTACTTCGCTCACAGTGGCTTTACCTGTCATGATGTATTCTTCTGTTTTGAGGACGTATACAATAAGTCGCCATGCTGATTTGCTCTCCCCTTCGTGCATTATCCGTGGAGTTGTACCCATTACTAAACGTAAATGTATTCTTGTTGTCAGTACGTCTTTAGTGTCAACAGCTGTTGTTAGACATGCAATCCAGTGTGAGACAATAACCTTATGGTAGTTGGGGTAGCTAGTGTATGCTTGTCTTAAATTGAGTAGCTTCAGTAGACGTTTTAAGATAAATTAATCATTTATTTACAGATTGTAGACGAAATACTATGTAATATTCCAGATTAATACATTTTTTAGTTTTCCATTGATTTGGTTATGTTACAAAATTATTAAAACAATTTTGTAAATAAAAAAAATTGCCACAAAACACCAAATTATATAGCTTTGAGAAAATCCCCAAATAAACGAATGACATAAATATAAATATAAGTATAATAGTGTCACTGTTATCTTTGACGAACATTTGGTTAACATAAATAAATTACGTCTGCTACGCCATGAATAAATTAGGCAAAAATTTAATGGCAGCCTAAACTGGCAGAGTATTTTTGACACAAACTCTTCACTAATCATAATTCTAATTCATGTTACGCTGCCTACATGTAAGACGCGTTCATACGTCATTATTGCAACGTTGTAGGTATTGTAGTTTTTTTCTAAAATAGTAAATTAAGCATCATTTCCTGGTTGTCAGTGATAACAGAAATGTGAATACATACGCTTATCATGCTAGAAATGTGGCGTTTTCACTGGCGTTTAACGCAGTGTTGACAAAACATAACGGCCTTTTCTAATATTGACATGTCTCCTTTATATGCCGGCACAGTGGCCCTTGAATATCTATTTGTAGCGTATTGTCGTCTATGATATCAGGTTACGCCAGCCATCTAACAAACACGTGGAATGGCGTGTTTACGATCATGTTGATTGCCCGTTACCCGCGTGGCCACCAGGTCTCATCTACTTGCCTTTTCCGTTATAGCTTCAACGGCGCAATACACTACGTTAGCGCTGATATTTGCTGGTTTAGGGACACGATATAGTTAGGTACATATAGTACTGATATGCACTGGAATCAACAGTAACCAGACCATATGTTACGCGTTAACGGCGAACGAATAACTTGTACGATGCCTATCAGTGCCAATATATCGCATCGAGTAACCAATGCTACCGTCAAACGTCAAGCCTATTACATGTTGTTAATAAATAAAATTAGGAACACATCATTTATGATGCAAAAAATAAAACACCTCCCATCAGTATTGTATTTACTGATGTTCACACATTATTTTTTTTATTAATACTATTAATTGCACTATGGACTGGCCTGTAATTGCTAGTGCTTTTGTATTAAGGAGAAGTTCACCATCTGTCACACCGTTTGGTGCATCAGATAACTTCTACAGGTCCACAAATTACTGTACATAATGAACTACACCACAAGTACTGGAATCTGCATCAATCTCTGTATTAGTTTCATGTCATTGTCATCGTTTCACATCAAGTCCACAGTGGCAGCACTTTACAAGTCAGGGTGGCCAAACAGTATCGCCGCCTGGCGGCTAACGCATAGTCCCATCTCCTTTTGTTAGAGCTCTTGATATGTGATCCATGGGTTAATATATAGTAAATGTTAGCTCAGCGCTGTTATTAAACATGACTATGGCGGACTACTAAATATACTGTGGGCACGATAAACAGTGGCGCTGAACGGACAGTACTAAACGGCCTTCCTAAAGTATCGACCTTTAATTATAAAAATTGCACAAAAAGATATAATTTATAATCCGATCATATGTAATAAAGTAAATCTTATAGGTTTGGTTTCAGCACACCCGCTTCACCATAAAATTATTGTCAAGATATCTTTATTTTACTATTTAGAAGAGTGTTTGTCTATTTAGTGGGCGCCAGTTTGTTTTGTCATTTACGCGGTCAAGGACCCCTTCCACAGTTTGTTTGGTCATTTACGCGGTCAAGGACCCCTTCCACAGTTTGTTTGGTCATTTACGCGGTCAAGGACCCCTTCCACAGTTTGTTTGGTCATTTACGCGGTCAAGGACCCCTTCCACAGTTTGTTTGGTCATTTACGCGGTCAAGGACCCCTTCCACAGTTTGTTTGGTCATTTACGCGGTCAAGGACCCCTTCCACAGTTTGCCAACATCACTTTTTGGGATTCAGCACACCCACTTCATCTTACCAAAGTAGATAAAAGACCATTATTTTACTTATTAGAAGAGTCTTTGTCTATTTCGTGGGTAAGTCTGACTCCTGTTTTGCTCTCTGGGGGTCAAGGAAAACTCTCACAGTTTGCGAACATCACTTTTGGGATACCGCACACCCAAGTTACCATAATGCAGTTTGTTGGCATGCTTTACTAAGAAAGGCCTACGGGAGACATACTTTTAAATGACATATCTGGATTTCGGCACCAGTCAAATAGAGCGCCTAATGACTTTCAAGGCGGAAAACGTTGCAACAGTTATAACTTCAATACACATCGAAGACATCATTGGCACGTCAATGTCAACAAGTACTGTGCGGCGCGACAAACTATCCAATGTTCCAGGCTGGATGATTCAATGTGTAAATTGACATACTAACGTTCAGCAGTGGTGTATTTTATTTAAATTGCAATATGTGTCATCATTTATCATGCGTAAACTTCAAACACCGTTTTGTGATGTAATACCTATTTTAACTGCTCAGTTTAAGCATTTAAATGTTCCATTTCAGTTAAGATTATTACGATATTGGGTGTCTTTTTATTGACAGTCTAGATTGATATTGCATTCACTATCAATTTAAATGTAATTTAAGTTGCACCATTCAACCAATTTTGTTTTTTTATATTTTCATTCAAGTTTAAACTGTATATTTTAAGCACTTAGCTTAGTTTGAGTTGGTAATTTATCAGAAATTACTGCAGGCATAGCATTAGGCTGGGAGGAACAATTTACCTGCAATTGCCAACGACGCACATAAAATGCAGACTTTTTGGTCAGGCATTCACCTCTGATGACATAGATGACAACTGTAAAGCAATTGTCCACATTAAGTATATGTATGTTTGGGTTACTTTGTAGCGTCATCTTCGTACCGAGAGCGAGGACAATATGGTCTGAATTACGTGACTTACTTTAACCAAAAATAAGTGACCTATGTGTACGTATATTTATAATCCATGTTTATAAGCAAGATTAACGTTGGGAACGCAATGACGTTGCTGATTTGTTTGTGTTAGTACTGGTAAGATTAGCGTAAGTTTACAAGAAGTGTAGACTAGAAGAGGTTGTGTGTGGGTAATCTGGGCTCGTTGCAGTTAGTAGACTTGTTAGCAAGTCGCAAACTAGCAAGTTAAAGTTCAAGTCAATGACTTGCAAATCAAGTCTTGAGTCATCTACATCAACTCAAATTGAAGTCCCAAGTTACCAGGGTTCAGCTGTCGCCATGAATATTGGAGGTAGTGGTGGTGATGATGGCGGCGGGCATTAATTGTATCAATAACTTAAATGTGTATGTATGGTCCATACGAAGCTTTGGGTCTCGGTGTATAACAGGACTATCGAGCCGCTCGGAATCGTTGTCTCTATGTAAGTGATGGTTATCGTTTTTGGTGGTGGTGGTGGTGGTAGTGGTGGTGAAGACGGTGGCGGCGGTCATTAATTGTATCAATAACTTAGATGTGTATGTATGGGTCCAGGCGAAGCTTTGTTGATTCTCGGGGAATAACATAACTATCGAGCCGCCCGGAATCGTTGTCTCTATGGAAGTGATGGCTATCGTTTTTGTAGGCGAGTGTCCGCTGATGCAAATGTACCATTTCCCCGACTTTCATCCTTTGATGCACTGTTCATTGAGGGGCAAATATGACTTATTCGTTTAAGTCAATAGTAAGCTAAATCACGGTAGGCAATACTATTATGTTGTACATATCTTTATTCACTCACCCGCTCATTCAAAAAGAGTCATTCCATGTGGCTTCCACAATAGAGCACTGCTGCTGTCTGTCAGCAGGCTACTTCGTCTCAAATATTATTTCTGGAATAACAACTGTCATCGGATAACACTTTAAGCATAAATGTTTCGGGTAGACACATGCACACACTCAATCCACCTCAACTTTATATTCATATATGTAACGTTCGTCGTGTCGCAAGCAAATAAAACTATTCTATGCGTGGGAAAGTTGTGGAAAAATAAAATAAACACCCAACCACTGGACACCAAGCCCAGGAACCGTTCCGTCCAATTGGTTTGGCCAAACTCTTTCACAAGACCAATCTGACAACTAATCGCTCGCTTGAACGGGTCATATATATATATATATATATATATATATATATATATATATATATATATATATATATATATATATATATATATATATATATATATATATATATATATATATATATAGCATCTCCCATACCAAATATACATAAATCAGACGTTGCCTTTGTGTACCTGTCTACATGATGCAGGTGGATATCCGACTCATAAATGCAGACTTTCGGTCTCCGTGTCTATGGATGGGTCAGCCCCGTATGAAGACATCGAAAGAGCGATGCTTCGACAGTTTCGTAGTGCACGAGAACTACAACAGCGCCACCAACCGGACAATACAGTGTCCACTCGGCTGGGAGTATGAACACGACTCGTTCACCATACCGAACAGGTATAACTATAGTCGCGAGACTGCCGGTTGCGTAGGACCCCAGGAGAGCGATGATGCGGAGAAATAGTTTAGGTGGCGTGGTCAATGGGCATTCCTTTGGCTTAATTGTTTTGTATTTTTCCGTTTGTTTCTGTTGTGCCGCTACATGGTAGCATGACACACTAACGGGTGACTGGACCTTTGATAGTGCAAATATTAAAAATGATAAAGAGATGCAAACCAGGATGAAGGGGATGAAGAAGGGAAGAGCACCTGGTATCGATGAGATGCGTGTGGAGATGGTAGTGGCAGCGGGGGAGAGTGGAATCAGCTAAACAAAGAGGCTGCTGAATACATGTATGAGGTAAGGTAAAGTACCAGAGGAATGGCGGGCAGGGCTAATAGTCCCAATATGTAAAAAGAAGTGAGATTATTATTATTATATCGGAATTTATATAGCGCCCGAATCCAATTAAGATCAAATGCTCTCAGGCGCCTTACATGAAACTGCATCAAATAAATAACACTATAAAATACATACTTTACATGTGGGAGGGACGACTGACGAAATGTGCAAGACACAGGGAAATACCGAGGAATCACACTTCTAAGTCACATCATGAAGCCGGTAGAGAGGATCCTGGATGTGAGGATCCGAAAGAAAGTAGAGCAAGAATTGGGTGAAGAACACCAGGGATTCAGAAAGGGCAGAAGGACGACTGATGGGATGTTTGCATTAAGACAAATGGTAGAGAAGAGGTTGGAGATGCAAGGGAGAATGGCTGTGGGATTTGAGAAGAAGCCAGGATGGTGGAAGCAATGTATGAGAGAACAAAAGGAAGAGTTGTGGTTGGATCTGGGTTGTCAGAAGAGTTGCCAGTTAACATCGGTTTGAGGCAAGGAAGTGCCCTTAGCACTTTACTCTTTATCATGGTGATGGAAATAATCAACAGAAAGATCAGCACGAAGGATATTCTCAGGAAGATGATGTACGCAGATGATCTGGCCAAAATAGCAGAAACAAACAAGACATACAGGAAGTGTTGGAGGAATGGAAGGGGGTGATCGAGAAGCACGGACTGATAATGAGCCTAGAGAAGACAGAAGTGATGTGGGTTGGGTACCAGAGAGAGTAGTTGAACCCCAGGTTGGATAGTAAGGAGATCAAGCAAGTGGATTGCTTTGTGTACCTTGGAGGAATGGTTACGGAGGATGGGCATTCAGCGACAGAAGTGCGACGTCGGACACAAGCGGGAGCGAATGCTTGGAGAAAGGTAGAGGGAGTCATGTTGGACAGAATAAAAAAACTGAAAGGGAAAGTCCTGAGAACATGTGTTACTCCAGCATGCCTGTATGGTGTGGAGACAGTGGCGTTGACAGAACAACAACAACAGAAGCTGCAAGTGTGTGAGAATAACTGGGTTCGGCGAATAACAAGAACAAAGAGGGTGGATAGAAGAAGGATGGAATACCTAAGGAAAAAGGTTGGGATGCACTGCAGACTACAAGAAAGATTGGTGAGAAGCAGGATGAGATGGGCAGGCCACTTGGTAAGAATGTATGCAAGCAAATTATCAAAGAGAGCAGAGATGGAAAAACATCAAGGACGCAGGAAAAGGGGAAGGCCACAGCTGAGATGGGAGGACTGCGTGAGGAGGGACATGAGAAGGTTGGGGGAGGATGAAAGATAGAAAGCTATGGAAAGAAAGAACAGAAATAGTGGCTCGACAATATTTTACCTGACTCTCACTCCTGTACAGCAGGGAACAAGGAGGAAGAGCCCATGAAGGTATTATTCTGTGATAGTGAAATGTATTAGAAACTGCTATGATTTAGAAGTATACGCGAAAATAGAATACGAACCATGCAAATGCATAATCACCCACCCGAACACACCAATACGCGCGGTAGGGAAGCAAGAGAGGGAGGTATGGAGGGAGGGAGGGAGGGAGGGAGGGAGGGAGGGAGGCAGGGATGGATGGATGGAGGGAGGGAGGGAGGGAGGGAGGGAGGGGGTGGGAGTGAGTGAGGGCCGGCCGGCCGGCCGGCCGGACGGACGGACGGACGGACGGAGGGAGGGATTGGGAGGGAGGGAGGGTGGGAGGGAGGGAGTGAGTGAGGGAGGGAGGAGGGAGGGAGGGAGGGAGGGGAGGGAGGGAGGGAGGGAGGGAGGGAGGAGGGAGGGAGGGACGGAGGGAGGGAGGGACGGAGGGAGGGAGGGAGGGAGGCAGGGATGGATGGATGGAGGGAGGGAGGGAGGGAGGGATGGAGTGGGAGTGAGTGAGGGCCGGCCGGCCGGACGGACGGACGGACGGAGGGGAGGGATTGGGAGGGAGGGAGGGTGGGAGGGAGTGAGTGAGGGAGGGAGGAGGGAGGGAGGGAGGGAGGGAGGGAGGGAGGGAGGGAGGGAGGGAGGGAGGGAGGGAGGGAGGAGGGAAGGAGGGACGGAGGGAGGGACGGAGGGAGGGAGGGAGGGAGGGAGGAGGGAGGGGGAGGGAGGGAGGGAGGGACGGACGGACGGACGGACGGACGGACGGACCAAGGGGAGGGTGGGCAGACGGAAGGGACGGACGGAACGACGGAGGTGGAGGGAGGGGGAGGAAGGGAGGGGGGAGGGAGGGAGGGTTGGAGGGAGGGAGAGAGGGAGGGAGGGAGAGAGGGAGGGAGGGAGAGAGGGAGGGAGGGAGGGAGGGAGGGAGGGAGGGAGGGAGGGAGGGAGGTAGGGAGGGAGGGAAATTATTTTCTTGAAACACGGCACAAGAAATATCAATATGTCTCGTCTATTGAGGCAACACATGGGTCAATAACAGTGTAATGTTTTATGAGCATATGCTTTATTACAGTGGTCGTCACTGACTTGAAACAAAACAAAACGAACATGATGAAATGCGATTTATATTTTTCTGAATGTTTTCTTGGGGTGTTCACCTTTTTCAAGGC
>BSQZ01000129.1:600582-970190 GCA_033239005.1 Lamellibrachia satsuma | reverse complement strand
TAAGATCAACCGTTTTAAATGCATTTAATATGCAGTACCAACATAACACTTGGGTGAAATTACATGCTTCCATTACATCGTCATCAAAACCAACATGCCAAATTCCTAACCCAAGGTTCTACCGGTGCGCGAAAAAACGAATTTGTCATCCGCATATGAAATGATGAATCGATGTTAAGAGGTGCGTAATACATTTATTCTTCGGTCCAGATCGATTGAAAGACGAAGTGAAACAATTATTAATTCTACCTATTGTCTTTTTCTGTGTTTTATCAGCTTGCATACTACGTTTGTCAAATCATATACGTTTTCGGCTGCTCAGGTCCAGGTTATTATTTTCGATTCGTAGGTATGTTGGTCCAGTACATCATCTTCGTAGTAGATCTATTCCATAACGGTTTACGTAAATGTGTTTTATTCAGTTCAAGACATTTAAAAACATGTGACATTTAAATATAATACACGTTGATGCTAGTATACTCGTTTAATAAGTTCCATAAACTGCATATTGCCGTATAAGACAATGCTGCAAGCGCACGGGGCTTCGACAGGGTTCATGGACTTGGTGCAGCGGACGGCGGTCGCTGTTGTTTAGTAGCTCCCTGGTGGCAGATATGACAAAAGCTAACGCGCCTCGCTTACAGCGCAGGTCCGAAGTACCGCGTCCGAAGTACCGCGCTATAACGAGTCTATATATATATATATATATATATATATATATATATATATATATATATATATATATATATATATATATATATATATATATATATATATATATATATATATATATATATATATATATATATATATATATATACATACACATATATATACATATATATATATACATACACATATATATACATATATATATATACATACATACATACACACATATATATATATATATATATATATATATATATATATATATATATATATATATATATATATATATATATATATATATATATACATACACATAGTGGGGGTGGCACTTATCTCTATGGAGTAGTGCCTGTGGCAGGTAGCCCCTCACCTTTGATGTATTATGGTGATTACCAGTTTAATTGGTTGTGTGCATACACTGTTGTTTTATTGGGTACATCAATAATTGGTTATAGTCGACTTGTTTGTACAATTATTATGTTTACTGGTGTACTTGTGATGCATACAACCTGGCATTAAAATATGCCCTTTGCCAACCTTTACATATGTATCCGTCTCCCTTATTCCTACATCAAACAAGCTGCGGCCACACTTGAAACTAGACCAGCGTCTCTCTACGCATTCGACACCACAGGAAACATAAATGTAATTTTTAGCACAGTAAAAAAGTGGTTTATGTTTCTGTGGTGGATGTTTGGAATATCAGTGTACTGTTAATGCAACCTTACCACCCCTGCTACCAGGCGAGTGGTATCGTCCACCGCACGCACCTGTTGACCGCTGGGGTGGCCAGGCGCTGCCATTCCGGTTTTGAAAGCCATCGAAGTGAGTTGATATTTACAAACTTTATTTGATTGCGTTGTACACGTTGCATTACTTGTTGCTATTTTTCAATGGCATTTTCTAAAGACTATGCCCGTACTGTTACTGTATGAATTCATGGTATGATTCATTTCAAATGTACTACATTAAATGATTATTTGACCACCACCTCCTCTCCTCCTCCTCTGATTTCATAATGTTGCAATACATGTCGTACCATGGATTATTTATGATGTCTTGTATGTCATGTATGGGCAAGTAGTCCATACATTTTTATGTAATGTGGTAATTATCTATTTGATGTGTTGTGTGGTTTATCATTGATGTTTTCTTTACCATATATGGGCAGGTAGCCCCTCACCTTTGATGTATTATGGTGATTACCAGTTTAATTGGTTGTGTGCATACACTTGTTTTATTGGGTACATCAATAACTGGTTATAGTCGACTTGTTTGTACAATTATTATGTTTACTGGTGTACTTGTGATGCATACAGCCCCTCACCTTTGATGTATTATGGTGATTACCAGTTTAACTGGTTGTGTGCATACACTGTTGTTTTATTGGGTACATCAATAACTGGTTATAGTCGACTTGTTTGTACAATTATTATGTTTACTGGTGTACTTGTGATGCATACAGCCCCTCACCTTTGATGTATTATGGTGATTACCAGTTTAATTGGTTGTGTGCATACACTGTTGTTTTATTGGGTACATCAATAACTGGTTATAGTCGACTTGTTTGTACAATTATTATGTTTACTGGTGTATTGTGATGCATACAACCTGGCATTAAAATATGCCCTTTACCAAACTTTACATATGTATCCGTCTCCCTTATTCCTACATCAAACAAGCTGCGGCCACACTTGAAACTAGACCAGCGTCTCTCTACGCATTCGACACCACAGGAAACATAAATATATATACATACATACTTACACAAAACCTAACGCGCCTCGCTTACAGCGCAGGTCCGAAGTACCGCGTCCGAAGTACCGCGCTATAACGAGGCTATATATATATATATATATATATATATATATATATATATATATATATATATATATATATATATATATATATATATATATCTATATATATATATATATATATATATATATATATATATATATGTATATATATATATATATGTAAGTATATATATGTATATATATAAGTATATGTGTGTGTGTATATATATATATATATATATATATATATATATATATATTATATATATATATATATATATTTATATATATATATATATATATATGTATATATGTATATATATATATATATATATATATATATATAAATATATATATATATATATATATATATATATATATATATATATATATATAAATATATATATATATATATATATATATATACACACATATACTTATATATATACATATATATACTTACATATATATATATATATATACATATATATATATATATATATATATATATATATATATATATATATATATATATATATATTAAAAAAAACTTATATATTTATATAGCCTAATATTCTGTATGTTAATTACATAGCATACACATATATTTTATTCATTAAAGTAGTTGTATACTGGTTGTAGACATGGTTATAATTATTATTATTTTAGCAATTTCACAAAACTACTTACAGTTGTCTTGCACATATTGTAAAGCACCACGAACAATATAACATTGGATGTGGCGCTATATGAAATAAAATGTATTATTATTATTGTGGGAACTCAATAGCTAGGAATACTAACAGAGCTCTAAACAGGGGGACGACGTTGTGGTTTGCTTTCCAGTGACAAAATAGTTAAATGCGTCTTACTAGACAAGTGACGTCTCTGACGCGAGGTCAAGCGATATTTCGGCAGGTAGTTAATAATGTTTGCTTTTAAACAGTAACAAAATCACAAAACATACAGTTCGTAAGCGTCTCCCAAGCTAGGTATATAAAACAAAATTCAAATCGACCAGGTGCTCATTTAAATGGTTCCTTAGGATACAGTGTCCTAAGAAGTAGAAGTTCATAACACTTTTGAAATGTTGTTGAAATCTTCTACTGATATAAAAATAGCAATAGTTTTTATGTACTGAATATATTGATGTGAATTTAAATGGTATGTGTCCCACAAACGAATGTTAGCATTATTTGACATTGACATGACCTATCTAATTTATCTATATTTCACCTTTGACCTATTTACAGGGAATAACGGCTTTATTTGATGGTAATTAATTAGTTAATGGCCTTACTAATCTGTTAGGGAATTGACATTGTCACTGTGGCAACTTCAATATTATGTGACCTGGTAAATACATGTCTTGATGGCCTAATTAATGTACCTACATTTGACATATGACCTATTTACATGGATTAATGAGATAACTTAACTGTAGGTAATAAAAAAATTAATCTGCTAAGTTTGTGTGAATTAAAATATGTCAATATATCAACTTAAATACTATATATATATATATATATATATATATATATATATATACTTGACCTATTTACAGGAGTAAAAACATGACGTGGCTGTAATTAATTAGTAAATGGGTCTATTACACTTTTGGGGTTGAAAATGTTCGACATATTGATTTCAATGGTATGTATTATTTTATATTACCTATTTAGTTGACTTACATATCACATTTGGTTTTTATTTCGGGGATTAATGTAACCATTATTAAATAGGTCTGCTAAATGTGTTGGGGTTAAAATGTTTCACCACATCAGCTTAAATACTATGCGACCTTCCCTGCTTACATACTTGTAATTAATTAGGAAATTGTACGGAAAATTGTCAAATAATTACTTGATGGTATGTGACTTTGTAATTATAGATTTTTACCATTACCTTGCGATGTTCTATCATGGTGCTCTCTTACCCGATCAAAATGGCAGCTTCACATTCATCCATTAAATATTGAATTGAGATTTGTTTCGCTTAAGTTGACTGATGATCTCGTAGGCAACACCGTTGGTCGAGTTTTCAGGTGTAATATTTATAAGTGTTGATACAAACTCATCGCTAGTTGTGAATGCAATCCCTTGCAAATCACATGTTGGTGTAGAATTACAAACACAGTTCGGCTATGTCTAAGGCTTGGCATAGAACTAACACATGTACCAAGGTTAGACTTGGTGTACACAGCTTAAATTAAATGTGGACTTGTGTCAGAATAGGTATGTGTATGTGAATATACAAGACATTTGTGTAATACTGCTACAATTATTAAATTATTTTAAAATATAGTTCAATTACATACTTTCCAAAACATTGCGCAACAGTTTCAATGTTAAAATCATGAGAACTTAATTACAACTACATTTCAAATATACTGATGGTAAACCTTGCTCCAAGAAATCCAATCACAAAATGACAATTACAATTACTTTCAATATTTCGACAGTATAAAATTCAAAGTAATTATATGGAACAATATCAGAAGATAACTTATCTTAGTTATTTTATATTTATTCTTCAGCCCCAGGATCCTTGAATATTCACAGTATGAAATACAAATACATGCCATCTAGCCGAACTTGATATACCTACCTATGCAATTTCACCTATTGCTTGCATACCAGCGATTTTTTTAGCACATTTCATGAAGTAATGTCAACGACTACTGTCCAGGTATTCACGATCTTGACAGCAAATGTAACTGTTAAACTTACCGCCTACCACTTTGTGAAAATAAATAATGTGTTTTCAATGGTAATTAGCGCCATCTGGATGATGATTCATTATCAACTTAGAGCTTCGTCAAATACAGACCGCTCCCTGCGCCGAGTTTGGCGTTGCGATATCCGTTTTTATTTTGACAACAGTTCACTATTTTAGTTATTAAACTGTTTTAACCGGTTGCTGAACGTTGGACGTAACAACATAAAGGCTCAGGTGAGTAACGATGCACGCGACATTGGCAGGCGGGTGTTTTATGTTCATCGATAAATCAAACGAAAATGTACTTGACAATGTTACCGGTCGCCACGTCGGGCTTGGGCCTTGGCTGTCTATTAAAAATGACCGGCGCTTGTCTAGAATCCGGGCCCATGTCGATGCAAAGGTGCTTTGCATAATTCGTGTACAATGCACACTAAACTATGGGACATTTTTAATCGTGCTCTGCGTAAAAATACATTTAATCACCTTTTTCGATGCTCGAATTTACATATTTAACTCGCTTTAAGTGTCGCCATCTTGCGAATAAATGGGGCAATATGGCGCTCAAAAGCCGGTTAACTATGCGAATAATTAGCGGACAAACGATGTGGTGCATACTGGCGGACCGAATCTATTGGCCATATTTTACAAGTATGCCCTAGAACGTGGGAGCATCGAATAATGCGTCACGACGCGATATAGTTATGGAGAAGTTTCTCCAGCAGCTGGAAATCCGTGGATGGACTGGGGTCTGTGCGTCGTGCTCCGACCATTCCAGTGAGAGCTTTCACCGATCTACTGCTTGGCAGTAATTTTGAGATTACCAGTTGTTTCTGTGACTAAGTGGTGCTGTAGGCCGGTGAAGGCGGAATCGGTTTTAGGCGCCTCGACATTCCATTCAACTACTACGCTATAGTATAACCGCATTTCCTTGTTACTTTGGTTATAAGTTGATACATTTAATGCAGCTGTATTATGTGTATTTACATTGAGTTAAATAGTAACTGAGCAAGTTTTGCGGGTTTTTTTTCACACTGGTATGTAAATGGGTTTATAATATGTACCTCATACCTTAAAACTACTTTTATTGAAAAAAATTACAGTGTATTACTTTGATGTGAAAATGTCACTCATGACAATATTAGCAATGTCCCTGACCAAAAAGGTGATGGTGTGGTTTTGTTGGAAGTCCCAAGATAAATTAAATTTATTCTGACAAACAACACACACAATTATAAAATTGTTTAGCTGAACAAATAGAAATATATTGGATAAAATTGTAATTTTTTTGCTAAGTGTGTACGTTTAAACAATATATTTTGTTTAGGATGAAATCACCTATTTACAATACAAAATATGACTATTTGTTCAGCTAGACTACTTACACTTTTTTATAATTATTGTTTATCAGAATGAGTAAATAAAATAAACTTCAGCATTTCTAAGATTATCTTGTCACCAAGGTTATGGTGATATTGTGTCATGTGTGACATTCTCATAAATATAATACACACAACAGGATTAGATGAGTAGGTTTTAAGATATTACATAAGTTTATATAACTCATTTGCATGCAGGTGAACCCTTAAATCAATTGAGTTGAACAGTTGCGGTAAACAGAGTTGGATTTTTCTTGAAAAAACAGAGCATTGGGAAAAACACAGGAAAAACATTGACATTGTCTTATGTTATTATTCCTGCGAACATTATAGCAGAGCTTTACTAACAAAGTGTTAAATTATTTTAAAGATCATATGCAAATATTCCACAAATCGCGATATATGATAGCAAACGGTTGTATTAGTAGTTTGAAATGCATTAGCAAATAATGTTATTGGCTAATCTTCAATAAAAGCTAATTATATTAGTGGCAAAAAGCTCCAAGTGATTTGAAGTTTCGCTCGGCCATATCCGTACGGAGTCGGAGTGTGACGTCAGTCTGGCCAAGCGAACATCAACAAACATTGTTATTCCATGGTAACGCGGAACATCTGCATACGTTAAAAGCTTATATATTGCAATGGGTCAAAAACAATTAATTTGGGTGTGCCATTACAGGGCTTAAAATTCGCCTGAAAATGTTTGGAACTTTAAAAATATTAGGGGCCAACAATACAATTAGGGGCCGATTGGCCGGGATAGCAGATTTCATATATTAATTATCAGATACTAAGGTTAGTAGTTTGTGCGTAACACCAGCGTAGCTATATGGCTTATGATATAATAGAGACTATGACGATGAGGGAAAACTAACAAGATAAAGTCTAAGTTTGCGAAATTAACTAGATGAAAAAAATGTGGGAGTGAAAAAAGTAATCAAGGAAGAATGCAAAAGCTGAGGGAGGAGGTTGGTGTGAAAAAAGTTTAAGGAGGAAGTTGGTGAGGAGTTGGTTAAAGTTAGTTGCACACGTGGACCGAATGGAAGGAACGGTTAACAAAGAGAGCCGATGTGTTCAGAGTGAAGTGGGGAAGGAGAAGAGGTAGACCGCGACGGAGGTGGGAAGACAGATTTGGCGGGATTGAAAGAAGAGTGGATAACGCCAGCGAGGGATGGGGGGGGGTGACAGGTTGCGAAGATGAAAGTGAAATGGGAACAGTGACAAAAGTAGAAGGAGAAAAATTAACACCCATTATCGATGCCACCCTCATCTCGGACTTCATGTGTAAAGAGGAACAACATAATATGCACGTAATGTACGATAAATAGTATGTTCATATTGTGTGTGTGGACATGTAGGTGTGTGTTATCTAAGCTAGCGCTAGGCTAAACTCGACGACTGTGCATGTCTACTAGCTTGTACAAACTAAACATGGAATGAAAACAAAGTCTGAACAATAAACACGCCTGGCACTACCAAAACAGCATTGTTGTAAATACATTTACATTGATGTTATATTTGAGGTTTTTGATTCCGGGCATTTGTTCACTGCGGCAAAGGCTTGGGCCAATAAATCAGACGTGGTTTGACACAACTCGCTGTCGCTACTAACTTCGTTTTTGTGACTGTGACCGCGTTGTTGACTCGTACATGTACGGAATGACTTCAACCAATAAGTTTGTATCAGTTGCACCATCAGAATCGCCGTCGAGTCATTTGTTTGGCCAAAATGATGTCACGCCGCCTGACATCTACTGAAAAAATCCACAAACTGGTTTCGGAAAGAACCTTCGGGAATGTAGGAATATCCCCTGTTTTATGACTAAATTAATGTAACGTTTTTACAATTTCATGACTAAATATGAATAGGGGGATGCAGTTCTCTCCAGAACGAGTAAAAACAAGTAAATGTATCTGACCTTTGTATATGATCTTTAAAGTACTTGATGGTTATATTTATGGGAACATAGTTATAACAAGACAAAATATTTTTAATAGAGTGAAGTGCGTAACAATTTTGGTAGCAGAAACTTTGGTAGTACTTAGATAGTCTACACGAGCATGCCAAATAATTGATGAAGTTCTTTTCAGACACAGTTTCAGCTCATCAGGTATGCAGTAAATCAAACCGGCCAACGTGAGCTAGTGCATCATTGACGCTTCTGTAATATCTTTAATGCTCCATCCTCAGATCATGTGAAACACGACATTTGAACTTTAATAACATAGGAATATATCACAGGTGAAAATGTTCATGCGTGTCATTCTATCTGGACCATTAGTCAAGATAGTTTGTAAAAAAAAATCCTAAATACCTACCCTAACTAATTTTATTACGCCCGTCACCGGAAAGACACATATTTTAGGCCTGATGCAATGTGCGCCGCAACGTATGAGCTTCACAAAAGTCCGGAAGTAGTCGCTACTATAACTGCCGAAAAGCAGTACATTTTAACGTTAAATCATGGGTAAACATTAGTACTTTTGGCTTTAATTGATTTGTTTCGTATCTTGCATGGAAGCTTGGTGAATTACTTGTTGACCAGGCTTGCCCCCTTGGTCTCCCCTTGAGACCCTAGAGACGCTACTGATGATGAACCTCACAAATGTGATAAATAAATGAATAAGCGTACATAGTTAACACATTAATCCCGCTACGAGGCCAACACGTGCGTGTTCCAGATGTCGTCTGCTCACATTGTCACGCTGTGTGTGTATGTCCTGACGTTGGCGGGTCCAGCAAACGGCATGCTGGGACCGGGAGTAGACTTCAACCCTGAGTCGTTCCATTGGGCCATGACGGACGTGCTCACAAACGCTGGCTTTAAGCGAATGGAGGTAAGGTGGAATAAATTTGTCCAGAATAAAATGCATACGTAGTTAATGACGTATTTTGAGACGCGCGTGCGTGCGTGCGTGCGCATGCGTAAGCATACTAGTAGAAAAGAACACATTCTGTAAAACAATAGCATGGAGAGGTCTCCGTGATACCATTGCTAGCGCCATCTGATACACCAGTGGCTCAGCGCATTTGTCATCATAAAACCCTTATGTATCAACGTTCTATTTAGAAAACAGGATCAGTAAAAGTATCAGTTGCTGGAATATACGTGGGGAAGTTGAATAACTAAGGCGTTTTAAGGGTTAGGGTCACGTTGGGTCAGCCCAAAATAATTTCCATAGTAAAGAATAGGACATTCGCGCCGATAATAGGGTCACCTCGCTGTTCGCTAATAGGGTCAGCAACTGAGTGCAAGATGGCCAGATTACCCACAGATGAACCCCGCAATTAGGGTCAAGCATGGCCAAGCAGCTACCCATCAGATTCAGGACACCGGCCGGCTGCCCCTTTGACTCAAAAGCACCGCCAACAATGTCAATAGTTATTAGAAGCCACGATCCGGGCGTGTTTACGCAGAGGCCAGTAAACTTAAGAAAACTATAAAAGATGCAGCACTTAAGATCCTCAGTCATATTAGTTAACACTTTGAACTCAAATTCTAATCGGATGAGTAGATTTCCCAGATAAACCCGACAGCCCGGTCGGTCTTGATGCTAACAATAGGGTGTCATTAATTAGGCGCCTGACTGTTTGTTTATCTAACAAAGCTGAGCCCAATTGGAGAGGTAGGTTCAGGTTGTAAAGTATATGCCAGTTTGGTTATTTTTTTTTAACAGCTAATGCAACTAAATCATTAGGAGGTGTTATTCGATGCATTAAACCTAGATTAGCGACAGAAAAGCAGGTTTCGAAAAGTGTATAGTTAAACCACACAAGTGGATATGGACAAAATCCATATGGTGTCAAAATTGATGGTAATGTTTAGACGCTTCAGTCTTCCCTTTAATCCTGACATTTGCTAAATTGCTCTGACCTCGGAGATCAACGTCATTAGAGAACTGAGAGGGAGCCCTGAGAACCTTGGATTTGGCCCAAGAGTTCAAAAGTTTAACCTGCAAACTGGGCAAGGAAGGGCTGGCATACGTCATTGTCCAGCGGTTGAGAGGGAGGGTGGATTTAACAAGTTGACCAATGGTAAAGTGTATTCAGTATTTAAGCAATCACAGCGCCTCTAGTGACGGCGCCTGAATTTGGTAAACTGGGAGTATAAATACCCCGGAAGAGTGATTGCAAGGGCCGGCACAAGCTAAATGTTTAGGCATAATAAAATAACATATGTTATTCTCCTTTAATACTGGTATGGCCATTTGCAGTGACGCACTGTAGACTTGACAGTAGACCAGAACTAGAATGGAGCTACTAACATGACTACAGCCATGGATGCAGCAGCACGCATACAGTTGAGGAAGAGGAGCAGTGACATAATTACTGACTGGAGCATATGCCCTCTTTGCCAGAAGGAATCTTCTAAAGATCCCACTCGAAAACTTGGCATGGCCTGTGGACAGAGTACAGCAAGCCATGGTTGAACGTAAACGATATCAATATTACGAAAGATGGGATATTATTGAAAGACTGGAAGCTGTGAATCTCAGCGATGTAATACAAGATACTGAAATGGTGTATCATACAAAAACTATTATGTTTCATTCACAAGTTCATTGCATCTGGGCATACTGAAGAAAAACTTTGAGGCTAAAAAATCACCTTGATGAGAAACTCCAACAAGCTCAAAGAATCAGACATTGCGAAGCAACATGGGAACGTTAGATTCTGACTTTTGCATTTTTTTCAATCGGTTTATTATGAAAAAACAGAGTGGTTGCAACTAGGAATGTTTCTGATAGTCATCAATGCAGCGAAACATGTATTATGAGGTGAATGTTAGCCAGGGTGAGTTATCTCGTAGATTTTGATGCCAGGTACCACCTCAATTGTTAAATCCAATTCATGGGGGAAGCTGATTGTGAGAAAAAAACTCGCAAAGGCTATGACCAGAAAGATCTGTGTATGCATAAAGTTGCACATGAAGTTTCCATAGGAGTAACTAAAGAGTAAATATACACAGCTCATTGGATGTTTGGGAAAGGTATGTTGTTCTGTTGTCAGAGTTCAAAGTTGATGCTGACAGTTATAAGCAGCACATGACACGAATTAAAGATCAGTTGCAAAGGCTGCTCCAGGGGTAAATCAAGCTTGTGCCACAGCTAGATCCCCATGAACCACAGCTAGGTCCCCATGAACCATAACTATTATTCCCGGTAGTTCCACCGAAAGTAGTAGTAGTGCAAACTGTGACGGAGAAAAAATACGTATTGGAAGACGTAGTGTCACAACAAGGTTTGCACATTAGCCAGTTCATGGGCGAAGATGTTCAAAACATATCGGAAGCACGGTTTGAACGTATCATCGCGAGTAGAGACACTGATGTGTTGGTACTTGTGATTCACTTTGCAGCACAACTGATTCGAGGCTTGTGGATGAGAACAGAAACAGAAAAACAGCGAAGCTTCATTGCCGTTAAAAGACATACAATTACCTCCAACACTTCGAAGGAACATCCAAGCATATCATGCATTAACAGGATGTGACAATGACAATGTCAGTCAGCTGAGCGGACACGACACAAAGTCAACATGGAAAACATACAGTTCTGTTCTGAAGCCACAGATAAACAAGCAGAGGAATTCACATGCACTAACAATGCAGCCACCAACGAAGTGCTTTACAGACTATTTCAGAAAGATATCAAAGATCGAGTAAAGCTTCCGCCTACCCAAATTTGTCTTTCCAAACACACCAACGCACCCACTACCAGAGCCATGTCCCCTGATGTTACGGTTTTTATTTTTATGTCAACACTCTTAACGAAAATCAACACTACATTATTTTGATCCACAGGGAACTAATCTACTTTCCACATAGCCAAATCGATGAATGAACTAAAAACGAACGAACGCTCAGTTCGAACGAATTTTACCGTACCATAGTAACGGTAAACATGTAATTTATTCGTCATATAGAATCTACTATTTAGTTATTGATGTTCTATGCAAAGTTCTAGTTTTATAGTTCGATATTTTACCAGAGGTAAATACTTTATCATAAAAGGTTCATTATTTACTTATCAAATTGACGGTATATCGGATACGACAAAACTTAGTTACATGATACTTATTTCACAGATTAACGAATGTCTTTAAGGGCCGGGTGCAAAACGCACATAAAATTCCCGCAAACACCAGGGCCCGAGGTTATAAACCGTACTCAAACTCAAGCTCAAATCTGTGCTCAAGTCTGAGATTTCATGCTCACCAGAGTTCGTACTCAACGGAGGTTATAAAACGTCTTGAGTACGTACTCAGCTGAGTACGAAACGACGCGGGTTTTTCAAATGCACAAGCGGCCAAGTGGAACTCTCTTTTTGAAAAAGATAACAAAGATACTTCCGCATATAAACAGTGGTGGACGAAGAATTTCGGCTGCAAGCGTCTCTTTTGCGGGAAAAAGCACCGGAGAAAAATCAACCCATCACCAATATCACACGGTGTGTGGAAAGTCGAGCTCGCAGTGAACGATTTAACAGACAGAACGAGACGAATCGCAAGATAAAACTGCCTAAAAATTAAAAATAGCAAAAAGTAATACCTCGCAGCCAGGCTAAGATTATGCCCCAACTAAGCGATTCGGCAGCCTAATTATGTTTGCCATGTTCATTTACGGCGTGATAACTAGAACTTCTGGAAATGTACAGAGGAACACGTTAAGTTGTGTGCTTTTTTAATGAATACAAGTGTTAATATAACATCAATTTCAATACAAAAATATATTATATTTATATTGTCAAAAATGACATTACCTAAATCCGTGGTTCATTGTAATATTTTGTTTTAATATTTCATTAGAATGTCCATTGTTTCCATAATCTTTACATGCGTGTAACAATACACACGTACTGGAAAGAGGAGTACAAAAATAAACATTTTGTGAGACAAGGTTCAGTTTCATAGTTTTGATCATTCTATGACTATGTGTACTGAATATGTAAAAACTACTCTGTTCAGATCATGATGTACCTATGGCTATGCCATGCTATACACTTGAACTATAGACGTATAGACTATACACTTGTTTGGTGGAACCATACGTCAGAGTCACGTAGAAGATTCTGTGTGGTACACAGTGATGTATTCGGTTTGTTGCGCAGTGAACCCAGAAACTGAAGTATTTGTCAAAAGTAAGAAATAGCGGTGTACAACTAATTTTGTTTGCCCCTTAGGCTTAGCCTAGGCTTAGTTTTGACGTCGGGTGTCACATGTTTGTGTCACGGGGATTACCCAATGTTAGTAGTCTATAATTTTACTCCAGCCTATCTTTTATATGAGTGTAGTATCACAGAGTAAAGTGATTGAAATTAATAGATGATATGCTAAAACGGATTTCATTGAATATCATAGAAAGGTTTGTATTACTCCTTAATGATTAATATTTTTGTAGATAATAAAACAAATATAGTACTAATATAATATCAAACAGTAAAATGTAAACTGAAAGAGTAAGCTATGTTATCATTGATTTGTAGTGGTAATTCTTAATAATAATAATTATGATGAGAGTGCCCAAGCGAATATATTATTTGCACTTTAAATGTGCATACTATCTACTATATGAAATCATTATTTCCATAACATATATTATTTTATTTATCATAAATTAAGTTATATTTGAAATAGGTTACTGCACAAGACAATATATGCAACATATGTTACTATTAGTATTATATTACATACGCCCTGGGTATATGCACTACACATGTCGCTGTTTTCACTAACACCTTGCTTAGTTTAGTGTGGCTTGCCTCTTAATCATTGTATAGCTATATTTGCCAGTACTTTATATTCCAATTACATACTTTTCCCAAAGTATGATGTTCTTCTTTGTCTTAGAAAAGTCGTGATATCTGTGTATCTGTTATTTGGAAAATTTGCATTAACTATAAATTATAGGAAAGGTGTAAACACTATATTAGAGCTGTAGTTTGTCACCTGCACTAGTTCGTTCTTAGATTTCCTGCGGCATTGGAGTAGTAAGGCTAGAACAGCATTATGTTTAACATCTATAACCTACAATTTAATTTTTTGCGGTAGCATAAATATAGACATATGGAAGGTTTTTCTTACATAGTGTTCAATTTGAACAATCTCTTAAAAAAAACTCAACAACACAAGTGTTACATTATCCTGGATGTGTGTGTTGAATATTTTGCATATATATTCTACTTCCAAAGGTCACCCACTATGTGAAGTCCTACCCCTAGGCTATAGCTGCCTTGGCCTGGGATAGCAATTTTTTTTATATTTCATATACATACATCCTTCGCCCTGGCCTGGTGTCGGGCTGCTTGAATAATATAAATATAGCATGGTATGTAAGCTTAATCCAGTTGATATAATATTTAGATTAGCTATATTATGTTATAGACACATAATTATATATTATTTGCTATATTCCCAACTCAAAGCTGGCGAAATGTTTTAAATCACTGCCTAATTCTTTACAGTGACAAAACGAAGTGGCTGTATTGGCTACTATTGCCATGGGCATGGCCATGACATTGGCATTGCCATTGGCATTGGCAGTTCACGGAATAATTTTATTTTGCAGCACACATACACTTCGCATATATCGTATTGGTATGCCTTAATGTCCAGTAACGCAGTATGGCATGTTATAAATCGTTCAACTAAACCACATAGTTTTAATTTCTGTAGACACATTTCGTGTGAATCATGACTCTGACTCGGCAGTTGAAATATAATGTTGTCGTCCTGCAGCAGCTGTAAATGAATGGTCCCCGTCGCCAAAAAAGCCGCACCTAAAAGTAAACTATCACTTGTTTTGCGGTGTCTGTCGCTGCTGCGGTTACATTTGGCAAATGTTCGTTAAATAGTGCAGTTTGAGCCATCAAACAAAATCTTTCAGAAATGACGGATAAAACTCGGAAGTAGGCGGCCTGGACCCTACAATCGGACATCTTATCTTCTCAAAACGGACGAACTTTCAACGACTTCAATAAATTGATGCGTGAGCTGCCAATTTTATTTGTGCTTGAGCACGGCGTTGAGCATGGTCTTGAGCATACTCAGGATTTCAGTATTTCGTGCTCAACGCTGACCACGATTTCGCCTGAGTTTTAGCATAGTGTGAAAGCGAGGCTTGAGCAAGAAACCGTGCTCAATTGAGTTGAGTACGGTTTATAACCTCGGGCCCAGTAGTTTACACTTGAAATATGACGTAGGGACGCAGAAATTATCAAGGGATACGATTTGATTGGTCAGATCACAAAAACCTCCAAACCCGTTAGTAGCGTCGGTAACGACAGCGAGCGTCATTCGGAGTTTTATCTTGATCGGAGAAAGATGTAAATTTGTTTCTCCCCGCGTGTGTGCGCCTCTCGCTTATTAACGATGTGAAGTTCAAATTAGGGCGAACAATGCCCTGTTTAGTCAATAAGTTGATATGTTAAGTTCTAAAAAGGATGAATTAATCCTTACACGATGTTATTACGGTTCTGCAGAGTAGTAATCTTATGATAGAAAATGTAACCTTAGGCTTAGCCCAGATTTATTCCAAGTCTTCAAAATTCTATATGAATGATCAAACACTCGACGAATCGATGCGCGTATACAACAACTCTTCCAGTATGATTCTGCGAGATATTTCGACCTGATGATCGCGTGACAATCAAACTTCTACGTCTACGACGACACTTTGAATTCCGACCATGAGCTACAAATCGTTCGTCCTGATGATCGCGTGATTCTCCTACATATTCCGTTCCGTCGACAACACGCCAGTCATTCTTCAAATTTCGATCGTCAGTGTTAGAAAATCCCTGTGACGACCCAGGGTAGGAGTTCTTGATAGGTTATTTGATTGATTTTCCCACATCTAGGGCTAAGATGTGTGCACAGTTTCGGACATTGTATTTATATGAATGCTATATCCGGTAAGCTCCATAAATTGTTAGTAATTCGATTTTCAGTAGAATATTCCGTGTAAATGGTATTAGGGAAGTATTGTATTTGCTTAATATGCATTGTTATTAAAACACATGTATCTGAGCAATTATCGCACTTCCCAAGATGCTTCAGTCCCCATATTCAGCATTAGGGTCATCTCGCTATTTGGTCACTTTTACCCAGTCTTGTGGGTGACGCTAACACTGAGGTTCTACTATAATTATATTAATTTAGCGTACTTTAGTTTAAGTGAGATGTGTTAGAGCGAATAGATGAGTGAGTTGAAGGCGGTTGTTCGCGGTTTCACTGCCGAGTGTACGTCCTCAGCAGACTGGTCTCAATACTCCTGTAAGGTTGGTAGATGGGACACAAAGACCAAGTGAAACTTGACAAGACGTTTTTTAGTCAATGCCAGCAGAGCATACATGCAACAATTTGTTTATTTTCTATTGACAAAATGTAGGTAAAACCTTGTGTTCTGATACGGGACCTCTTAGACAGTAGGTTCTTCTTCCGATATAACTCTGTGTTAACCGCATGTCAGATGTGGCTAGGGTATCGTCTAGCTAGGTCTACTGGTGGTGTAGCGCTGGATCGGATCTATATTATTTCTAAATTCTTAGTTCTATTTCCGTGCACATAATGAAGATATATTATTTTATCGCTACGCTGAAAGATATATTATTTTAGCGCTACGCTGAAAGGGGAAAGACATGTTCTACGCATCTGCACTGACTGCTGGCTAAGTAACTCATGCAATCGTACACACGTGTGTATGTCTGGTAGTATCCGGAAGTGATGACAGGGACGCAATGCTATGTAAGGGAAGGGGAAGTGATGACAGGGACGTGAAGTTATGTAAGGAAAGGAGAAATGATGATATGGACGGGAAATTATGTAAGGGAAGGGGAAGTGATGACAGGGACGGGAAGTTATGTAAAGGAAGGGGAAGTGATGACAGGGACGGGAAGTTATGTAAGAGAAGGGGAAGTGATGATAGGGACGGGAAGTTATGTAAGGGAAGGAGAAGTGATGACAGGGATGGGAAGTTATGTGGGGAAGGGGAAGTGATGACAGGGACGGGAACTTATGTAACGGAAGGAGAAGTGATGACATGGACGGGAAGTTATGTAACGGAAGGAGAAGTGATGACATGGACGAGAAGTTATGTAAAGGAAGGAGAAGTGATGACAGGGACGGGAAGTTATGTAAGGGAAGTGGAAGTGATGACAGGGACGGGAAGTTATGTGTGGGAAGGGGAAGTGATGACAGGGACGGGAAGTTATGTAAGGGAAGGAGAAGTGATAACATGGACGGGAAGTTATGTAAGGGAAGGGGAAGTTATGTAAGGGAAGGGGAAGTGATGATAGGGACGGGAATTTATGTAAGGGAAGGGGAAGTGATGATAGTTGTTGAAGGAATGTAGAACTACAGCAATGTGTTTGTATTACCTAACTGATTCAAACGTAGTTGGGGGGTCGTATAATTAAAATGCCCAAACTCTGTTTTTTCGATCTCTAAGTGCACATAAATCAACAATGTTTTACTTCACATGTTAAACTGTTTTGCGCAGAATATTTATTGTCACAAATGGTATAAAATGGGAATTTCACAGACCAAGAAATTCAATTTATCGGTCTGTCAATTTAATTGTCCCCTGAAAAACACTATATTTCAACTTCAAAGGTAGCTATTTATTTGTCCGTCTTTAATTGCTGCAATCTGATCTTTATATATGAGACTGAGTTAGTATATGTATATGCATCGCCAAATCGTGTAGTTTCTTAAATATTAGATGACAGATCACGAAAGTTACACCTTTTTGGATTGACACTATTTAATTCAAACGAAACATTGCAAACACTAATACATTAAGTATTGCAATGTCCCGTTAAACTGTCGTTAAGATAACCAATCTTTATACATCCCTTTTAAATTGTTTTGTGAATACAACGTGAACGCTTATCGAATATGATTCTTTCCATGTATTTGTAGGGATTTCTTCAAGACAACGTAAAAGTGATAGAAGGACATATGAATCCTGTATCGTATTTGTTGCCGGTAGGTGCGTCACAGTCGTTGACAGTATCATATACATCATGTGTCTGAGCGCAAAGTACTATTTAGGGAAGTTTTCGTAATATATATAGAATCGCTGTTACATTTGTCATAATAGAGACAGTGTCGTTGTCACAGTTGTCGAATAGAGACAATGTTATTATTACAGTTGTCGTCTTAGAGACAATGTCTTTGTTAAAAATGTCGTAAGAGAGACAATGTAGTTGTTACATTTGTCGTAAGAGAGACAGTACCGTTGCTACAGTTGTCGTAAGACAGACAGTGTCGTTGTTATATGTGTCGCAACATAGACAGTGTCGTTGTTACAGTTGTCTAAATAGAGACAATGTTATTATTACAGTGGTCGTAAAAGAGACAGTGTCGTTATCACATTTGTCGAAATAGAGACAATGTTATTATTACAGTTGTCGTCATAGAGACAGTGTCGTTGTTACAGATGTCGTAAGAGAGACAATGTAGTTGCTACAGTTGTAAGAAAGACAGTGTCGTTAATATAGTTGTCGCAAAAGAGACCGTGTCGTTGTTACAAATGTCGTAAGAGAGACAATGTAGTTGTTACATTTGTCGTAAGAGAGACAGTACCGTTGCCACAGTTGTCGCAACAGAGACAATGTCGTTGTTAGTCTGACAGACAGTGTCGTTGTTACAGTTGTTGACTGACAGACAGTGTCTTTGTCACAGTTGTCGTGAGACACCTTGTCTCTCCTACAGTTGTCGTCACAGAGACTGTCGTTGTTACTGTTGTCGTAAAAGAGACATTGTCGTTGTTATAGTTGGCGTACAAGGCGCTGGAGACGACCAAGACCCGCATGGCTGTCGTTATGAGTCTTCGCGAGAATGTCTCCCTAATGTACCCGTCGTTCGCCAGGTGGAGCCCCTTCCAGGAGTGTTGCGTCATTAATAAGAGGAAGCTAATCTACAATTACCAGTACAAGGCCTTTGTGAGTAGTCTTATTTACATTCACCAGTACAAGGCCTTTGTGAGTAGTCTTATTTACATTCACCAGTACAAGGCCTTTGTTAGTAGTCTTACTTACATTCACCAGTACAAGGCCTTTGTGAGTAGTCTTACTTACATTCAACAGTACAAGGCCTTTGTGAGTAGTCTTAATTACAATCACCAGTACAAGGCCTTTGTGAGTAGTCTTGTTTACATTCACCAGTACAAGGCCTTTGTGAGTAGTCTTGTTTACATTCACCAGTACAAGGCCTTTGTGAGTAGTCTTGTTTACATTCACCAGTACAAGGCCTTTGTGAGTAGTCTTGTTTACATTCACCAGTACAAGGCCTTTGTGAATAGTCTTGTTTACATTCACCAATACAAGGCCTTTGTGAGTAGTCTTTTTACATTCACCAGTACAAGGCCTTTGTGAGTAGTCTTATTTACAGTCACCAGTGCAAGGCCTTTGTGAGTAGTCTTGTTCACATTCACCAGTACAAGGCCTTTGTGAGTAGTCTTATTTACAGTCACCAGTGCAAGGCCTTTGTGAGTAGTCTTATTTACAGTCACCAGTACAAGGCCTTTGTGAGTAGTCTTATTTACTGTCACCAGTGCAAGGCCTTTGTGAGTAGTCTTATTTACTGTCACCAGTGCAAGGCCTTTGTGAGTAGTCTTATTTACAATCACCAGTACAAGGCCTTTGTGAGTAGTCTTATTTACAGTCACCAATGCAAGGCCTTTGTGAGTAGTCTTATTTACATTCACCAGTACAAGGCCTTTGTGAGTAGTCTTATTTACAGTCACCAGTACAAGGCCTTTGTGAGTAGTCTTATTTACAATCACCCGTACAAGGCCTTTTGAGTAGTCTTAGACGTTAGAGATGTTTTGCGAAGCGCCTCGTGGTTGTTGTTTTAGGAGTCGACCTTAGAAATGTGTTACGACGCGTCCCAGTGATTGTTGTTTTAGGCTTCGACGTCAGATATGTGATCCGACGTGCCCCTGTGGTTGTTGTTTTAGGCGTCGACATTAGAGATGTGACGCGACACACCCCCATTGTTGTTGTTTTAGGCGTCGACATTAGAGATGTGACGCGACACACCCCGTTGTTGTTGTTTTATGCGTCGACATTAGAGATGTGTGAAGACGCATTCCAATGGTTGTTGTTTTAGGCGTCGACATTAGAGACTTGTTAAGACGTGCCCCCGTGGTTGCTGTTTTAGGCGACGACTTTAAAGATGTGTTACGACGCGCCCTCGTGATTGTTGTTTTAGGCGTCGACATTAGATACGCGCCTCCGTGGTTGTTGTTTTAGGCCTTGTATTTGAGATTTGTTACGACACGCCCCCGTGGTTGTTGTTTTAGGCGTCGATATTCGAGTGTGTTATCAAGCCCCCCCCCCCCCGTGATTGTTGCTGTTGTAGGCGTCGATCTTAGAGATGTGTTACGAAGCGCCCCCGTGGTACCACAGGGACCCGGACCGTCTGTACCCGCCCGTCGACCTGCGCCGAGTGTTCATGCAGAACAAGCGGCAGGACCAGCGGCTCTACTGGCAGTTCTTCGCCTCTGAGAGCGGACTGTTTACCGTCTTCCCGGCCACGCTCACTGACCTTCGAAAACACTGTCACTACGACGACCCCAGGCTCAAGTACGAGTGTATACGTGCGTGCGTGGTGCGTGCATGCGTATATGTAGTTTTGGATATGTATAAATTAACGGTATGTTCTTGCATAGCGCTGTACCCAGTCATTAGGACCACTCAGAGTGCTTTACACTTCACCCCCTGGCAGACCTAAACTGTGGGAAGCTTTCAGCCTCGCTGCAATTACTGTGCGAAGACTATTCGTTCACAATTGTTAACTGCCAGGTACTCATTTATAAAGTGAACTAGATAAGCCTGGAATGAACAAATTGTCCAAGCTTCTAAATGGCTGCAAGATAGACTCACCCTAGGTTCTCACAGTTGAGAGGATATTCTAATCACTACACCACCACGCGCCACGTGAATGTTAACGAATTGTTATCCCGCTGTAATTGCAACGTGACGTCGAGTTGGCGTTGGAATGACAAGGTCTGTCAGAGCGTAAAGTGTAACGCGCTTTTAGTGGTCCCACCGAAAGGATACAGCTATATGCAAGAATGTACCTTTACATGTGAATCTTATTGTTTTTATTGTCATTTTACAATGTGTGATGGTTAGACTAGGCGTGCGTCTCCCCAGACGCTGGTACACTGACGTGATTGCACCGCCCAAGGACTTCGTACTACTCGTAGACAAGTCGGCCGACATGGCTGAGAAGTTATCCACAGCCAAGGACGTCGCCAAACTGCTCATCCGCACAGCCAACTCCAGGGACTCGGTCAGTCAGCGCAAAACATTACCTAGGCATTGGTACACGGAAATCACGTGAACATGTAAATTGTCAGACGTACTTACATAACAATGAACCGTGTTTATCAACTAAACTACACGTATTCTCTACCTCGAATCATAATAGCAGCTATATATTTAAGGTAGCGAAATGGTATACACAAAAATTATTTTCTCATTACACTGAACTCCGCTGAACAGAATCAGAGCAGCTTGATTCTGTTAAGCGGCTGAATCATTTATGCGTATTCAGGAACAAATTGACTCGAAATGGCAGTAAATGTTCGTCAACCATTTTAATTTTATTTCGTCCACACTGAATTAATCAACGTAACAAATGTTGCCAGGGTTTGTTGGCGTTACAATGTGGAGCGTCGTAGCATGCCACGAGAAGGCATCCACATATATCATAATCGTTATTGCTATTTATGCATATATCATTTTGAAGTAGTTATGCTCACTGCTTAATGTCAATCCTTTACAACGCTTGGTACCTTGGCGTAGACAGGGAAAGTTTGGCATTTTGTGTGACATCAAAAAAATCGCAATTAAAGGAATTATCCAAATAACTGTTATGAAATAAAGCATTCACAATAAAGTTGATTATCGGATTATAAGAACAGTCTACATTTCTTTCAGGCTTATTAACAAATGCATGTCAACGCATTTGAATGCAAATGCAAATGTTTCACTTGATTCAACTGCAAATGCCATTTTCTAGGAACGCATTCAAATGCAAATGTTTTGGGGACGCATTCAAATGCAAATGTCGTGGTTACACATTTGCAAATGTTTTTAGTTTTATATTAACAATGTGTTTTATTTGGAGAAAAAACTACGTACTGTATATTAACACATTATTAATTTATTTAATAAATACAGTAGTACATTATTGTAATCACTAAGTACCACTACATGAACATGTATTTAGAGTTATACACTGAGTCACACAGTTCCAGGCCTGCAGATGTGATGGACGTGGGAAGGAGGAATAGACAATTGACAGTTTCATGGGAACCATGGAAGGGAATGAAAGGCTAATTCTTCAGTTAGACCAGAATGGAAGGGAACCCAAGACAATAGATTGTCCACTACTGGTGGAGTCACTGGGAAGATAACCTGGTGGATAATTACAGCTACCACTAATCACTCTCTCTGGCTGTACATATTCAGGGCTGGCATTGCCAATGTTTACTCCCCCAATGAGCTGCCACCACAAATTGGCAGTGCAAACACATCACAAGGGAGTCATTTGTTTGCATTGTTTGATTTGTTTTAATGAACAGGTGATCTCTGAAGCCATCAACCTATAGACCAGTTTGTATTTTCATGTTGTATGAATACCAGCTCAGGCATTAACCAGTTGACATACAGAACACTTTTTCAGAGAGCATGTTGTAAAAGTGAATTCATAAGTCAGATAATGATTTCACAATCTGCTGTGGGTAATTGTTGTGAACTTGTGAAAGTGAATCTAACAATAATAATTATTCAAATAATTCCTCATACATTTGATTGTGCATTTGACAAATCAAATGTTTGTGGGTCACATTGAAATGCAAATGTGTAAGGTTGGCATTCAAATGCAAATGCATAATATAAATTATGGAGGCATTTGAATGCGCATTCAAATACATTTGCATTGGTTAACAAGCCTGGTTTCCTGGACGATCTCGTCGAGACAAAGTCAATTATGCAAGTATTAATACTTTAAAGAAAGAAATAAGTAATGAAGCGTTGAATGTTCAAAACGAAATATCAGACAAAAACGGTTTATGTATGTAGTGGCAATGTAACGTAATATAACATAAGCATTGTAAAACAACTATATACATTCTAACATAAGCAGTGTAATACAATTATATACATTTCTTAACATAAGCATGGTAACACAACTATACACATGTACTAACATAACTTTTGTAAAACAAATATATTAATTTACAAACATAAGCATTGTAATACAACTATATAACAGAAGCATTGTAAAAAACAACTGTATAAATGTACTAACATAAGCATTTTAACACAACTATAGACATTTATTAACATAAGCATTGTAATACAACTATATACATGAATTAGCATGAGCATTGTAATGCAGCTATGTACAGGTGCATAATATAACAATACAAATGATGCAAACAGTAACATCTGCATTTGAAATGTACTTGAACAAATCAGATGTTTGGGGATCGCATCCGTACGCAGAAGTCTTGGGTATGCATTAAATGCAAATGCAGTGAACTTACTTTCACCTTATTTCAGCTTTGTTTAGCGTTAGCTGCATGTTTATTGTGCAACGTAATGCAAACACGGATATGTTATTAGTAATCATCCATTTCTCAAAAAGGATTTTTTATCTCGTGATAACTAATTAGGTGATAATTCGGCTGCGTTTATGGAGATTGTGTCGACCCACACGCATAAGACTCTATCACCATCAACAAGATTTATCAAGATTGCCATCCAAAGCAAAAGGCCTAGATTGCAAGTGGACAAGGCAGTCAATGGCTTAGCGAGAACCCAACAATTGTTAATTCGTGTGTAACCCACCCTTCTGAAATATTTGTAAATTTTGTTTTTAAACATATTCACGCTGCTAGCTTTTACACAATCCGTAGATAATTTGAATCCGTAGTTAATTAAACGCATTTATTTACTGTTGTAACAACTCCTATGATGCCACGTTGACCAACGCAGCCCATCTTTACTTATAGATCAGCGTATTCGGCTTCTCGGGAGGCAAGATCACTGACCCAGAGATGACCGACTTCCACCTAGTCTCGCCGTTCACCACAGCCACGCCCTCTGTGCAGAGAGAACTCATGCGCTTCGTCGACACACTCACGCCAGAGGGCGACTCCGTCTACCGAGGCGGCATCATCGAGGCTCTGTCCCGGCTGTCTAGTCAGGACTCCTCGGAACGACACAGTAGTGAGTTACTGAAACATATCACCTGCTCACGCCGCTGGTGCTTTGTTTAAATCAGTCTTAAGCCTTATAGACATTTCTGCAGTGGCTCACGGTAGCAACATTTAATAAGACTGCCATTCAAAACTACACGTTCCAGATGGCAAGTGGACAAGCAAGCCATTGGCTTATCGAAAGTTCAAAAAATGTACTAACTACTAGCCCGCCCATATCAGATATATTTAAATTTTATTTGTTATCGCATTTCCGCTACTAGCATTAACACAATAATTTGACAGTTTGTTCCATTAATTTATCAACCTATGTCCAGCCTACACTAAGAAGGACAAAGACAAGTTACACAGAATACAACGAAGATCAACTGAAATGATTACGGAATTGAGAGATCTTAGTTATGAAAGCCGCTTATTAGAATGTGTTTTGACAACACTAGAGACCATGATACTAAGAGCAGACCAAATAAAACTATATATAATGGTGAATGGTTATAAAGATATTGATATGAATATGTTCTTCAAACTTAATGACGGCTATAGACTAGAGAACACAAAGCAGCATTAGTTAAGGAACAGACATGAGAAAGTATTAATTCTCACAGAGGGTGATGAATGAATTGCTATGCAGATAGCATGTCATTTTAACAGCAATGCACATTAAGCAAGTATATCATGTGTGATGTAATGTATGTGTGAGAATTTAGTTTCTATATTTTAATCATTATCAATCTTTGTTACTTTCTCGACATCATTGCTTTGTTGTTGGTGTCGCGTATAATATAGAGTATACACTTTGCGTTTCCCCTGTGCTTTGCGTCGCGGACAACTCCTTTGGTATTTACAACGACTCTGAGATAACATATTGACATATGTGAAACTTTGACCCGTTGGGCGTGCGCAGTGCATGTGTCGGGAATCACATCTACATCCGGACTATCTAGTCTAGTCCATAGACTAACTAGTCGGAGACTATCTGTGGGCTACATCTGGTTCATGCTAGTCTATAGCTTAGATAGTCCGGACGTAGGGATTGGTTTGGGAGTTCTCTTCGCTCGGTCCATGCATACAAAACGTTGGTTTTATATTTAATTTGACTGTCATAGGTATGCTAAACATCTAAGGTGGTTCATATTGACCTGTGACGAAAATTTAACTGTGATGACAGTTGGTCGTTAACCTGTGACGACAGTTTCTTTTTGACAAGTAACGCCAGTTGCCCGTGGATGTTGGTTTCAGGTCGAGTCGTTGTAATTGTGTCGGGGGCTGAGTGTGTCGACAGCAAGACAGAGGTATTGATGGTTATCGACAAAGAACTGACCACCCGAAATATGACTGTCCAGTTCATCACGTTCAACGTTGGTAAGTGAAAGTGTTAAAAGAAATTATTATTACATTCCACGTAACGACGGGGAATAACACGATCGAAAGAAGACGATGAAACGGAGGTTTGTGTTGTTAACTCTTACCTACTTAACTTAATCGCCTTTGTGCCTAATGGAGCATAAGACAGAAACAAGAGCCCTGCATCATTCACATTGTTATGCGTCATTAAATTGCAATATATATATATATATATATATATATATATATATATACTCAGTTCATTTAGTAGATTTATATGTATATTATATATATGTATGTATGTGTGTATATATATATATATATATATATATATATATATATATATATATATATATATATATATATATATATATATATATATATACACAAAAGGTGATATAGTTGCATCTATATTTTCAATATCAAGACAAATATCAAATCAAATCAACTCAGCATACATCAACCGTAGGTTCGTCTTCCCCCGTCTGTGTTTTGTCATGTTCTTTCAGATGGCTCATTGCAAGTACGAGATTTGATGTTGGGGATCGCCTCGAAGGTAAGCTCTCTCTCTCCCTCTGTCTCTGTCTGTCTGTCTGTCTGTCTGTCTCTCTCTCTCTCTCTCTCTCTCTCTCTCTCTCTCTCTCTCTCTCTCTCTCTCTCTCTCTCTCTCTCTCTCTCTCCCTCCCTCTCTCTCCCTCCGTGTGTGTGTGCTTTCGTGCGTGCGTGCGTGCGTGCGTGCGTGCGTGCGTGCGTGCGTGCGTGCGTGCGTGCGAACCTGTGGAAGAGGCACTGCCAGTGACGCAGTCGCTTGGGTCAGTTAGTATTCGCGATGTTCTCAGGCCAAGTGTTTTAATGCAGTGGTTTGTACATGCGTTCTAAAATTGGTAGATTTAGTTAAGCTCAATACGGCTATTATTATGTTTAGGGTTTTTCATATTGAATTACCAAGTAATTTGCAAAAACAATTAAACCATGTGTCTGTATATGGTACTTGACAGAACGATTCATTCTGCATAACTCGCTTTCGTACTAATGCAAAATCGATGTGCATCTCCATATGTGGAGCGAGATTATGGAACTCCCTTAATGGAAACAATACCACTTGTAGTACCATGCAAGGATTTAAAAAATGCTACAAGTTATATATTATTGCAACGTATTAGTTACAATTTATTTAGCAACGATTTTCAATTGTTACATGTTGTAAGTAATGCAAATATATAGTTACGTATCAATTGATTTAACGGCTTAACACGCCACGGGGTGAACCATAGATAAGTATTGCACTTATGTTCACCCCATTTCCAACTCACCCTTGTGTATTCTTCAACAACTCATTCACTTTTTTTGCACATTTTGTTAGTAACTTGTTGTCATTTATTGTATCGTAATTGTGTGTGGGAATAAAGGATTGATTGATTGATTGTTGAGGAGTCGTTGATGGGGAACATAATCAAAAGCTAGTACATAATAGAAAAGTCTAGTAAAATAAGGTAAATTTGGTGGCGTTTGTTCATGGAGGCAGCCCAGTCATGAACTGCTTCCACAAGCTGCGTTTCACAAGAAAGTCCAGATCAGAATCTATGATGGTGAGGGAGAATAATGCTTTAGGTTCCGAGGTGTTTCCACATGTGGGACAATATGTTCCGTCACCTTGCACAGAATACAAGTTAAAGATAGTTTATAGTTAGCAGGGTGGCATTTATTACCTTTTTTGTGTATTGCCGTGACAAAAGCTGTATTCCAGGCTTGGGGTGTATGATTGCCAGTGGTGTATGGTTGCTGGAAAATGTGCTGCATTAAGGGGGATATCTCTTTAGCAGTTTCGTTTAGTATTTTTGCAGGAATTTCATCTGGCCTTTGGATCTGTGTTGGGATTTAGAGCTTCAGGGTGTTTTATGATGCCGTTTAGTCCAATTTCTAGGGTTTGAATTTAGGGAAATGGTGATGGGCCTTTTGTTGGGATAGGAATTTTCTCATTTTTGAAAACTGATTTGAAATGGTCATTGAGAGCATATACTTTGTCTTGGTCGGTTGTCTTCAAGTTGTTATTTTCTTTAGTGTTGGAATGCCAATATTTTCTGCTTTGTTTTGTCTGATGAAGGACCAAAATTGTTTGGGATTTGTCGTCAGGCGTTCTCCAATAATGTTGTTAATGTAATTGGTATAGGATTTGGTCACTTCTTTGGTGGCTACTTTTCTTAATGTTTTGAAGTTTTCCCAATGTTTGTATTTTCTTGTTTTCTTGGCTTTAACATGAGTTTTGCCATGCGGATAGCGATGGAGTCTCCTATCAGGTTAGTGTATTTTTTTTTAAATAGTTCCAATTGGAGTTTGATTTTCGGATAAAGTACTGCTGAGCTAGCTGGGTGCAGTTTGATTTAAGAGACTCCCAATTTGCAGATCTGTAATTGCATACTTTGTGTGGTGGTTGTTTTTTTTTCTTGCTAGGATTCATATTGATGTCAAAGAGAAGGGCTTCATGATCGCTCATGCCTGCATCTACGGCAGCATCCTAATTTTCAGTGATCCATGTCTCAGTCAGGCAGATGACGTTGATATCGCGTTCGGTGATGTAGTCACATATGGTTTCGGCCTCGTTGCGGACAGACCGGGTGTTTATCAGTGCCATGGTGGTGTGCACCTGACCTTGTACACGCGTGCTAGAAGTGTCAGCTCTTTCACTCAAGGCATCAGTTGCCGCAATGGATACACGTACCGAATTGTTCACATCAGAGGCAGACTTCGGATTAGACAGTGGTGACAGACGTTGTATTAAGTTTGATAAGTTCACTCCTGGTTGTTTGTATACATGGCTGACGTCACCCGTGACATGGTTGATTCACCCGTGATATGGCTAACCTCACCCGTGACATCGATGACCTCACCCGTGACATGACTACTTACGTAATACCTAAATATTAAAGACATGCAAAGTTTTGAAGATTAATTTTTTTATGTCAAAGAGCCCTGGAATCGCCCATCAATGACTCCTTTCCACCGGACACGGTTTTGGGCTTGGGATTGGGCTTCCAGCTCCTTCTAGTTGTATTCTGCATTTTACATTTCTACTTCTCTGTGCCCGGCGTTTGTTGACTTTTCCCTGTAGCATGAGGGTCCCATGTTAACTTGGTTGGTATTGACATTTGGTTGTGTGAAAGAAGAGCCAGGTATTTTACTTCTGGTTGTGTGAAAGAAGAGCCAGGTCATGTACTTCTGGTTGTGTGAAAGAAGAGCCATGTAATTTACTTCAGGTTGTGTGAAAGAAGAGCCAGGTCATTTACTTCTGGTTGTGTGAAAGAAGAGCCAGGTCATTTACTTCTGGTTGTGTGAAAGAAGAGCCAGGTCATTTACTTCTGGTTGTGTGAAAGAAGAGCCAGGTCATTTACTTCTGGTTGTGTGAAAGAAGAGCCAGGTCATTTACTTCAGGTTGTGTGAAAGAAGAGCCAGGTCATTTACTTCTGGTTGTGTGAAAGAAGAGCCAGGTCACTTACTTCTGATTGTGTGAAAGAAGAGCCAGGTCATTTACTTCTGGTTGTGTGAAAGAAGAGCCAGGTCATTTACTTCTGGTTGTGTGAAAGAAGAGTCAGGTCACTTACTTCTGATTGTGTGAAAGAAGAGCCAGGTCATTTACTTCTGGTTGTGTGAAAGAAGAGCCAGGTCATTTACTTCTGGTTGTGTGAAAGAAGAGCCAGGTCATTTACTTCTAGTGGTGTGAAAGAAGAGCCAGGTCATTTACTTCTGGTTGTGTGAAAGAAGAACCAGGTCATTTACTTCAGGTTGTGTGAAAGAAGAGCCAGGTCATTTACTTCTGGTTGTGTGAAAGAAGAGCCACGTCATTTACTTCTGGTTGTGTGAAAGAAGAACCAGGTCATTTACTTCTGGTTGTGTGAAACAAGAGCCAGTTCATGTACTTCTGGTTGTGTGAAAGAAGAGCCAGGTCATTTACTTCTGGTTGTGTGAAAGAAGAGCCAGGTCATTTACTTCTAGTTGTGTGAAAGAAGAGCCAGGTCATTTACATCGATAAAGTCAGGATCATCAGGAACAGAAATGGTAACAGTATGCATCGCTGTCTCAAGCCAATTTTTACCTCAAATTGGTTTGTGGTCTTCCCTTCGTATATAACTATGCAGGTTATTTCCTGGTATTCCATAGTGCAGCTGGTCTGAGCTATCAAAGTCGAAGTCAGTGCAATGGATGTAAATATGAAAGTTCCATTCTGCTGATTGCTCGATTGTAATGAGATAATGAGAATTGTTGGTATAAGCTCTTTGTGTGATCTTTCCTGGCGGAAGTCTGTCTTAGTTTTGAGTCGAGTGTCATTTCCAGCCTCTCCATAATGATTCACTGGCATTGATAGAAGCATAATTCCTTTATAAGTTTTGCATTCGTAAGATCTCTTTTCTTAGGTAGTTTGACCAAATATCCTTCTTTCCATTGATCCGGTATCTCCTCTTCACCCCTTCAGTTTATCTATTAATTGCATGAAATATTTAGTAACCCTAGAGTACACTTATTATATTATTAGTTGAATTAGTGCATTTAACTTAATGTATTTAACACGTTCATATAAATCAAATGCAAACTATTTGTAGTCAGATTTATATTACTTGGTAACTGGCGTGTCAGTTGTCGAACTAAGCAACATGTCATCCGTGAACCAGGACACGACACCAACAGTAAAACAGTGACCAGGCTGGGAGAAGATGGAATGACATAGTATTAATCCTCAATGGATTGGCTGCGTAAGGACAATGCGTGGCCTCTCTCCACAGTTCTGCGCTGCAACGAGGCAGGGGAGGTAGCTGCATCTATTAATGTTCAGTAGACATGTGTTGAAGTAATTCAACCCTCTCACTCCCGTCTGCAGTCGTGTCACTATGCGGCGTGCGTGCCGTGGTAGGCTTAATTTCAACATTTCTGTGAAATGAGCCGTGCACGCGCACGTGTACACACAAATGCGCGCGCTCGCACACACATAGGCACGCACGCAAACACACACACGCACACGTGTGTGTGTGGTTATGTGTGATTTATCACAACATATTGTGCTAGTTATTCCCATTACTCACTTCCACATTAGGCCTACCAAATCATATATCAACTGCTTCGTTGGCACTGACTGTTCTGTCTGGATTATCTGAGTTCAGATCTCGTACAGACGTGCGTCGACTTCAACCATTATTGGCTGTTGTAGACTCAAGGAATCAACGTGGACATCAACTCGAACAGGATCGGCCTCCTGGACCTGAAGACGAAGACATTGTATGAACAGATGCGGCCCTACTATATGCACATAGCCAGCGAACGCGTCGCTACGCCCCTCCTCACCGTACCTTACTTTGATGACAACGTTAAAGGTAGGGCAGGTGTTAAATGTACACAGTTTCGTCGGTTTCGAACAATAATTTATATAGAATCTATATATATATTAAAACACTAACTTCGGTGGCCGTCTGGCAGTATCTCTCCCCAGGCACTGACGTCCACTCACGTCGTTCTGTGTTCATTCGCTCAGTGGCCGAATTGAGTGTGACCAATCTCCAGACGGCACTGCCGTGATCCCACCAACTTTATATTAATACACTAACTTTGGGGGCAGTCCGGCAATGTCTCGTCCCAGGCGTCGACGTCCACTTGACTCTTTTTATGTTAATTCGCCTCCTTGGCCCAGTCGCCTCTGAAATTTGATTTGATGGCACCGTTCCAACATTACTAAATTATCGGGCTGGGCCGAAATTGAGGGGTATCTCCTTCGGGTGCGTTTTATTAAAGTTATATGATTTTATCGAATTACACACAGCATGTGTGTTAATGGATAATACATGTGCTGTGAAATGTTGAAAAAAATCGTAGGAAACTCTGCAGAAATTTACAAAGGTGGCCTATTGAAAAATAAAATGTGGTTTCACCCCTTTTGCTCCATGTGCAGCAGATGTAAGCTAATAAACTATAATATGCACCAAGATCTTCACCGCTCAAATGTGTTTTAATTAATCTTAGTTTGTTGATAAAGGTTGTTTAATTTGATTGTTTCTACTCGAATATCAAGTTTACATTCCATGTTGAACGGTAAGGTTGATTTTTATATTAACAAATCATACTTCAAAATGTGGGTTCATTAAAACACATTTGACCAGTCTATGTGTTGTAATAATAGTCTTAGCGGTTGATCAACGAGGTCAACAATGGCTACCGAGGATTAGTTTTAGAGTTTTCGCATTCATTCCGAACGAATACGAACGTTTCTCGAGAGCTAGTTATCATAATTATGTTACGTTCAGTGTGTTGAAGATTGTCCGATGTTCTTGCCGTCTCCAAGGCACGCTACAGAATTTGGCCACAAAAGCTATGGTCGATTTTTGAGGCAGTAGAACAGCCTGGATGAATGCGATGTGACAAACTCATCCAGTGACTTGAGATGGATATTCTGTAGTTGTCCTTCTAGTCGCTTCGTGTGTGGCAGTTGCTATTCTAGACAGGTCGGGTTCATGAGTGTTGCTGTCGTCTTGGCCTTCGCCAGGTTGATGTAAAATATCCTCTACCTAACGTAATGAAAAGAAGCGACTGCGGAGAATCAAACTCTTCTCTGCGTTGCTGGTCACATAACAGTTGAACACAACGCCACCAAGCAACGATCTCTCTTTCCTCGGGAAGTTGGTAGATGTTCAGGATGTCTCCAGCAAAGACGCAACTGTCTCCTGAACTGCCTGTCCTATCTTAGGGAACAGCACCTTTGACGCCTTCAGCAGCAGTGTACCTCCCGACATGCATGCCAAGATGGCAGCCCACAACACTCTTGCAAAACCAACCTTTCCAGAAAAGCAGCCGCCATCCCCGAAACAACTGGAAAGACAACTACAGGACATCCAGCTCAAGTCACTGGATGAGCTTGTCACATCCCATGCATCCAGCGTTTTCCACCGCTTCAAGACCGACTAGAGCACCTTGGTGAATGAACCCTATATATGTTTGACCCAATTCTGCAACGTATATTGTGTGTGTGTGTGTGTGTGTGTGTGTGTGTGTGTGTGTGTGTGTGTGTGTGTGTGTGTGTGTGTGGGTGGGTGGGTGGGTGGGTGGGTGGGTGGGTGGGTGGGTGTGGGTGGGTGGGTGGGTGGGTGGGTGGGTGTGGGTGGGTGGGTGGGTGGGTGGGTGTGTGTGTGTGTGTGTGTGTGTGTGTGTGTGTGTGTGTGTGTGTGTGTGTGTGTGTATTCATGTTTTTTCATTGTGCTGTGTTCATCTCAAGGTTCATTCTTATAAATGTGTTACTGTTGACTTCGGTTAGTGTTAGGATTACCTGGTTAGGGTGGGGTTTTATATATATATATATATATATATATATATATATATATATATATATATATATATATATATATATATATATATATAGGGTTTAGGGTTAGGTTACGGGTGAGGGATGTTATCTCAATCCCAACCAGTTGATTGAGATAACTTGTTCAGTGAATAAACCACGAGGCGCGAGTATTTAGTTATAACCAGTCTGATAGTAGAGCAGTGTTTTGTTGTCACCACGTTATGTAATGTGTGTATGTATTTATGTGTGTGTGTGTGTGTGTGTGTGTGTGTGTGTGTGTGTGTGTGTGTGTGTGTGTGTGTGTGTGTGTGTGTGTGTGTGTGTGTGTGTGTGTGTGTGTGTGTGTGTGTGTGTGTGTGTGTGTGTGTGTGTGTGTGTGTGTGTGTGTGTGTGTGTGTGTGTGTGTGTGTGTGTGTGTGTGTGTGTGTGTGTGTGTGTGTGTGTGTGTGTGTGTGTGTGTGTGTGTGTGTGTGTGTGTGTGTGTGTGTGTGTGTGTGTGTGTGTGTGTGTGTGTGTGTGTGTGTGTGTGTGTGTGTGTGTGTGTGTGTGTGTGTGTGTGTGTGTGTGTGTGTGTGTGTGTGTGTGTGTGTGTGTGTGTGTGTGTGTGTGTGTGTGTGTGTGTGTGTGTGTGTGTGTGTGTGTGTGTGTGTGTGTGTGTGTGTGTGTGTGTGTGTGTGTGTGTGTGTGTGTGTGTGTGTGTGTGTGTGTGTGTGTGTGTGTGTGTGTGTGTGTGTGTGTGTGTGTGTGTGGGTGTGGGTGTGTGTGTGTGGGTGTGGGTGTGTGTGTGGGTGTGGGTGTGGGTGTGGGTGTGGGTGTGGGTGTGGGTGTGGGTGTGTGTGTGTGTGTGTGTGTGTGTGTGTGTGTGTATCCATGTCGTAACGTACCCGTAACACTCTGTTACAGAGCCTATGATCGCCATCTCCATTCCTGCATTCCACAGGTTCGTAACGCACGCACGCACACACGCACGCACTTAACGTGGTGACATGATGATTTCTTTCCAAACTTTGTCAAGGGGGTGAACTGCTGCACATGCCTGGGCTTTTCTACACTGGACGTCATGTTATGAATTTGTGTAGTTTGCATTTAAAATCCTCCACTTTCTCAATTTCACTCCCATCTTAGTTCTTAGAGCGTAATTCAAGACAATGATGAACAGGCATGGTTCAAGAGGGTCTCTTTGCGTTAATTTTGACATCTGTAGTTTCCCCTTTGGTACAACAGCCGAGGTGTTTCCATTCATTTTAACAAGATTTAACAAGATTTGCCATCCAAGCCAAAGGCCCAGATGGCAAGTGGACAAGGAAGCCATTGGCTTATCGAGAGTCCAACAATGTTCACCTACTTATAACCCGCCCTCCTGATATATGTGTCAACCTTGTTTTTAAACATATTCACGCTGCTAGCAGTTACACAATCTGTAGACAGTTTGTTCCATTCATTTATTGTCCTCTGTGAGAACGAGTGCTTCCTGATGTCCAATCTACATTGATCCTTTACTAATTTTACCTCATGTCCTCTAGTTCTGCTATCCTTCTTGAGTGAGAAAAACATATTTCTATCAATATTTTCATACCCATTCAATATCTTAAAAACTTCAATCTGATCTCCTCTTAACCTCCTTGTCTCTAGAGTTGTTAAACCACATTCTTTCAGGCGTTCTTCATAACTAAGGTCTCTAAGTTCTGGAATCATTTTAGTTGCTCTCCTCTGTATGCGTTCAAGCGTATCTATATCCTTCTTACGATATGGTCTCCATGCTTGTATACAGTATTCTAAATGAGGTCTAACTATTGCTTTATAAAGAGGTATAATTAACTTTTTTCCCTTGTATGTTATGTTTCTTCTAATCAATCCAAGAATTTGATTTCCCTTTGAAGCTGCAATACCACACTGCTCTGAAACTTTCATATCAGCGCTTATTGTAACTCCTAAGTCCTTTTCTTTTACAGTAGTACCAAGAACATGGCATGGCTTTGACGATCTGCTCTGGGATGCCATACGAATGAAGAATCCGTAACAGGTTTTTTTTGCCTACCAAGTCAAAGACGTTATTGAAGTCGATCAAACTGTTGGCAGCCTCTTTCTGGTGGTTTCTCATTTGCTCGATGATGCGTCTTAGAGCAAGAATCTGTGAAGATGTAGAGGTCTAAATCCGTTCTGGTCCGGGCGTAACATCTTTTGTAACTCAGGGCGAATTATGTTAAACATGAGTCGACTGTAGACTTTGCAGCAGTCGGTGTTAGACATACTCCACGATGGTATCCCACGATGGTATCAGATCTCCTTTCTTAGGTATTAATACGATACCCGCGATTCCCCTGGTGGTCTATTCCGTAATTATGTTTCTTTGTAGAACTTCACAAAATCACAATTCGGTGGAAATGCCGTCGAGTCCTGGAGCTTTGCCAAGTTTCATTTGCTTCATAGCAATGTCGACTTCTGCTAATGAGGAAGTGTCGGTATCAATGTTGAGGTTGGCTCATATATCGGATCAACTGGATTGTTTGGATGTGTATTATATGAAGAGAGCAGTCGTTTGAAGTGAGATTTCCAAGTATCCCCTTGTATAAAGCTGCTTTTTGATTTCTTTCCGGAAAGTTGTTTGACTAACCTCCGGGCATTATGAAGAGCATTAGTCGACTCGCAACTGTCAAATGCTCAGAGAGTGTCATGATAAAACTTCTCTTACGTTTCATCATACACGGTGCGCAGAGGTTTCAGAATGGCCGAGTCTGATTTGTTGCATACTTTAACGTGGTCCTTATGCGAGTTGGTTTGGGTTTCAAAGCCTCTCAGTCATTTGAGCTTTAACTTTGTAAACACAAGTCTGTGATCATAGCGAATGGGGTCGGAAGAGCAGTGAGCTTGAGAATCCATAATGCTGTTTCTCAGTCTTTTCCGGTGTCGCAGGATATCTTCCCCCTGGACTTGGTCTGTGCAAGAACGTTTATAATTAACAAATATGAGTCCGAATAATATCTACTATATGTTATTCTGCAAATTGTGTGTGTTTATATTTATTACGTTATAAATTTACGAATGAATGAATAATGTGAAGTGATTCCTGTGTTAATCATGATAAGTCTCTCATCGAGGCATTGACTTAATCATGATCAGCCACCTCAACAACACACAGCTCTCTTCTCAAGTCACTGAGTTAATCATGGTCGGCCACCTCAACAACACACATCTCTCTTCCCAAGGCACTGAGTTGTCTAATCCTCCGATCTGTTGCTCAGCATGGTAACACCTCATTGTTACCAATACAAGTTTCAAGGACCTGCCTTTGTTTATTGGCTTAGGCCCGTTGCCGATGTGTCCTCCCAGTATAGGTTATTAACCTTTCATTTATTTTGTTGGGTAACCACACACAATACACAATAACTAAATCCTTTCACCCACTTCACAGAAAAAATAATCGTTTGATCCCAAGCCTTTCAAAATGTCCAGTCGCGTATTTAAGGAAGGTGTCAACATGACTTTATTTACCATGAAACAATATGAGCTGTACACACTTAATGTAATATTTTTTTGTGGAAATGCAGTTTGTGTGAGTAAAAGTAGCCACTTAATGTATTAGAGTATTCAAGTTGGTGAATGATTTTGCATGAGATTTTGTTGTGATAACTGCAAGTGATGAACGACTGATTTTATGAAGTATCTCACGTGAACTCTTGCGATAATTGTCCATTTACAAGATGAAAGTTATAATAAATATTGAATTAATTTCACCATGTTCTTGATTTTAGTTGTGGGGAAAATAGTTTGATGTCAAGACAACTTTGGTATTGGGAGGGGGGTAAGAACGGTAAGATATCCAGGGTGGGGGATATATTCTAGGGCATCTTCCCCCCGGGGGAATCTGCCCAGGGGGAGATATACTGTTACACCGGCACAAAATTAAACCTATTTGAATTTATTCGGTTCTCGGAAAGTCCAAAGTCTTGATTTTGGTTTTCGGAAGAGTGTTCTTCATGTTTTTCATCTAGATGTTACTACAGTGCGTCGCTATTGCTACTGTGGGAGTTTTAATTCCGAGACACCATCTCGTAGATATGATGCAAACGAAGGCTGAAGAAAACCCACTCATTGAGTAAATACACATCGTCTGACTCCTACCCCTTGACCTGCTTGGCTTGTTCCCTTGACCTACCTGGCTAGGTTGGGCCTACCAAGGACGTAATACGCCCCCTCCAGTATAGCTCACCTGGTTACGGGAGTACGCAAGCTTCCCCATTGCGACAACATTGTAGTCGTGTCCATTCAAGACTAACATAATGCGTGTGTGTGTGTGTGTGTGTGTGTGTGTGTGTGTGTGTGTGTGTGTGTGTGTGTGTGTGTGTGTGTGTGTGTGTGTGTGTGTGTGTGTGTGTGTGTGTGTGTGTGAGAGAGAGAGAGAGAGAGAGCGTGCGTGCGTGCGTGCGTGCGTGCGTGTGTGAGAGAGAGAGAGAGTGCGTGCGTGAGTGCGTGCGTGCGTGCGTGCGTGTGTGTGTATACCTGATGCGTCCAACGTCGTGCCGACAGACACCGGTTCATCGGCGTGGTGGGCACGGCCATGAGTCTGCGGGAGCTGGTGATCCAACAGAAGTCCGACTTTTCCTACGTGTACGTCATCCGCTTGTCGGACGGCGCGGTACTGTACCACCCCATGCTGCACATTCCGACTGACGGCGACGACGACTCGGTCATGCTCAACATCCGGGTCCTGGAGCGCGAGGCTGACGACAACGGCGTCCATGACAGCATGAGACGGTGCGGAGACGACCCCACATAAAATAGCGGCGTTCCAGTCGTTGGGCACGCCATGGGAACGCTTGTTGTCCTTGCTTTGTCCCAACGTTGGTCTTCCATTGTTGCTTTCTTCCATAGCTGATACCTTTCACTGCCGTCTTCAAACCCCTTAGCTCTATTTCTCCACCCCCCCATATCCATAGCTCTATTTCTCCACACACACCCCATATCCTTAGCTCTATTTCTCCACACCCCACATATCCTTAACTCTATTTCTCCACACCCCACATATCCTTAGCTATTTTTCTCCACACACACCCCATATCCTTAGCTCTATTTCTCCACACCCCCCATATCCTTAACTCTATTTCTCCACACCCCACATATCCTTAGCTCTATTTCTCCACACAACCCCATATCCTTAACTCTATTTCTCCACACACCACATATCCTTAGCTATTTTTCTCCACACACACCCCATATCCTTAGCTCTATTTCTCCACACCACCCCATATCCTTAGCTCTATTTCTCCACAGCCCCCATATCCTTAGCTCTATTTCTCCACACCCCCATATCCTTAGCTCTATTTCTCCACACACACACACACACACACACACACACACACACACACACACACACACACACACATATATACTTAGCTATATTTCTCCGCACACCCCCCATATCCTTAGCTCTATTTCTCCACACCACCCATATCCTTAACTCTATTTATCCACACCCCCATATCCTTAGCTCTATTTCTCCACACCCCCCATATCCTTAGCTCTATTTCTCCACACACACCCCATATCCTTAGCTCTATTTCTCCACACCACCCCATATCCTTAGCTCTATTTCTCCACAGCCCCCATATCCTTAGCTCTATTTCTCCACACCCCCATATCCTTAGCTCTATTTCTCCACACACACACACACACACACACACACACACACACACACACACACACACACACACACACACACACACACACACATATATACTTAGCTATATTTCTCCGCACACCCCCCATATCCTTAGCTCTATTTCTCCACACCACCCATATCCTTAACTCTATTTATCCACACCCCCATATCCTTAGCTCTATTTCTCCACACCCCCCATATCCTTAGCTCTATTTCTCCACACACACCCCATATCCTTAGCTCTATTTCTCCACACCACCCCATATCCTTTGCTCTATTTCTCCACACCCCTCATATCCTTAGCTCTATTTCTCCGCACACATACACCCCCCATATCATTAGCAAAATTTTTCCACCCCCCCCCATATCCCAAGTTCTATTTCTCCTCTCTAGCTGTATCACTAGCTTTATTTCTCCACTCCCCGATATTTCTAGCTCTCTTTGCCCACACCATCTGCATCACCATATATTTATCCACCCCCCCATATCCATCGCTCTATTTCTCCAGCATCTACATATCCACACCCCACATATCCTTAGCTCTATTTCTCCACACACACCCCATATCCTTAGCTCTGTTTCTCCACACCCCCATTTCACTAACTCTATTTTTCCACACCCCACATATCTTTAGCTCTTTTTCTCCACACACACCCCATATCCTTAGCTCTATTTCTCCACACCACCCCATATCCTAAGCTCTATTTCTCCACAGCCCCCATATCCTTAGCTCTATTTCTCCACACCCCCATATCCTTAGCTCTATTTCTCCACACACACACACACACACACACACACACACACACACACACACACACACACACATATCCTTAGCTATATTTCTCCGCACACCCCCCATATCCTTAGCTCTATTTCTCCACACACCCCCATATCCTTAGCTCTATTTCTCCACACCCCTCATATCCTTAACTCTATTTATCCACACCCCCATATCCTTAGCTCTATTTCTCCACACACCCCATATCCTTAGCTCTATTTCTCCACACACACCCCATATCCTTAGCTCTATTTCTCCACACCACCCCATATCCTTTGCTCTATTTCTCCACACCCCTCATATCCTTAGCTCTATTTCTCCGCACACATACACCCCCCATATCCTTAGCTATATTTATCCACCCCCCCATATCCCAAGTTCTATTTCTCCTCTCTAGCTGTATCACTAGCTTTATTTCTCCACTCCCCGATATTTCTAGCTCTGTTTGCCCACACCATCTGCATCACCATATATTTATCCACCCCCCCCCCCCCCCATATCCATCGCTCTATTTATCCAGCATCTACATATCCACTCCCCCATATACCTATCCTACGGTTCGCACGGATCCCCGAAAACTCTTGAATTTACTAATCGCATTTACGGGTACCAACAAACCCTTGATTATCACCCGTTTTCAAATTAAACCCTTAAAAACCCTCAAAAATGCGTGTTTTTATGTGCAGCTATGCTATTATATCTCAAACGTGTCATGATAATAGCAATTATTTAATAAGTGTGAAAGTAAATGTGCCATTAAAATTGGCAAAACACGAGTTGGTCTGAGTGACCAAGAATTATTTTAATAATTATCCACTAGATGGCGTCATACGGGTAACATTACATACGGGTATTAAGTTGCCATTTTGGAAAGCGTTTTCTTTGAAATAGTCAGTCGATTGGAATTTATGTTTAACTTTTATGATGGCTTCGGAGAAAGGAAAGTGTAGATTTAAAGATGAATGGTTGACAATGGCGGTGTAAAGGGTATGTCGAGATCCGACGAGAAACGTTCTTTCTGCGCGATGTCGATTTTGTGCAAAATCCATCAACATCGGGAACGGAGGTCAATACAGCCTGGACAGTCATGTTAAAAGTGCGACCCACAAGAACAACATGTCCGCAAAGCAACTGCGCCGAATGATGGCTATGCCAGGAGCAGGTTTGTTACATTAAATGATATTGCTTTATTTGCTTAGTAGACTTAGCAAAATGTACTTATCTGTATTTGGTAACTGTCTGAGTTGGTCATACATACTATTAAAGTAATTAAATAAACTAGTAATACTGTTGCATAACTTGTATTGTATTTATGATTGAATATTATTTTTAAATTAACTTACATATATTTTCTGATCTGAAGTTATTAGTCACTGGAAGTCACTTTTGTTTTAAATTAGTGAGTTTTGGCATTTTGTATGGATCACAAATTGATGGGAAGGAATTCATTATGAATATCTTGTGTTATTGTGTATGCGATATAACTTATATTGTGTTTTATACATACATCACACGATACTTCATATTATCGTTTGTTTCAGCAGCTGGATCAGCACAGCCACAAGCAGACAACCACGCTGCAGTGCCTGCACTCCCACTTGTTGATGTCGCATCCGTTGTATCCAAGCAAGACACTCTACGGGCAGAGATCTTGTGGACGTTGAAGATATGTGCAGCTCATTATACCTACAAATCAAGCGACAACACGTCACGCTTGTTTGCTGCAATGTTTCCGACAGCGCGATTGCTACGAAATTCACTTGCGGTGAAAGAAAATCCAACTACATGATGTGGCATGGACTCGCTCCATACTTCAAGGAATTGTTGCTGACAACTATTCGGGAGCAAGATGCGTTTTTGCTGCTGTTTGATGAGTCATATAACAGCATCACCAAGAACAAGCAGATGGACGTCCTTGTGCGAATGTGGACCAGTGACAAGCCGTTACCTTTGCTCTGTCTTCATGGGACATGGCAGGGCAGCTGACATCCTTGAACACTTCCTTGAGAGCTCGCAAGATGTCGGTTTGCAGAATTTGCTGCAAGTGTCCATGGATGGACCCAGTGTTAACTGGGCATTCTACGAGAAACTCCAGCAGAAGGTAAAGGCTGAGTGCAACTGTCAGATCTTAAACATTGGATCGTGTGGTCTGCACATTGTGCACGGAGCTTTCAAGCACAGGTGCAACGCCACAAAGTGGGACATCGCTGCCGTCCTCAGATCAACGCACTCCCTTTTCAATGAGACACCTGCTCGTCGCGAGGACTATACGAAAGTCACAGGGAGTGATTTGTTTGGTCAGAACTTCTGTAACACTCGCTGGCTTGAGAACGTTCCAGCTGCAGAACGTCTGTTGGAGAAGTTCCCACATCTCTGCAAGTACGTTGCAGCCGCCAAGAAAGCTTTGCCACATACAGAAGCCTTCGGTGTCATGTCAGAGGCAACTTGCGACCCTCTCTTCGCTGTGAAGTTGAACTGCTTTGTCTCAGTGGCAAAGACGATATCACCGTTCCTTCTGTGCTACCAGACGGATCGCCCCATTTTGCCATTTCTTGCAAGTGATCTGCATCGAATGGTGAAGCATCTGCTGTACTGCTTCATCAAACGTGACGTCGTAGATGACACCATCCTCGCCAGTCTCGCTGAACTGAACCTGTTAGATTCTGCGTTAAGAGAAAGTCATCTGACGTCGACATTGGCTTCACGGCAGATGCACACCTGAAGCATATGCAGCGATCGGCGAAATCGAAAGTGAATGACAGAGATGCCATGGGACTGCGTCACGAATGTCGGGCGTTTTCACGCGAGATCGTCACTCGTATTTTGATGAAGGCGCCAACAATATTCATCATTGTGCGGAATCTGTCGTACCTGAATCCACGCCAGAAGGCTGCGGACCCAAATGGCTTTTGTGCCAAGCTGAGCAAAGTGCAACGGCAAACTGGTGGCCGAGAAATGTGGCGACATTCTGCGCCAGTACACGGATCTTGTCACGTATGCAATACTGCCGAATAAGGACGAGTTTTCGGCATTCGATCCGTTCGACAATGGTCACCGCGTGGACGTCTTTCCTGAGAGGTACTGCCTTGAGTTTGCCGATCTATGGAGCACAGTAAAGATGCTGCTGCTGCTTTCACACGGACAAGCCAGCATCGAACGTGGGTTCTATGTGAATCAGCAGATGGAGGTAGACAACCTCTGTGAAAATACTTTCATAGCCCAGCGAGTTGTGCATGACCACATCGTGTCCGTCGGCGGGATCTTCAGTGTCGACATCACCAAAGACCTGATGCTGTCGTGTCATGCGTCACGGACGCGTTATCAGGCCTACCTGGATGACACGAAACGTCCTTGTGAATCCGGCTCACTGAAACGCAAACGTGTTGATGAGTCGGACGACCTCAATGGGAAGAAGCTGCACCTTGAGGCTGACATTGCCGAGCTGGACCGGTGTGCAGACGAGTTCTCCACAGACGCACAGAAGAAGTGAGACTTCAGCCTGGTTGCAAAGAGGGGAGAGCTAACTGACATAGTTCACCAGCTGAACGACCTGAAATAGGACCCTGAATTGTCAGAACAGACTGGCATGTGACTGATGTGAGATGTGAGTCATATGACACTGTGAGTGACAGTGAGCCTGACAGACAGCAGTGGTATACAGTTAACTTTCTAAGGTTGTTGTTTCCTTTCCGGATAGATTTGTATTTCATTATTCTTTATGTATGTAATAAACAGGCAGTTACAACTTGATCAACTTTGTCAAGATTTATTTGAATGTTTGGCTCATGAACCCCCTCAATCTTTCTTGAAGCGTGTTCTTGCTTGATAAATTATCTATTGTGTTATTTCACTTATTTGTGTAATCAATATTTGCAGTGGCTGAGTAATTACATGTAAACCCCCGGTATGGAATGATTGACTTGTTCGGTAAGGGATGGGGCTGAACAAATTAAATAAGTAACTGAATTATACACCAGGTCACCCTTGAAAATGGCATATTTTTGTACCCTGAAAACCCTTGAATTTAATTGCAAGTTGTCTGTATGAACCCTGCAGCTATATAACTCTACTCCACCTATATCCTTAACCATATTTCTCCACTATCCCATATCCCTAACTTTATTTCTTCGCACCCGCAAATCCACAACTCTATTACTGCACTCCCACATACCCATACCTCCATTTCTCTGCACCCACATATCCCTAGCTCTATTTCTGCACTCTTCCATATCCCTAGCTCTATTTCACCACTCCATATATATCTAGCTCTGTTTCCCCATTCCACCTAAATAACTAGCTCTATTTATCCACTCCATATATATCTAGCTCTGTTTCCCCATTCCACCTAAATAACTAGCTCTATTTCTCCACTCCATATATATATATATCTAGCTCTGTTTCCCCATTCCACCTAAATAACTAGCTCTATTTCTCCACTCCATATATATCTAGCTCTGTTTCCCCATTCCACCTAAATAACTAGCTCTATTTCTCCACTCCATATATACCACTATATTTATTTCTCCAACACCCATAGCTCTGTTTCTCCACTCGTTCACATCTCTACCTCTATTACTCCACTTTTCCATGTCCATAACTCGGTTTCTCCACACCCCCATATCCGTAGCTCTATTTCTCCTCTCCATCTATATCACTAGCTCTATTTATCCACTCCTCTAATTTCACTGGCTCTATTTCTCCACTCCACCGTATCCATAACTCTATTTCTCCACTCCCCATATACATAGTTACATTTCTCCAATTCACATATATCTAGCTCTATTTCTCCACTCCACCAAAAGCATTAGCTCTATTTCACAACTACACCTATATCACTAGCTCTACTTCTATGCTCCCCCCATATCCATTTCTCCAGTCCCCCATATATCTTGCTCTATTGCCTCATGAAGAAATTCGTAGCTCTATTTCTCCACTCTGCCAATATTACTGGCTATATGGCACTCCACCTATATATCTAGCTATATTTTTCCACTTCCCCATATCGATAACCCTATTGCTTCACTCCCATATCCATAGCTCTATTTCTCCACTCCCCATATCCATTACTATATTTCTGCCCACCCACCCCCCCGCCATAGTGATAACTCTTTTTCTCCACTCCCCCATATCCATTGCTCTATTTCAGCACTCATCCATCCATAATTATATTTCTCCAATCCCCATATCCCTAGCTCTATTCCTCCACTCCTCATATCCATAACTATATTGCTCCACTCTCCATATCCATGGCTCTATTTATCCACTCACTATATCAGTTACTCTATTTCTCCACTCCAAATATATAACTGGCTTTATTTCTCCACTCCACCTATATCCACAGCTCTATTCCTCCACACCACTATCTCTGGCTCTATTTCTCTACTCCCAAACACTCGCCAAATTTCTCTTGACGCAGTTCATCTCGAGATCTACCTTATCTACTTCCACCCTATCGTCTGAGCGGATATCTCTTCGTTAATAATACATCAAGTGCAAGTTATATAAATGTAATACTTGTCTGGACGTGATGCCAGCTGTACAATGTATGCCTCTTGAATGCGCGTAGTATTGTTATTGGACATAAACAAAGCACGTTTGTTGTAAATGTATGTTTTGTTAACTTCACATGAACCGCCGTAATAATCTCCACTTTAAGTAACCATTGGTTTATAGTTATTGTCTAGACTATCCAGTAAGATGACGATGTGTGCGTGCGTGTGCGCGCGCCTTCGTGCGTGTGTGTGTGCGTGTTGTCACGAGAAAACCAAACCCACCCTTGTCGTATCCAAGGCGAGCAAGTAACAACACTATAATGTGCCCCCCACACACAGCGGCGTGCCTGGCTACAAGACCATCACGTCGACCCAGTACCGCTCGTCCGGCTACGCCTTCCTCGACGGCGCTAACATCGTCGTGCATAACGCGACCTACATCTGGCACGGGGTGAGTGAGTCTTACCAGGTTTTACCGAAAAACGGTGAAATATATTTTACCAGTTTTTCCAATATACCGATACATGATAGTTAAAGAATTCAACCTTGATAATAACAATAATAAAACAGGATATTTAAAACAAACTCATAATATATGGCGCTTTGCAACATAATTGTCGATAATATAGGGCTAAAACTGCACATGCATATTATGGTAAAACTATAATAAACAAAACATTAAAAATTATGAACCATTAAACCATATAATAATGCGCACGCGGCTACTTGTAATCAGGATCCATTGTAAAACTGTCCTATTTATTTTTGACGTTCTGACCAATCGTCGTGTTAATTGTCCATTGTACGTATTTAAGGCTGGACGATCGTTTCAGAATAAAATTACAAGTTACAACTAGTCCTGCCCTCTCCCTACGTGTAATTGATAGCGCCTTGCCATAAGATGTGTGCGTGCGTGCGTGCGTTCGTGCGTGCGTATGTGTCTACATTGACAGGTATCAGGCTACAATCACTGCCTGTTCTCCATTATGACGTCATAGCGCCTTGTCTTGAGACCAGTGTGTGTCTACAACGATAGGTGTCAGTCTTACATCAAACCGTGTGCGCCGTTATTACGTCATAGTGCATTGCCGTTAGACGTGTGTGTGGGGTGCATGCGCGTGCGTGCGTGCGAGTGTGTGTGTGTCTCAAGCTTCAACCAATCCATCTGTGCCGTTATTACGTCATAGTGCCTTCCCGTTAGATGTGTGTGTGTGTGTGTGTCTACATCGACAGGTGTCAGGCTTCAATCAATCCGTCTGCGCCGTTATTACGTCCACTACAAACGACCACATTGCCGGGTTTAAAGAACAAACCCAACAGCCAGTTCACTACACGTACCATAACGTGCTGGCGAACAAAGACGTCACGAAATGTCGTTATTTCAAACGGGCCGTCAGCATAGGTACGACATGTCATCATAATACATGTTTCCGCGATCGGAGTAAATTATATATTCTAAAAAATAGTATGTGTCATAATATGTGCAAAGTATGACAACATTCAGGAGCAATGCACGTCTATAATTGTTTGTTTTTGCAGATCTACATTATTAATATAGTTGGGCTAGATGTCCCAGCAACGACGTCACTCTTACTTTGGTGTATGGTGGTTAGTGTGGAGTATATTCAGTGGTTTCAATTATTGAAAAGCCTTATGTGCAGTGTACAGGAAAATGGTCACTAACGTTCTAGCTCAATGTATGTTTGGCTTATGTAGAGATTCGGACAAGATTCATTTAATAATGGCCATGTACCCCTGATTCACGAAGATGCAACGCACATTAGCGCAAGCAACGTGTTTGGGGCACCAAATAATTTGGTAATTGAGGTATTTCGAAATGTTAAGATGCATAATGATATCTGAGAGGCAAGTGAACAAGGACTGTGATTTAATTTGATATGAACTACGTGTAACATTGATGAACTAATCAAGCTAGTGATTTAGCCTACACCACTAAAACTTTGAATGATGCATACGTCATACGATAACATATTTGGTCGATATAAGTTAATTAGATGCCCAATGATGGTATACATACATGTATTGAGCTCCATCTTACCTCTACAATATATCGTGTCGTGTCTTCATTATGCTACTGTCTATATAACACTCGGGATTTGAGTTTCCAATGTGACTATACAGAACACTTGGGGTTAAGTTTCCAATGCGACTTCTACAGAACACTCGTGGGTTAAGTTTCCAAAGTGACTGTTTGAGGAACACTCCAGAGTTAAGTTGATGATGTGCCTCTCTACAGAACATTCGTGGGTTAAGTTTCCAAAGTGGCTGTCTAAGGAACACTCCAGAGTTAAGTTGATGATGTGCCTCTCTACAGAACACTCGTGGGTTAAGTTTCCAAAGTGACTGTTTGAGGAACGCTCGAGAGTTAAGTTGATGATGTGCCTCTCTACAGAACACTCGTGGGTTAAGTTTCCAAAGTTACTGTCTAAGGAACAATCGAGAGTTAAGTTGATGATGTGCCCCTCTACAGAACACTCGTGGGTTAAGTTTCCAAAGTGACTGTCTAAGGAACACTCCAGAGTTAAGGTGATGATGTGCCTCTCTACAGAACACTCGTGGGTTAAGTTTCCAAAGTGACTGTCCAAGGAACACTCCAGAGTTAAGTTGATGATGTGCCTCTCTACAGAACAACCTGGACTACAGTTTCCGATGTGACTGTCCACAGAACAATTGGGGTTAATTTGCCAATGTGACTTTCCACAGAACAACCGGGGCTTCACTTTCCAATGTGACTGTCCACAGAACAATTGGGGTTAAGTTTCCAATGTGACTTTCCACAAAACACTCAGGGTTAAGTTTCCAATGTGATTTTCCACAGAATACTCTGGGGTTAAATGTCCAATGTGACTGTGTACAGAACACGCAGGTGTTAAATGTCGGATGTTACCGTCTATGGAACACTTGTTTCGAACGCGACTAAGTTGATAATGTGACTGTCAACAGAACACTCGGGAGTGACGTTTCCAATGTGACTGTCGACAGAACACTCGGGGTGACGTTTATGTCGGCGGCGTTCAGAGACAGCTTCGGCTACATACTGGACGAGGAAACGCCGGCGCTGCTGAATCTCTACAAGGAAACCATCCTGCGTGGCGTCGAGTCCCTGCTATTCCAGGTAAGGCTGTTGTAACAACCTCCGTGGCAACGAATCTCAGCTATTCCAGGTAAGGCTGTTGTAACATCCTTCGTGGCAACGAATCCCTGCTATTCCAGGTAAAGCTGTTGTAACAATCTCCGTGGCAACGAATCCCTGCTATTCCAGGTAAGGCTGTTGTAACAACCTCCATGGCAACGAATCCCTGCTATTTATGGTAAGGCTGTTGTAACAACCTCCGTGGCAACAAATCCCTGCTATTCCAGGTAAGGCTGTTGTAACAACCTCCGTGTCAACGAATCCCTGCTATTTATGGTAAGGCTGTTGTAACAACCTCCGTGGCAACGAATCCCTGCTGTTCCAGTTAAGACTGTTGCAACATCCTTCGTGGCAACGAGTCATTGCTGTTCTGGTTAAGACTGTTGCAACATCTTCCGTGGCAACGAGTCCCTGCTGTTCCGGATAAGACTGTAGTGAAATCCTCCGTAGCAACGAATCCCTGCTGTTCCGGATAAGACTGTAGTGAAATCTCCCGTGGCAACGAGTCCGTGCTGTTCCGATTAAGACGGTCGTGACATCCTCCGTGGCAATGAAAGTCAAAATTAATATATTTGAAATCGTCGCAAATCCTATTTTCTGACATCAAATTTGTGGCTCTAGGTTATGTAGTTCATAAGATATGGAATAATAGGTTTTGACGGGCGCCATCTTTAAAAAATGGCCAAATGTAACATATTTGAAATCGCTACCCAAAAATATATACAAATACAGGCAAATTATGGCTCTACATGACGTAGTCGCTAAGATGTCTTGCATTTGTGTTGACGACCGCCATCTTTAAAAATGGCTGATGTGAATGTCGGAGTTCAAAGTTCAAGTTCAGAAATAAATCTTTGACCCCTAAAACCTATACATTGACATCAACATTACGGCTCTACGTATCGCAGTTATTAAGATATGGTGAAATTGAATTTGGCGGCCATTTTAACGCAGCAAAATCTGGAGTGCCTCAAATCTTCAAAATTATCTCTTCGTATGTAGAATACATGTGCGAAGTGTGTTGCTTTTATCAAACAGTGCACAATTACAATAACTAATATAATACAAAACTAATACAATGGTGACATGTTGACAACAATTCGAATATAATATGGGCTGTCTGAGTTGACGAAAACGGTTCTTTGTTTTTTTTTAAATTTTATCTTTGGGCGACAAAACCCGTAATGGAAACTTGGCTGTAACATTTTTGTGATACCAAAATTTAGTTGTACTTGTCTAGACTTGTTCCAGATACATCCCTGAGTAGCCTATAGTGGCAAGCCAATTGTGTAGTTGAAAAAAACATTTTGAGCTGGTCTTGGCTCCCGCATTGCGGTCACCATTACTTCAGTTGAAATCGATATAGAAAAAAATTACTTCAGCCAGGTGTGATCGACGCCGTTCGCATTACTTCCATCATGGACACCCACTGGAGGACGACGGCTAAGCTCTCCATGGCCGTCTGGAGCTACCTGGCCGTCAACAACAAGATGGTTCGGTCGTTTCCTGCCGCCACGTTTGAGAAGGACTTCGACCCGCAGTCACGAATGTGGTAAGTCCGGAACAGATCCACCCACTGAATCCGTGAACATATCCATTCATTGAGTCCGTGAAGAGATCCATCCACTGAGTCCGTGAACATATACATTCACTGAGTCGGTGAAGAGATCCAACCACTGAGTATGGGAACAGATCCAAGAATTGAATCACTGAAGAGATATTTGCACTGAGTCCGTGAACATATCCTTCCAATGAATCCAAGAACATGTCCAATCATTGAGTCGGGGAACAGATACATCCATTGAGTCCGTGAAGATATCCAACCACTGAGTCCGAGAACAGATCCATGAACTGAATCAGTGAACAGGTCCATCCACTGAGTCCGTGAACATAACCATCCATTGAGTCCGGGAAAATATCCATCCGCAGAGTCCGTGAACAGATCCATCCACTGAGTCTAAGAACATAACCACCAATTGAGTCCGTGAACATATCCATATATTGAGTCCGTGAACATATTCGTCCATCGGGTCCGTGAACAGATCCATCAACTGAGCATGTGAACAGATACGTCCATTGAGAACATTAAAATATTCGTCCATCGGGTCCATGAGCAGATTCATCCACTGAGTCCGTTAACAGATATATACACAGACTCTGTGAACATAACCATCAATTGAGTATGTACACCTACCTATCCACTGATTCTGAACAAACGCGTCCATTGAATCACTGAACACATACATCCATTGCGTCCATGAACATATCCATCCATTTAATCCGTGAACAGATTCTGTCATTGAGTTTGTCAATAGGTCCGGTCATTAAGTCACTCAATAGATATTTCCATTGAGGCCGGGAAAAGAAACGTCAATTGAGTCATTGGAAAGGTCCATCCATTGAATCCGTGAACAGGTCCATCCACCGAGCCCATGAACAGGTATATCCACTGAGTCCGTGAACAGATCCATCCACTGAGTTCGTGAACAGATACATTGAGTCAGCGAACATATATGTCTATTGATTCCGTGAACATATCCGTTCATTGAGTCAGTGAACATATCTGTCTATTCAGTCAGTGAACATATCCGTCCATTCAGTCCTTGATCAGATCAGTCCATTGAGTCCGTGAACAGATCCATCCATTGGGTTAGTGATCAGATCGATCCACTGAGTCCGTGAACAGATCTGATCTGTAAAAAACGTTTCAGTTTTCCTTTATGCCACGTTTCTCATAGCACAGCGAATCGGCGAGTGTCCGTGCGTGCGTGCGTGCGTGCGTGCGTGCGTGCGTGAGTGCGTGCGTGCGTGCATACATATGCGTACATGTGCGTAAACGCATGGATACATATTGATGTAGAGTTACCAGTTAAACCTGCCACCGGTGAGTGACCAAGCGAGTGGCATGTAAAGGGTGCATGTTGTGTCGTTGAACCAGTGGCACCGTCTATCGGCAGGTACCAGATGGCGGTGCAGGCGCCGGGCCGTATCGCCTTCACCCGGCCCTACCTGGACGCGTCGGGCGCCGGCTACGTCGTGACTATCTCGCAGGCACTATTCACGCCCAGAGTCCGGTCAGTTCCTCCAACGTCATTCGTTTCCTTTCCAGTTTCACCAGCATCCGTCATTAAATTCATTACGATTACGAGAGAGAATGTGAGTGTGAGTGTGTGTGTGTATGTGTGTGTGTGCGTGCGTGCGTGCGTGCGTGCGTGCGTGCGTGCGTGCGTGCGTGCGTGCGTGCGTGCGTTTGATACACAGGGTGTGTGTGAGTGAGATAGTATGCCTGTTTAAGTGTGCCTGTGAATGTGTATTTAAGAGAGAATTGTTTTGAGAGAGACAGTGAGTGTGTATATGAATGTCTATGTGTGTGTGAGAGGGAGCGTGTGTGCGAGTGTGTGTTTGTGAGAGTGTTTGTGTGTGAGTGTGTATGAGTGCGTGTTTATAAGTGTGTGTGTGTGTGTGTGCGCGCGCGCGTGTGTGTGTGTGTGTGTGTGTGTGTGTGTGTGTGTGTGTGTGTGTGTGTGTGTGTGTGTGTGTGTGTGTGTGTGTGTGTGTGTGTGTGTGTGTGTGTGTGTGTGTGTGTGTGTGTGTGTGTGTGTGTGTGTGTGTGTGTGTGTGTGTGTGTGTGTGTGTGTGTGTGTGTGTGTGTGTGTGTGTGTGTGTGTGTGTGTGTGTGTGTGTGTGTGTGTGTGTGTGTGTGTGTGTGTGTGTGTGTGTGTGTGTGTGTGTGTGTGTGTGTGTGTGTGTGTGTGTGTGTGTGTGTGTGTGTGTGTGTGTGTGTGTGTGTGTGTGTGTGTGTGTGTGTGTGTGTGTGTGTGTGTGTGTGTGTGTGTGTGTGTGTGTGTGTGTGTGTGTGTGTGTGTGTGTGTGTGTGTGTGTGTGTGTGTGTGTGTGTGTGTGTGTGTGTGTGTGTGTGTGTGTGTGTGTGTGTGTGTGTGTGTGTGTGTGTGTGTGTGTGTGTGTGTGTGTGTGTGTGTGTGTGTGTGTGTGTGTGTGTGTGTGTGTGTGTGTGTGTGTGTGTGTGTGTGTGTGTGTGTGTGTGTGAATATTTGTGTGTTAAAATGTGTGAGAGAATGTGTGTGTGTGTGTGTGTTGTGTTTGTGGAGTGGTGCTGCAAGTGTGTGTGAGTAAGTGTGTGTTTGTGTGTTGAGAGAGAATGTGAGTGTGAGATCGTGTGTGCGCCCGTCCGCGCGTGCGTGTGTGTGTAGCACTGTACGTCGTTCACGGGCTGCTGGGTGAGTGCCGCGGTGGATGGCAGTCTCATGCCACCTTGGCTACTTTTATATGTCTTAAGAAACGGGAAGCCAGGACGCATCTTGTTCGGCGTGATGGCGATCGACGTCACCATCGAATATATATACTCTGCCCTGATCGGCATATACCCGCCCTGCACATACACACACCGTATGAAGTAAGTCCACGTGTACTCTTCCTGCACACACAGTCGCTGTTAAGTAAGTCGATGTCTACCCGCCCGGCATACACGCAGCTGGCATCAAGTGGCGTGTCCGAGTGTCCTCACTGGATGGAATGGTTGTTAGTAGGGATTAAGCCATGATATGTAGCCATTTATCATTAGCTTTGTGCAGGATTTCATTGTTTATCTTAGTTTTGTCATGGCAAATACATCATGCATACAGCATAAATATCATACGTTTCTTATACATTTTTTATGAAGAAACACAATTCGTTCTTTACACACTTGTGTGACTTGAATGTGGTTTGTCAGAGTTTAAGGCTACATTTTTGTTGCGATTACATTGCAAGTGTATCTTGCTGGAGACTAAGGCTGCGTTGGTATTACGGTTGTAGGTGTATCCTACTAGATCACGCCGGCTACATCGTAGCGTATGACGGCATGATGAAGGCGCCCCGAGACAAGTGGCACGAACCTCTCATCGAGAACGTCCATATCACTAGGGTGGTACGTGTCGGGTGCAACCTAGTAACCCTTGGAGAATCCGGTTTGGAACCCTCTTGCTGCCGTTTCGAAACTTTACCTCAGTCCGTTCTGCTGTATAAAAGCGTGCCTAGTGTATATATATATATATATATATATATATATATATATATTGTAGCACCCCATCATGTGATCACGTGGCTATTACATTTTCAGTAAATTCGAGTAAACCGGCTCGGTTGCGGAAAATAAAACAACCTTTCGACCATTGTGTCAGATATGCGTTTCAGATTTCGGCTAAGATATTACGTCATCACGGGATCCAAACGTTGACAGAACTGTTGAGGCAATGGCTGAGACATGCGACAACGGTTTACGATGGATTGTCGACCAACACGCTCCTTTACGTACTTACTTAATCCTCTTTGCTCAAGATAGTGTATAGGGCTGAAACGTCTCTTTTCCAACGCACTCTGTTATTAGCTACTTTCTTCATCTCTTTCCAGGTGGTTCCATGTTTCTTTACTTCCTCGCCTAAAGATCGTACATCAGCGAATGCTATCAGAAAGTCGCCGTGGACAGTGCCATGTCGACTGATTGTGCCTTAATATGTGGCTCCCACAACGTTCAGTGCTTGGCACATATATATATATATATATATATATATATATATATATATATATATATATATATATATATATATATATATATATATATATATATATATATATGCCAAGCACTGACCCTTGTGGCACTGTCCACGGCGACTTTCTGATAGCATTCGCTGATGTACGACCGTACGACCGAGTTTGTGATGCCAACTGAGTGTTCCAGTCGAGTCACAAAGGACGCGTGGTCCATTGTATTGAAAGCGCTTGACAAATCAAGCATCACGACATCAGTCTTGTCATTCTTGGCTCGCTATTAGCGAAACTCGATCATCCGATTGCTGAATGCTTAGCGAACTTTGCCGCGGAACCGCATAAATTTCATCCTGAATGGACGAGTGCCGAGCGAGACTAGGTTGTTCATTATGTGAACCAAGCCACATTGCTATGCTATGTTATGCATCAATGACTTCTTTGTTTACAGGAAGGTGAAATCGCAGCACATTTGATAAAGCGCGGTTTCATGAACAAAACGTCGTGTATTGACATAGCCCATCGAACAGAGTTTGTGACATACAAGGTAAACATGAATATTCTACTGATTGTTGTGGTGGTTGTGGCTGTTGTAGTTGTTGTGGTTGTTGTGGTTCATGTGGATGTTGTGATTGTTATGGTTTATGTAGAAGTTGTGGTTGATGTGGTGTTGGTGGCTGTTGTGGTTGTTTTGGCTTTTGTGGATGTTGTGATTTGTGTGGCTGTTGTAGCTGTTGTGGTTGTTGTGACTGTCGTGGTTGTTATGGCTGTTATGGTTGTTGTGGCTGTTGTGGTTGTATTGGCTGTTATGGATATTGTGGTTGGTGTGGTTGTTGTGGTTGTTTTGGCCGTTGTGTTTGCTTTGGCTGTTGTGGATGTTGTAGTTGGTGTGGTTGTTGTGGTTGTCTTGGCTGTTGTGGCTGTTGTGGTTGTTTTGGCTGTTGTGGTTGTTTTGGCTGTTGTGGTTGTTGTGGTTCATGTGGATGTTGTGGTTGTTGTGGTTCATGTGGATGTTGTGGTTGTTGTAATTTTTGTGGTTTATGTGGATGTTGTAGTATTTGTGGTTCATGTGGATGTTGTGATTGTTGTGGTTCATGTGGATGCCGTGGCTGTTGTGGGTGTCGACAGTGGACGCACGCCGGCCTTTCTCATAGATGCCCAACAGTTGAGTGTGTACAGTCTCCAGCAAAATGTCTCCAGACACTGTCGTTTGTTTCTAGTTGACTCTTGATTGTTTTAGCAATTTATATATACCACGTTCTTGTTGATAAAACGTGCTACGCTTAAATTATAAAACTATTAAGATTGTATGTGTGCGTGCGTGCGTGCGTGTGTGTGAGTGTGAGGTATATGTGAGTGAGTGCGTGCTTGTGTAAATGCGTGTGTACCTGAGTATACACATGTTGGTGTAGGGTTAGCAATGGAACAGTTAGACGCTTTAGCGCGGGTGTATGAGTGTCTTCAGTTGTTACTCGATTGTAGATGACGGACGGAATATCTGTGGGGAAGGACGATATAGGAGCAGCCGATGTTGGATTCAGGATATTTCACGTCGCCAAGACGAACATATTCGTGATAACGAAGAACGATATTATGAAAAAAGGAAGACGCGTGCGTTTGTTCTTTCTGGGTGAGTTCAACGAACACCGATCTGTGTCCGTTCTGGGATAAATCAACGAACGCTGACCTATGTTCTTTCTGGATGAGATCAACAAACGCAGGTCTCTGTCCGTTCAACGAACGCTGACCTCTTTCCGTTCAGTGTGAGTTCAACGGAACACTAATCTCCATTCATTCTGGGTGAGATCAACGAACGTTGATCTCTGTTCGTTCTGGGCTGTGTGAGTTCAACGAACGTTGATCTTTGTTCGTTCTAAGTGAGATTAACGAACGCTGATCTCTGTTCGTTCTTGGTAAATTGGTAGTAATAGTTGTAATAGTAGTGGTAGTATCAGTAATAGTTGTAATAGTAGTGGTAGTATAAGTAGTAGCGGTAGTAGTAGTAATAGTTTAGCAGTAGAAGTAGTAGTAACAGTGGTATATGTTACTGTAGTGTATGCTACATTTAAGAAGCACATTAATGAAAGGCTTACAAATGTCATACAAATGTAATTAAGTCGTGCTAAGAACTTTGTGTGACTGTCAGCACTCTCTTGCAGGAATCGTCCATCCCTTCATTGTGTCTCGAGCAACCAAAGTCTGAGTGCGAGTGTCCGTGTTACCGCTACAAGACCTTCAGGCCAAGTAGATACACGCATGGTTGGTAGGTGAACCGTTACAAGACCTTCAGGCTGAGTAGATACACGCCTGTTAGGTGCACTGGTTGTCCCGGGACTGTGGTAAAACGACATCCCACATTGTTAATCACACTGATTCACAGAACGAATGTCAAACGTGGAGGTCTGCGACACGAGTTTACTCGGGTAGAACTAGTTCAGGACACTAAAATACCAACGCCAAACACACAGCAACCTGCGAACACTTGTTTTCGAATTGTTTCATATGAAAGCTCGACTTAGTTACACGTCAAATTTGAACTAAAATATTACACAATCAGCATCCTGTTCTGGCGGTAGTGGGGCATCAAACGTACAGTGAATCATATGTATGCATACACAAGGTTGCAACAGTAATATATTAATTATGATATATTAGCTATCAACATGTGACTCAAAACAATAATCCAAATATCGTTTATACCTTAATGTGAAATAAAGTTTTTCTTATTGAATTAAGACTACAAATGAACACTGTGTCCAACGATGAACTGCGTGCATCTTACATGCGTTCTCATTCAAGACATAGAGCTTGTTGATGCACTAACAACACTGCTACTTTGTGCTTCCAAGCGTTTCTGGTGAGTTATGCGCAATACTTTAATGATGGGTTATACTTTTGAACGTAACTGTTGTGTTTTAAGCCGTGTTGAGAGTTACGATCAATACCTTAAAACACGGTCGTGGTGTTTTGTTCGTCCTACGCGGGCCATGCATTGCCAAAGGTGCAGTTGTTGGTTCCCGGCAACCTCATTCAGTGTCCGCCGTCCTTAAAGTTGTTAGTTGTCTTCACTCCAGGCACGACAACCTCATTCAGTGTCCGCCGTCTTTAAAGTTGTTAATTGTCTTCATTCCAGGCACGACAACCTCATCCAGTGTCCGCCGTCTTTAAAATTGTTAGTTGTCTTCACTCCAGGCACGGCAACTTCATCCAGTGTCCGCGGTCTTTAAAATTGTTAGTTGTCTTCACTCCAGGCACGGCAACCTCATCCAGTGTCCGCGGTCTTTAAAATTGTTAGTTGTCATCACTCCAGGCACGGCAACCTCATCCAGTGTCCGCCGTCTTTGAAGTTGTTAATTGTCTTCACTCCAGGCACCGCAACCTCATCCAGTGTCCGCCGTGTTTAAAGTTGTTAGTTGTCTTCACTCCAGGCACGGCTACCTCATTCAGTGTCCGCCGTCTTTAAAGTTGTTAGTTGTCTTTACTCCAGGCACGGCAACCTCATCCAGTGTCCGCCGTGTTTAAAGTTGTTAGTTGTCTTCACTCCAGGCACGGCTACCTCATTCAGTGTCCGCCGTCCTTAAAGTTGTTAGTTGTCTTCACTCCAGGCACGACAACCTCATCCAGTGTCCGCCGTCTTTAAAGTTGTTAGTTGTCTTCACTCCAGGCACGGCAACCTCATCCAGTGTCCGCCGTGTTTAAAGTTGTTAGTTGTCTTCACTCCAGGCACGGCAACTTCATCCAGTGTCCGTCGTGTTTAAAGTTGTTAGTTGTCTTCACTCCAGGCACGGCTACCTCATTCAGTGTCCGCCGTCTTTAAAATTGTTAGTTGTCTTCACTCCAGGCACGGCTACCTCATTCAGTGTCCGCCGTCTTTAAAGTTGTTAGTTGTCTTTACTCCAGGCACGGCAACCTCATCCAGTGTCCGCCGTGTTTAAAGTTGTTAGTTGTCTTCACTCCAGGCACGGCAACCTCATCCAGTGTCCGCCGTGTTTAAAGTTGTTAGTTGTCTTCACTCCAGGCACGGCAACTTCATCCAGTGCCCGTCGTTTTAAAATTGTTAGTTGTCTTCACTCCAGGCACGGCTACCTCATTCAGTGTCCGCCGTCTTTAAAATTGTTAGTTGTCTTCACTCCAGGCACGGCAACTTCATCCAGTGCCCGTCGTGTTTAAAGTTGTTAGTTGTCTTCACTCCAGGCACGGCTACCTCATTCAGTGTCCGCCGTCTTTAAAATTGTTAGTTGTCTTCACTCCAGGCACGGCAACCTCATCCAGTGTCCGCCGTCTTTGAAGTTGTTAATTGTCTTCACTCCAGGCACGGCAACCTCATCCAGTTGCCGCCGTGTTTAAAGTTGTTAGTTGTCTTCATTCCAGGCACGGCTACCTCATCCAGTGTCCGCCGTCTTTAAAGTTGTTAGTTGTCTTTACTCCAGGCACGGCAACCTCGTCCAATGTCCGCCGTCCTTAAAGTTGTTATTTGTCTTCACTCCAGGCACGGCAACCACACCCAGTGGCCCCCTTAATTACATTTGTTGGTTGTGTTCATCCAGGGACGGCAGACGCACCCAGTGTCCGTAGTTCTTACAGTTTTTGGTGGACAGCGACCTCATCAAATGTCAGCCGGATTTACAGTTCTTGGTTGTGTTCACCCAGGGACGGCAACCTCACCAAGTATACGCCTTCCTTATAGTTGTTGTTTGTGTTCACTCAGGCTCTCCAGCCTCACCCTTTGTCCGCCGTCCTTACATTTGTTGTTGTGTTAACTCCAGGGACGACCACCTCGCCCACTGTCCGCAGTCCTTACATATGTTACTAGTTTTCACTCCGAGGACAGCAATTACATCCTGTATCCAGCATTCTTACAGTTATTGATTGTGTTCACTCAGGACAGCAACTTCTCCAGTGTCCGCCATATTTACAGTTGTTGGTCGTGTTCACTCCAGGGCCGGCGACCTCATCCAATGTCTCCAGTCCTTACATACATTTGTTGGTTGTCTTAAATCAAGGGACGGCAATCACACCAAGTGTCCGTCGTCCTTACAGTTGTTCGTTGTGTTCAGTACAGAGACGGCGACCTCAACCAGTTCCGGCTGTCCTTGCAGTTGTTGATTGTGTTCACACAGGGACGGCAACCTCACCAGTGTCCGCGGTGTTTTCAGTTGTTGGTTGTGTTAACTCCTAGGACGACAATATCACCACGTGTCCGGCGTCCTTACAGTTGTTGGTTGTTTTCCCCAAGGGACGACAAACTTACCCAGTGTCCACAGTCCTTTCATTCGTTGGTTGTTTTCCCCAATGGACGACAAACTTACCCAGTGTCCACAGTCCTTTCATTCGTTGGTTTTTTTTCCCAAGGGACGACAACCTTACCCAGTGTCCGAAGTCCTTTCGTTTGTTTTCCCCAATGGACGGCAACCTTACCATGTGTCCACAGTCCTTTCGTTTGTTGGTTGTTTTCCCCAAGGGACGGCAACCTTACCCAGTGTCCACAGTTCTTTCATTTGTTGGTTGTTTTCCCCAAGGGACGGAAACCTTACCATGTGTCCACAGTCCTTTCGTTTGTTGGTTGTTTTCCCCAAGGGACGGCAACCTTACCCTGTGTCCGCAGTCCTTTCATTTGTTGGTTGTTTTCCCCAAGGGACGGAAACCTTACCCAGTGTCCACAGTCCTTTCATTTGTTGGTTGTTTTCCCCAAGGGACGGCAACCTTACCCAGTGTCCGCAGTCCTTTCATTTGTTGGTTGTTTTCCCCAAGGGACGGAAACCTTACCCAGTGTCCACAGTCCTTTCATTTGTTGGTTGTTTTCCCCAAGGGACGACAACCTTACCCAGTGTCCACCGTCCTTTAGTTTGTTGGTTGTTTTCCCCAAGGGACGGCAACCTTACCCAGTGTCCACAGTCCTTTCGTTTGTTGGTTGTTTTCCCCAAGGGACGGAAACCTTACCCAGTGTCCACAGTCCTTTCATTTGTTGGTTGTTTTCCCCAAGGGACGACAACCTTACCCAGTGTCCACAGTCCTTTCGTTTGTTGGTTGTTTTCCCCAAGGGACGGAAACCTCACCCAGTGTCCACAGTCCTTTCATTTGTTGGTTGTTTTCCCCAAGGGACGACAACCTTACCCAGTGTCCACAGTCCTTTCGTTTGTTGGTTGTTTTCCCCAAGGGACGACAACCTTACCCAGTGTCCACAGTCCTTTCGTTTGTTGGTTGTTTTCCCCAAGGGACGGCAACTTTACCCAGTGTCCACAGTCCTTTCATTTGTTGGTTGTTTTCCCCAAGGGACGGCAACCTTACCCAGTGTCCACAGTCCTTTCGTTTGTTGGTTGTTTTCCCCAAGGGACGGCAACCTTACCCAGTGTCCACAGTTCTTTCATTTGTTGGTTGTTTTCCCCAAGGGACGGCAACCTTACCCAGTGTCCACAGTCCATTCGTTTGTTGGTTGTTTTCCCCAAGGGACGGCAACCTTACCCAGTGTCCACAGTCCTTTCGTTTGTTGGTTGTTTTCCCCAAGGGACGACAACCTTACCCAGTGTCCACAGTCCTTTCGTTTGTTGGTTGTTTTCCCCAAGGGACGGCAACTTTACCCAGTGTCCACAGTTCTTTCATTTGTTGGTTGTTTTCCCCAAGGGACGGCAACCTTACCCAGTGTCCGCAGTCCTTTCGTTTGTTGGTTGTTTTCCCCAAGGGACGACAACCTTACCCAGTGTCCACAGTCCTTTCGTTTGTTGGTTGTTTTCCCCAAGGGACGACAAACTTACCCAGTGTCCACAGTCCTTTCGTTTGTTGGTTGTTTTCCCCAAGGGACGGCAACCTTACCCAGTGTCCACAGTTCTTTCATTTGTTGGTTGTTTTCCCCAAGGGACGGCAACCTTACCCAGTGTCCGCAGTCCTTTCATTTGTTGGTTGTTTTCCCCAATGGACGTCAACCTTACCCGGTGTCCGCAGTCCTTTCATTTGTTGGTTGTTTTCCCCAAGGGACGGCAACCTTACCCAGTGTCCACAGTACTTACATTTGTTGGTTGTTTTCCCCAAGGGACGTCAACCTTACCCGGTGTCCGCAGTCCTTTCATTTGTTGGTTGTTTTCCCCAAGGGACGTCAACCTTACCCGGTGTCCGCAGTCCTTTCATTTGTTGGTTGTTTTCCCCAATGGACGTCAACCTTACCCGGTGTCCGCAGTCCTTTCATGTGTTGGTTGTTTTCCCCAAGGGACGGCAACCTTACCCAGTGTCCACAGTACTTACATTTGTTGGTTGTTTTCCCCAAGGGACGTCAACCTTACCCGGTGTCCGCAGTCCTTTCATTTGTTGGTTGTTTTCCCCAAGGGACGGCAACCTTACCCGGTGTCCACAGTTCTTTCGTTTGTTGGTTGTTTTCCCCAAGGGACGTCAACCTTACCCGGTGTCCACAGTTCTTTCGTTTGTTGGTTGTTTTCCCCAAGGGACGTCAACCTTACCCGGTGTCCGCAGTCCTTACATTTGTTTGTTGTGTTCATCCAGGGACAACAAACTCCCCCAGTGTTCGAAGGTCTTACAGTTGTTTTTTTGTGTTAACTCCAGGGACGACAACCTCCGCCGTCCTTATAGTTGTTGGTTGTATTCACGTCAGGAACTGCAGACTTACCTAGTGTCCGCAGTCCTTACAGTTGCTGGTTTTACACCAAGGGAAGTCAACCTCACCCTGTATCCGCAGTCCTTACAGTTGTTTTATTTTCACCAAGGGAATGCTAACTCAACCAGTTTCCGCCGTCCTTTCAGTTGTTGATGGTGTTTACTCATGCACGGCAACCTCATCCAGTGTCCGCCGTCCTTACAGTTGTTAGTTATGTTCACATTGGGACGGCAACCTCACTCAGTGTCCGCGGTCCTTACAGTTGTTGATTATGTTCACTCAGGGACGGCAACCTCATTCCGTGTCCGCCGTCCTTACATTTGTTGGTTATTTTCACATCGGGACGGCAACCTCACTCAGTGCCCGTCGTCCTTACAACTGCTTGTTTTGTTCACTCAGGGACGGCAACGTCACCCAGTGCCCTCCGATCAGGTTCTTTTACGAGGTCATCAACAACGAGATGATGTACGTCGACACGCTCAAGCCGTGCTTCCAGCCAAAATGTGGCGCTCGGAAGGAAGAATAGTGAGTCAGATGTTAACTAATGGGGTGGGGTGGGGTTGGGGTGCAGGTGTTTGTGCATGGGGGTTCAACGAAAGTGTTTAGGCCAGTTCTGAGTTTCATGTAACGCTCTGCTACGATAAATAGTATTACTCTTTGCTGGTTGCTGGTTCATGTACTGATTCTTGCAATGTTCGAGTTAAACAACGCACAAGTACAAGTTTAATGTGAAAGATATCTGCTTCCTCGATCAATAGTGTTCAACGTGTTGGAACTGCACGTTAAGTGGATATGTGCGGGTAATTACTTACGGCTTACGGATCACTTGGGTGCCTTGTGTCGCATAGGGCATGTACAAGTGCCCACCATTCTAACCTGTCAGCCGTCCTCTGTTCCGCCTCTGCCCATGATTTCCACCCAAACGCATCTCGTTCTTTTTCCACCATTCGCCACCACGTCTATTTTTGTCTTCCGGTCGATCTCTTTCCCACAGGTGTCCAATTCATTACTATGCGGCAGTTCTTTGTATTTTCAAACAGAAGGATGTGGCCAATAAACCTGTATTGAACCTTTGTCCATCATTTGGTTTACCTTCCAGCATTCTGCTCCGTATAGTAGAACCGCAATCACATTGCTCTCGTAGATCCTGTATTGGCTTGATGCCCACACTTTTCTCAGTTTATAATAGGCTGCTCTCGCTTTCTTTAGGCGTGCACTTATATCTGCTGTTGAACCTTTGTCTGCATCCATAACTGAGCCTATATAAGTCTACATCGTCTATGCCTATTACAATTGGTTGGTTATCATCAGTCTTGATCTTCATCACTTTCGTTTTGGCTGTGTTTATGTGTAATCCAGTTCTCCTTTCGTCAACTTCTAGCTCGTTTGTCTTCTGTTGTAAGTTTCTTCTTGATGTATATAACGGAGCTAAATCGTCTGCAAAATCTAGGTCCTCCATCGTATCTAATCCCCATTGAACTCCTTTTTTCCTTCTAGTTGTTTTCCGCATAAACAAGTCTGTCACTAATACAAATAAAAACCCTGACATAACACATCCTTGCCTCACTCCTGACATCACATGAAACCATTTTGATAATTTGCCTTCATGCTCCACTGCACATCTGAAGTTTTTGTAAGGCAGTTTCACAAGATTGGTAATTTTGAATGGAATTCCATAGTATTTCATAATTCTCCATTAACTCTCTCTGTGAATACTATTAAAAGCTTTCCTAAAATCCACCTAGTTGATGAAGAGTGGGCTATTCCATTCGAGGCACTGGTCGATAATGTTCCTTAATATGAAAATTTGCTGCATACATCCTTTCCCCCTTCTGAACCCTGCTTGTTCTTTCCTCAGTTTGATATCGAGCGCATCTCTTATCCTGACTATAATCACCCTTCCCAGCACCTTGCTGGGAACTGACAACAACGTAACACCTCTCCAGTTATTACACATCTCCAGGTCACCATTTTAGGTAATTTAATGATGACTCCTTTCTACCATTCTTCAGGTATTTATTCTTTCTTCCATATTGCAGCTTCAAAGGGTAATCAAATTCTTGGATTGATTAGAAGAAACATAACATACAAGGGAAAAAAGTTAATTATACCTCTTTATAAAGCAATAGTTAGACCTCATTTAGAATACTGTATACAAGCATGGCGACCATATCGTAAGAAGGATATAGATACGCTTGAACGCATACAAAGGAGAGCAACTAAAATGATTCCAGAACTTAGAGACCTTAGTTATGAAGAACGCCTGAAAGAATGTGGTTTAACAACTCTAGAGACAAGGAGGTTAAGAGGAGATCAGATTGAAGTTTTTAAGATATTGAATGGGTATGAAAATATTGATAGAAATATGTTTTTCTCACTCAAGAAGGATAGCAGAACTAGAGGACATGAGGTAAAATTAGTAAAGGATCAATGTAGATTGGACATCAGGAAGCACTCGTTCTCACAGAGGACAATAAATGAATGGAACAAACTGTCTACAGATTGTGTAACTGCTAGCAGCGTGAATATGTTTAAAAACAAGGTTGACACATATATCAGGAGGGCGGGTTATAAGTAGGTGAACATTGTTGGACTCTCGATAAGCCAATGGCTTCCTTGTCCACTTGCCATCTGGGCCTTTGGCTTGGATGGCAAATCTTGTTAAATCTTGTTAAATCTATTAATTTGAACATTTCCTCAAGTTTTCGTGCTACCATATTACTCTGTGTTTTCAACATTTCAGCCTGTATGTTATCAACTCCTGGTGATTTACCGTTTCTCAACGCTTTCATACTTTTTTCAATTTCTTCAATAGTAGGCGGATTAGTGTCAATGTCTATGTCGAATAATTCATTATTCGGAACATAAACAGGATCGTCGGGTGCCTCTGTGTTCAGAACCTCAGATAAGTGTTCTCTCCATCTCTCTATCTGGTCTGCTTCTGCTTTTATGTCTTCTCCATCTTTGTTCTTGACAGATGTTCTTTTTATGCAGCTTTCATTACTTATTTTCTTGGTCAGTGTAAACAACGTTCATTGTTCACTTCTGTTTGAAGTATGCTCTGCTTGTTTTGCAAAGTCATCCATATACGTCCTTTTGTCTGCAAGAACACTGTTTTTAACTTATTTGTCTTTAGCTCCATACTTGTTCTTTGGTATTGTCTTTAGTCTTTCCGATTCCAATAATCCTCTACTCTCTCTCAGTTTGGAACCTAATACTGAACTCTTGAGCACGTTCATACATTCAAAGCTTATCAACATCACACCTCTTTCTACCGCTCTTCTCCACCGACTGTGCAGGTAATACTTCTAAAACTGTACACAAAATATACTATGTTATAGCATTGCTACGTTTTGTTACTGTGGACATAATGTATATTCCATTTAGTTTTGTATCTGAATATATATATATATATATATATATATATATATATATATATATATATATATATATATATATATATATATATATATATACATACAGTCTTTGCCTTACTGTTAATGTCACGTATAGCTTTGCAGTAAATTTGACATAATTATGTCTTATAGTAACTGTCACATTCGTTTTTGTCTTGCAGTACGTTGTATGGAATAACATTCCAGACCCCTGCAGTTTAGCCCAGTTAAGATTGAACGTCTTTGGTTTGTAATAAATATCACATTGGCTTGCAGTAAATGTCTCTGGTGCCTTTGACTTGCAGTGTGTGTCACCGACAGATCGGTTGTCGCTGGTGCTCCGTCGGCGAGACCGGAGACGACCTGAGGGAGCCATTCTGCAGCAGAGTGGAGGACTGCTACTTCGGTTTTGTTGGACATCCTGGTCCAAACATACGTGAGAGTCGACGTCTTGTCACCGTGTTGGTTGTGGTCACCGCACAAGTTTGTTTTCACCGTATCCTGTGGTCATCACTGTGTCTGGTTGTTATCACTGTGTCCGGTTGTTATCACTGTGTCCGGTTGTTATCACTGTGTCCGGTTGTCATCATTGTGTCCAGTTGTTATCACTGTGTCCGGTTGTTATCGCTGTGTCCGGTTGTTATCACTGTTTCCGGTTGTTGTCACTGTGTCCGGTTGTTGTTATCAATAAAAATTCTCATAGCTACACATATAAAACTGTCAATGAACAAGTCCAATAATTTAAAAGTGATGTAAGCTATCATGGAAGTGTTGACCACAATTAGTGAAAATACATACAGTTCTTCTGTTTTATAGTGAAAATGTGAATGATCAGTATTGTTTGCACATTATTCTAGATATGCATCAAATAATAATCCATTGTATAAAACGGTCGGGACATTTTAGAGTTCAGGATTGAGACGAGTACCGTACACTCATTCCAAATTTAGCTGCATATTAATAATGTATTAACAGGTATCGTAGTGTTCACTCGACAAGGTTTGACACGACCTGTACTTCCAAAAACCTGCAGGTTTCAAAGATATATACAATGATTAATGTAGCTCCACTAACGAAACGTCCATCAGGAACGCCCAATTGCCAATATGTAATAGGAGTAGCAGTGTGTTCCTAACATGGGCTAACTGTTATTTATCACATATATCAAATGGAATTACATACGTACGTTTGATCGAGATTAGTTTGAGTGGATTTGTACTTGATGTTGAAAAGAAAATGCTTCAACTTCAACGACCTCCCACAGGAAGGGTTTTTCTTAAAATTGTTGGAACATTTTGTTTAGGAACTTTAATATGTATATATTCAGTGGGAAAAGCTATCAGGAAATAAAAAAACATTTAATAAAATCATCTTTTTAAAAGGTTGCCTCAATTTCGTGAGAAACGACCATAATATATAGTCGTTATTGCTGTTACTAATAGAACGACCGAGAGAGACTCAGCGGCCGTGGCTGGTCATCGCTCTGTTTGTCTTCATTCCCCTTGCTGTCTTGGTCATCATCTTGACTGTATTCTACAAAACTAACATCAGCAGTGTCATACATCACAGTGTACACAAGGTACGTCACGTAATACATCCTGCCGTGAAGGTACAACACAATGTTGACACGTTGTCGAATAGTGTGCACGATGCGTAGTTGATGTGTCATCTTTCAAACAATAACATGAACACCATGCTTTGAATTTAAGGAAGCCTGTTGCCACTACATCACTCGTAACCACAGTCGGTGAATCAGATCATAAATAAAACTGGAACCTGTGTTAAACGACAACACAACATATTAATAATGCATTAATCAGATGAATTTTGAACAACATTCTGGTTCATCTAGGTTCAAAACAATGAAAACAGGTGTTTTATTGCCTTTAGTCAAACCAGTATGTTATCAACTTTATTTGATATAAAACTCTTTGATTTATGAAAACATTTGAATATATAATAGTCAGGTTGCCTGAAACACATTAAGTTCCGGTAATTTCTTTAGACGAAAGCGTTGCTACTATTGCTTCATGACATTCGTGTGATCTCCTGCTAATGCATAAACACATTAAGTTCCGCTACACTCTTTAGACGAAAGCATTGCTACTATTGCTTCATGACATTCGTGTGAACTCCTGCTCGTGCATAAACACATTAAGTTCCGCAACACTCTTTAGGCGAAAGCATTGCTACTATTGCTTCATGACATTCATGTGATCTCCTGCTCGTGCATAAACACATTAAGTTCCGCTACACTCTTTAGGCGAAAGCATTGCTACTACTGCTTCATGACATTCGTGTGATCTTCTGCTCGTGCATAAACACTTTAAGTTCTGCTACCTTCTTTAGACGAAAGCATTGCTACTATTGCTTCATGACATTCGTGTGATCTCCTGCTCGTGCATAAACACTTTAAGTTCCATTACCTTCTTTAGGCAAAAGCATTGCTACTATTGCTTCATGACATTCGTGTGATCTCCTGCTCGTGCATAAACACATTAAGTTCAAATACCTTCTTTAGACAAAACCATTGCTACTATTGCTTCATGACATTCGTGTGATCTCCTGCTCGTGCATAAACACTTTAAGTTCTGCTACCTTCTTTAGACGAAACCATTGCTACTATTGCTTCATGACATTCGTGTGATCTCCTACTCATGCATAAACACATTAAGTTCCGCTACACTCTTTAGGCGAAAGCATTGCTACTATTGCTTCATGACATTCGTGTGATCTTCTGCTCGTGCATAAACACATTAAGTTCCGCTACCTTCTTTAGACGAAAGCATTGCTACTATTGCTTCTTGACATTCGTGTGATCTCCTGCTCGTGCATAAACACATTAAGTTCTGCTACCTTCTTTAGACGAAAACATTGCTACTATTGCTTCATGACATTCGTGTGATCTCCTACTCATGCATAAATACATTAAGTTTTGTTACGTATTTTAGGCGGAAACATTGCTACTATTGTTTCATGACTTTCCTTTGATCTCGTGCTCGTCAATAAACAGTTGTTTTCAAATCCAAAAATTAAACTGTTAAAATATGAACTTGAGTTGCACACATTTGGCAGTTTGTTTAATAATAATAATAGTGATACATAACTAGAATGGTCTATGCAGTATGGATATTATTCACAGGCATCTTACATACGTGGTATTTCTTAAATAAAATTATATGAACCCTTAAAAAACAATAGTTATGCTGAACTGTAGTATATTATACTAATCCTACCACGAACGACAAATAATACGCATATAATACATTATGAAATAATATATAAACGTGTATCAGCGGCTACTCAAACAAATGTTCAGTGTTCCAAGTGTATTATATTATATAATAGTATATAACATGCTTTTATATTAAATAATATAATAGTGTATAACATACTTTTATTTTATATTATATAATAATATATAACATACTTTTATTGCGTTATAATCTTCGGGAGACCCAAGCTCGGCAGAGTACCAAACCAAGAGGGGTTAATCAGTTTATAATCGATAATCAGTTCAAGTTGTTGGATAGGTACGCTGGGAAGCTATGGAGGATAAGCAAGTTTAGACAAGTGGGTGTTTAATTTATGGTGAAATGTTGTTCTATTTCCTACAGACTTAACACTGACAGTGAGTGAGTTCCACGGCGTCGATGCAGCAACTGAAAAAGCTTTAGTTCCGACATTAGTCTTAACACTGGGCACAAAAAGTAGATAATAATTAGATGATCGAAGTTGTCTGGGCTGTTTTGCAGGAGTGATCAGTGACTGTAAATATGTTGGTTGTTTGGATGAAAGTGCTTGATAGGTAATTGTACAGATCTTCAAAAATAATGCGATATCGGACAGGAAACCAATGCAATGATTTACGAAGTGGTACTGAGCGAGAGAAACGAAGAGACAGGGTAACAACCATTGCCAAAATTTTTTTCACAAGTTGAAGTTTTAAGATGTCATTGACACTCAATATTATGGTAAAGGGAATTGCAATAATCAAGTCTGCTGCTAAAAAAAACCAGTTGCAATAGTATTGGCGACAGCAAAGACATATACCAGCTATTACGACGAAGGTCACGAATGTGATAAAAGAAGAAACGACAAATTTGTGAAATATGCTGTCTAAAATGTTAATTTCCGTGCTGCCACGGCCGGCGTGAAATTATGGCTTAGCAGAAGTGTCGGGGAAAAACAATCTCGTTTACCACGCTGTGTTCTAAGTGTATCATAGTACATAATGACAATTCGAACAATGTTCAGTGTTTTAAGTGCATTATATTATATAATGACTACTCAAACAAGTATCCGGTGTTCTAGGTGTATTATATTATATAATGGCTACTCACAAGTGTCCCATGTTTTGAGTATATAATATTATATAATGGCCACTCAAATAAGTGTTCAAAATGTATTTTGTTATATAACTACTACTCAAACAAGTGCCCAATGTGTCCAGTTTTCTAAGAGTATAAAGTTATATAATGGCTACTCAGACAAGTGTCCGGTGTTCTAAGTCTATTATATTATGTAATGACTACTCAAACAAGTACCCAGTGTTCTAAGTGTACTATTTTATATAATGGCTATTCAAACAAGTGACCAGTGTTCTAAGTAAATTATAATATATAATGGCTACTCACACAAGTGTCCAGTGTTCTAAGTGTAGTAAATTTTGTCAACTAACTGTGTCAACTGCTGTCACCACACAGGGTGACGGCGTCTCCGAAAACCTGCATATTCCGGTGCTTGGAGGCGTGCAAATGCCACTCAGCAGGTCGTCACCCCGCAGGAATACAGTCGTCATCACGGTAAGAGGCATTGTCGTCTTCAATATATGTCGTCTTCAATGTGCGGGTCACTGTTGTCACCAATGTAAGGGGCCCTGTTGTATTCAAGGTGTGGAACACTTTTGTCATCAAGGTAAGGGGCACTGTCGTCTTCAAGGTGTGGGCCACTGTTGTCGTCAAGGCAAGGGTCATTGTCGTCTTCAAGGTGTGGGCCACTGTTGTATCCAAGGTAAGGGACACTGTCGTCTTCAATGTGTGGGTCACTGTCGTCATCAAGGTAGGGGCACTGTCGTCTTCAAGGTGTGGGCCACTGTTGTCATCAACGTAAGAGACACTGTCGTCTTCAATGTGTGGGCCACTGTTGTCAACAACGTAAGGGACACTGTCGTCTTCAAGGTGTGGTTCACTTTTGTCATCAACGTAAGGGACAATTTCGTCTTCAAGGTGTGGGCCACTATTTTTTATCAACGTAAGGGACACTTTCGTCTTCAATGTGTGGGCCACAGTTGTCATCAACATAAGGGACACTGTCGTCTTCAATGTGTGGGCCACTGTTGTCAACAACGTAAGGGACACTGTCGTCTTCAATGTGTGGGTCACCGTTGTCATCAACGTAAGGGACAATGTCTTCGTCAATGTTTGGGTCACTGTTGTCATCAACGTAATGGACACTGTCGTCTTCAATGTATGCGACACTGGTTTCATCAAAGTAAAAGGGGCACTGTCATCTTCAAGGTGTGGGCCACTGTTGTTATTAAGGATTGGGCCACTGTTGTTATCAAGATAACGGGCACTGTCGTATTCAAGGTGTGGGCCACTATTGTCATCAACGTAAACGACACTATCGTCTTCAATGTGTGGGTCACTGTTGTCATCAAGGTTAGGGACACTGTCGTCTTCAATGTGTGGGCCACAGTTGTCATAAACATAAGGGACACTGTCGTCTTCAGTGTGTGGGCCACTGTTGTCAACAACGTAAGGGACAATGTCTTCGTCAATGTGTGGGTCACTGTTGTCATCAACGTAAGGGACACTGTCGCCTTCAATGTATGGGACACTGTTTTCATCAAGGTAAGGGGCACTGTCATCTTCAAGGTGTGGGCCACTGTTGTTATCAAGGAGTGGGCCACTGTTGTTATCAAGATAACGGGCACTGTCGTATTCAAGGTGTGGGCCACTGTTGTCATCAACGTAAACGACACTGTCGTCTTCAAAGTGTGGGTCACTGTTGTCATCGACGTAAGGGGAAATGTCGTCTTCAATGTGTGGGCCACTGCTGTCATCAACGTAAGGGACACTGTCGTCTTCAATGTGTGGGTCACTTTTGTCATCAAAGTAAGCGACACTGTCGTCTTCAACGCATGGGTCACTGTTGTCATCAACATCAGGGGCACTGTCGTCTTCATGGTGTGGGCCAGTCATCAAGGTAAGGGGCACTCTCATCTTCAAGTTGTGCGCCACTGTTGTCATCAACTTAAGGGACACTGTCGTCTCCAATGTGTGGGCCACAGTTGTCAACAACGTAAGGGACACTGTCGTCTTCAAGGAGTGGGTCACTGTTGTCATCAACGTAAGGGATACTATCGTCTTCAATGTGTTGGCCACTATTTTAATCAACGTAAGGGGAACTGTCGTCTTCAATGTGTGGGTCACTGTTGTCATCAAAGTATGGGACAGTGTCGTCTTCAAGTTGTGGGCCACTGTTTTCATCAAGATAAAGGGCACTGTCGTCTTCAAAGTTAGGGCCACTGTTGTTATCAATATAAAGGACACTGTCGTCTTCAATGTGTGTGTCACTGTTGTCATCAGCGTGAGGGACACTGTCGTCTTCAAGGTGTGGGTCACTGTTGTCATCAACGTAAGGAACACTGTCGGCTTCAATATGTTGGCCGCTATTATCATCAAAGTAAGGGAAACTGTCGTCTTCAATGTATGGGTCTGTGTTGTCATCATCGTAAGGTACATTGTCTTCTTCAAAGTGTGGGTCACTGTTGTCATCAAGATAAACGGATTTGGCGTCTTCAAGGTGTGCGCCACTGTTGTCATCAACGTAAGGTACATTGTCGTCTTCAAGGTGTGAACGTAAACGACACTGTCGTATTTAATGTGTGGCTCACTCTTGTCATCAACGTAAAGGACACTGTCGTCTTCAAGGTGTGGGCCACTTGTGTCGTCAACGCAAGCGACACTGTCGTCTTCAATGTGTGGGTCACTGTTGTCATCAACGTAAGGGACAATGTATTCGTCAATGTGTGGGTCACTGTTGTCATCAACGTAAGGGACACTGTCGTCTTCAAGGTGTGGGCCACTGTTGTCATCAAGTTAAGGGGCACAGTCGTCTTCAATGTGTGGGTAACTGTTATCATCAACGTAAGGGACAATGTGGTCTTCAAGGCGCGGGTCACTGTTATCATCAACGTAACGGACACTGTCTTTTTCAATGTGTGGGCCACTGTTGTCATAAACGTAAGGGACGCTGTCGACTTCGATGTGTAGGCCATTGTTGTCATCAACGTTAGGGACACTGTCGTCTTCAATGTGTGGGTCACCCTTGTCATCAACGTAAGGGACTCTGTCCTCTTCAATGTGTGGGCCACTGTTGTCATCAAGGTAAGTGGCACACTCGTCTTCAAGGCGTGGGTCACTGTTGTCATCAACGTAAGGGACACTGACTTCTTCAAGGTGTGGGTCACTGTTGTCGTCAACGTAAGGAACACTGTCGTCTTCAATGTGTGGGCCACTGTTGTCGTGAACGTAATGGACACTTTCTTCTTCGATGTGTGTGCCACATTTATCATCAACGTAAGGGGCATTGCCTTCTTCAATATGAGGGTCATTGTTGTCAACAACGTAAGGGACACTGTCGTCTTCAATGTGTGGATCACTGTTGTCATCAAGGTAAGGGACAATGTGGTCTTCAAGGCGCGGGTCACTGTTGTCATCAACGTAACGGACACTGTCTTTTTCAATGTGTGGGCCACTGTTGTCATAAACGTAAGGGACACTGTCGTATTCGATGTGTAGGCCACTGTTGTCATCAACATAAGGGACACTGTCATCAACGTTAGGGACACTGCCGTCTTCAAGGTGTAGGTCACTGTTGTCATCAACATAAGGGACACTGTCGTCTTCAAGGTGTGGGCCACTGTTGTCATCAAGATGAGGGACACTGTCGTCGTCAATGTGTGTGTCACAGTTGTCATCAACGTAAGGGGCACTGTCTTCTTCAATATGAGGGCCACTGTTGTCATCATCGTGAGGAACACTGTCGTCTTCATTGTGTGGGTCACTGTTGTCATCAACGTAAGGGACACTGTCGTCTTCAATGTGTGGATCTCTGTTATCATCAACGAAAGGGACACTGTCGTCTTCAAGGTGTGGGCCTCTGGTTTCATCAAGACAAGTGGCACTCTCGTCTTCAAGGTGTGGGCCACTGTTGTCATCAACGTAAAGGACACTGTCGTCTTCAATGTGTGGGCCACTGTTGTCATCAACGTAAGTTGCACTGTCATCTTCAATGTGTGAGCCACTGTTGTCATCAAGATAAGAGGCACTGTCGTCTACAATGTGTGGGTCACTGTTGTCATCAACGGAAGGGACACTGTCGTCTTCAATGTGTGGATCATTCTTGTCACCAACTTAAGGGACACTGTCGTCTTCAATTTGTGGGCCACTGTTGTCATCAACGTAAGGGCCACTGTCGTGTTCAATGTGTGGGCAACTCTTTTCATCAACGTAAGGGACAATGTCGTCTTCAATGTGTGGGCCACTGTTGTCATCAACGTAAGGGACACTGTCGTCTTCAAGGTGTGGGCCACTGTTGTCATCAACGTAAGGGACACTGTCGTCTTCAATGTGTGGGCCACTGTTGTCATCAACGTAAGTTGCACTGTCATCTTCAATGTGTGAGCCACTGTTGTCATCAAGATAAGAGGCACTGTCGTATACAAGGTGTGGGCCACTGTTTTCATCAGCGGAAGGAACACTGTCGTCTTCAATGTGTGGGTCACTGTTGTCATCAACTTAAGGGACACTGTCGTCTTCAACGTAAGGGACACTGTCGTCTTCAATGTGTGGGCAACTCTTTTCATCAACGTAAGGGACAATGTCGTCTTCAATGTGTGGGCCACTGTTGTCAACAACATCAGGGCCACTGTCGTCTTCATGGTGTGGGCCAGTCATCAAGGTAAGGGGCACTATCATCTTCAATTTGTGGGCCACTGTTGTCATCAACTTAAGGGACACTGTCGTCTTCAATGTGTGGGTCACTGTTGCCAACAACGTAAGGGACACTGTCGTCTTCAAGGAGTGGGTCACTGTTGTCATCAACGTAAAGGATACTATCGTCTTCAATGTGTTGGCCACTATTTTAATCAACGTAAGGGGACCTGTCGTCTTCAACGTGTGGGTCACTGTTGTCATCAAAGTATGGGGCAGTGTCGTCTTCAAGTTGTGGGACACTGTTTTCATCAAGATAAAGGGCACTGTCGTCTTCAAAGTTAGGGCCACTGTTGTTATCAATATAAAGGACACTGTCGTCTTCAATGTGTGTGTCACTGTTGTCATCAGCGTGAGGGACACTGTCGTCTTCAAGGTGTGGGTCACTGTTGTCATCAACGTAAGGAACACTGTCGTCTTCAATATGTTGGCCGCTATTATCATCAAAGTAAGGGAAACTATCGTCTTCAATGTATGGGTCTGTGTTGTCATCATCGTAAGGTACATTGTCTTCTTCAAAGTGTGGGTCACTGTTGTCATCAAGATAAACGGATTTGTCGTCTTCAAGGTGTGCGCCACTGTTGTCATCAACGTAAGGTACATTGTCGTCTTCAAGGTGTGAACGTAAACGACACTGTCGTATTTAATGTGTGGCTCACTCTTGTCATCAACGTAAAGGACACTGTCGTCTTCAAGGTGTGGGCCACTTGTGTCGTCAACGCAAGCGACACTGTCGTCTTCAATGTGTGGGTCACTGTTGTCATCAACGTAAGGGACAATGTATTCGTCAATGTGTGGGTCACTCTTGTCACCAACTTAAGGGACACTGTCGTCTTCAATTTGTGGGCCACTGTTGTCATCAACGTAAGGGCCACTGTCGTGTTCAATGTGTGGGCAACTCTTTTCATCAACGTAAGGGACAATGTCGTCTTCAATGTGTGGGCCACTGTTGTCATCAACGTAAGGGACACTGTCGTCTTCAAGGTGTGGGCCACTGTTGTCATCAACGTAAGGGACACTGTCGTCTTCAATGTGTGGGCCACTGTTGTCATCAACGTAAGTTGCACTGTCATCTTCAATGTGTGAGCCACTGTTGTCATCAAGATAAGAGGCACTGTCGTATACAAGGTGTGGGCCACTGCTTTCATCAGCGGAAGGGACACTGTCGTCTTCAATGTGTGGGTCACTGTTGTTATCAACTTAAGGGACACTGTCGTCTTCAACGTAAGGGACACTGTCGTCTTCAATGTGTGGGCAACTCTTTTCATCAACGAAAGGGACAATGCCGTCTTCAATGTGTGGCCACTGTTGTCAACAACATCAGGGCCACTGTCGTCTTCAGTGTGTGAGCTGCTGTTGTGATCAAAGTAAGGGAATGTCGTCTTCAATGTGTCGGCCACTGTTGTCATCAACGTAAGGGACACTGTCGTCTTCAATGTGTGGGTCACAGTTGTCGTCAACGTAAGGGACACTGTCGTCTTCAATGTGTGTGTGTGTGTGTGTGTGTGTGTGTGTGTGTGTGTGTGTGTGTGTGTGTGTGTGTGTGTGTGTGTGTGTGTGTGTGTGTGTGTGTGTGTGTGTGTGTGTGTGTGTGTGTGTGTGTGTGTGTGTGTGTGTGTGTGTGTGTGTGTGTGTGTGTGTGTGTGTGTGTGTGTGTGTGTGTGTGTGTGTGTGTGTGTGTGTGTGTGTGTGTGTGTGTGTGTGTGTGTGTGTGTGTGTGTGTGTGTGTGTGTGTGTGTGTGTGTGTGTGTGTGTGTGTGTGTGTGTGTGTGTGTGTGTGTGTGTGTGTGTGTGTGTGTGTGTGTGTGTGTGTGTGTGTGTGTGTGTGTGTGTGTGTGTGTGTGTGTGTGTGTGTGTGTGTGTGTGTGTGTGTGTGTGTGTGTGTGTGTGTGTGTGTGTGTGTGTGTGTGTGTGTGTGTGTGTGTGTGTGTGTGTGTGTGTGTGTGTGTGTGTGTGTGTGTGTGTGTGTGTGTGTGTGTGTGTGTGTGTGTGTGTGTGGTGTGTGTGTGTGTGTGTGTGTGTGTGTGTGTGTGTGTGTGTGTGTGTGTGTGTGTGTGTGTGTGTGTGTGTGTGTGTGTGTGTGTGTGTGTGTGTGTGTGTGTGTGTGTGTGTGTGTGTGTGTGTGTGTGTGTGTGTGTGTGTGTGTGTGTGTGTGTGTGTGTGTGTGTGTGTGTGTGTGTGTGTGTGTGTGTGTGTGTGTGTGTGTGTGTGTGTGTGTGTGTGTGTGTGTGTGTGTGTGTGTGTGTGTGTGTGTGTGTGTGTGTGTGTGTGTGTGTGTGTGTGTGTGTGTGTGTGTGTGTGGTTGTGTGTGTGTGTGGTGTGTGTGTGTGTGTGTGTGTGTGTCACTGTTGTCATCAACGTAAGGGACACTGTCGTCTTCAAGGTGTGGGTTACTGTTGTCATCAACGTATGAGACACTGTCGTCTTCAATGTGTGGACCACTGTTGTCATCAACGTAAGGGACACTGTCGTCTTCAATGTGTGGGTCACAGTTTTCGTCAACGTAAGGGACACTGTCGTCTTCAATGTGTGTGTGTGTGTCACTGTTGTCATCAACGTAAGGGACACTGTCGTCTTCAATGTGTGGGTCTCTGTTAACATCAACGAAAGTTACACTGTCGTCTTCAAGGTGTGGCCACTGTTGTCATCAACGTAAAGGCCACTGTCGTCTTCAATGTGTGGGCCACTGTTGTCATCAACGTAAGTTGCACTGTCATCTTCAATGTGTGAGCCACTGTTGTCATCAAGATAAGAGGCACTGTCGTGTACAATGTGTGGGCAATTGTTGTCGTCAACGGAAGGGATAATGTCGTCTTCAATGTGTGGATCACTGTTGTCATCAACTTAAGGGACAATCTCGCCTTCAATGTGTGGGCCACTGTTGTCAACAACGTCAGGGGCAATGTCGTCTTCAATGTGTGGGTCACAGTTGTCATCAAGGTAAGTGGCACACTCGTCTTCAAGGCGTGGGTCACTGTTGTCATCAACGAAAGGGACACTGTCGTCTTCAAGGTGTGGGCCACTGTTGTCATCAACGTAAGGGACACTGACGTCTTCAATGTGTGGGCCACTGTTGTTATCAACGTAAGTTGCACTGTCATCTTCAATGTGTGAGCCACTGTTGTCATCAAGATAAGAGGCACTGTCGTCTACAAGGTGTGGGCCACTGTTTTCATCAACGGAAGGAACACTGTCGTCTTCAATGTGTGGGTCACTGTTGTCATCAACTTAAGGGACACTGTCGTCTTCAACGTAAGGGACACTGTAGTCTTCAATGTGTGGGCAACTCTTTTCATCAACGTAAGGGCCAATGTCGTCTTCAATATGTGGGCCACTGTTGTCATCAACGTAAGGGACACTGTCGTCTTCAAGGTGTGGGCCACTGTTGTCGTCAACTTAAGGGACACTGTCGTCTTCAATGTGTGGGCCACTGTTGTCATCAACGTAAGTTGCACTCTCATCTTCAATGTGTGAGCCACTGTTGTCATCAAGATAAGAGGCACTGTCGTCTACAAGGTGTGGGCCACTGTTTTCATCAGCGGAAGGAACAATGTCGTCTTCAATGTGTGGGCCACTGTTGTCATCAACGTAAGGGACACTGTCGTCTTCAATGTGTGGGCCACTGTTGTCATCAACGTAAGTTGCACTGTCATCTTCAATGTGTGAGCCACTGTTGTCATCAAGATAAGAGGCTCTGTCGTCTTCAATGTGTGGGCCACTGTTGTCATCAACGTAAGTTGCACTGTCATCTTCAATGTGTGAGCCACTGTTGTCATCAAGATAAGAGGCTCTGTCGTCTTCAATGTGTGGGCCACTGTTGTCATCAACGTAAGTTGCACTGTCATCTTCAATGTGTGAGCCACTGTTGTCATCAAGATAAGAAGCACTGTCGTCTACAAGGTGTGGGCCACTGTTTTCATCAGCGGAAGGAACACTGTCGTCTTCAATGTGTTGATCACTGTTGTCATCAACTTAAGGGACGCTGTCGTCTTCGATATGTGGGCCACTGTTGTCAACAACGTAAGGGGCACTGTCGTCTTCAATGTGTGGATCACTGTTGTCATCAACTTAAGGGACGCTGTCGTCCTCGATGTGTGGGCCACTGTTGTCAACAACGTAAGGGACACTGTCGTCTTCAATGTGTGGGCCAGTGTCGTTTTCAAGGTAAGGGACACTGTCGTCTTCAATGTGTGGGTCACTGTTGTCAATGACGTAAGGTACACTGTCGTCTTGATGGCATGGGCCACTGTTGTCATCAACGTAAGGGACACTGTCGTCTTCAATGTGTGGGCCATTGTCGTCTTCAAAGTAAGGGACACTCTCGTCTTCAACGTGTGGGTCACTTTTGTCAACAACGTAAGGGACACTGTCGTCTTCAAGGCATTGGCCACTGTTGTCATCAACGTAAGGATCGCTCTCGCCTTCAAGGTAAGGGGCACTGTCGTTTTCAATAATTTAGAACAATAGGAGTTCTTAGTTACGTGTAATTGTTAACAACGTTATACGTGTTTTATGCAGTTGTTCCGAGTTGCGTGATCTTCGCCAAACGTCTACATATGTTTCTACGAACACTTGATTTTTGTGACATGAAGTTGTCATTGTCATTGGCGTTGCCCTACGAAAATTTGGGAAGTGCCTAGCCATGAGCTCTTGCAGTGGCTGCCTGTTGTCCCGTGCAACGCCGAGCAGCCTGGCTAGTACACTCCAATTGCGGGCTTCATTTAATATAATGCCTCAATTCTCTGAATATATGAGTGTCGTGCTTGGTGTTTTATTCTTCAGTAATGTAGTATATTTACTGTCAGAAATTGTGCAAAAATCAACGATCAACGCCTGGTTCCTTTTTTAAATCGAGCTACGACTGTTTTATTGTACATTGCGATACATGTTACGACACATTAAGATTACATCATGGCAATGACTTGACATTGCGACACATTTTACGACATATAAAGTTTACTTTACGGCAATTATTGAGAGACCAAGATATCATCCAAATGAAAATAGCTACTTTTTGATTTGTAATAATCTGACAAATAAAGACATCCGCCAATACTTTTTACGATAAAAACGATGATAATTTCAGTTTTGATTAGGCCACCGTCTGTACTTTGTTAGTTCTGACAGTAGGTCCGTGTAAACAGTTCATACGTTGTGCTTCTATACGCAGCCTCTGCTGTCACGGTCCGTCTCAGCAGGGATTAGTCTACAGATGATTTAACTATTGTTGGCTATGTTAATGTTTTCATGATTACAAGACAACGTGACCATCAAACATTCTGAAACATTACCTGCTGCTGTTATCATCTCGTTGACATGCTGATCGAGTTTAATTAAAAGTTATACATTGCCAGCTCTTGTAAAAGGTATGTACGACACCCGTCAATGTTTACCAATGTGTACATGCAATGCACACGCGTCTGGTTGCCAAAAAAAAACAAATATCCTTCCAACAATTAAAATCTTTAAAAAATCCACAATTACACTATCAGCAGCATCTACAAACGTGGCAATGCGACTGGACTAATGCGCTTGTGTCAGATCATAGGATTGTGTTAAACTTCCTTATGTAAACTTAGTGTGCCCTACATTCGTGTAACACACGTTACGTGTAACGACGTGTAACGGAGACATGACCTTTGTTGCCTGTCGCTGGTTGGCTACAGAGTCACACCGAGCCACCAGGACGTGTCACGCACGCACGCACGCACGCACGCACGCACGCACGCACGCACGCATATTCGAATAATTATGTTTTTGTTCCTCTTTGGATACGAATGAAATCACTTATAATGTTTGTTAATCTGTCATAGCCTGGAATGAGCCATTATATATATATATATATATATATATATATATACATGTACATATACATATACATATATATATATATATATATATATATATATATATATATATATATATATATATATATATATATATATATATATATATATACATATACATATAGTAGCTCCACGTGAAGAGCTTATAGCGAATACCTGTGCACGCTGCCTCTACTGGTCTGTATTTTAGTAGTACCTTAGGACCATACAAAACTTTTGCGAGGGGGCTGCCGGAAGGTCGAGATTAAGGTCAGGTCAAGGTCAAAGGTCAAATAATGTTACAATTCCATGTACACCATATATCGTCACTTAAACAATATTTGTGAGTGTCTTAAAAATGTCATATTAACGTTGGACTGTTCCGTTTAATGTCATCTTTCCAGTCTTCAAACGGTATCTCTTCATCTGGATTGCACATTGTTTTGAAGGCATCAAGTTGGAGTTTTGCAGGGAACATGGCAGTCACTTGACGTGCATGTCGTGCCATGTCAAGTATGTGCTACCTTGAGGAATGAGTACGTATGTTTATATACCAAGATCATGTTTATATATAGTATGTAAGTGCCGTATGACCAATCAAATACACCCATAATTTGACCTTGACCTGACTTTGACATGGGCCTTTAATCGGGCAGCCCCCTCCCAAAAGTGTTGAATGGTCCCAAGGTACAATTGTGAGAAATGTGGTGCATTGGCCCAGCGTGTCACGATATCACTGACATTTGTATTTAAGCCACTCAACTGTTTCTAGACTGGTCGCCTGGTTGCAGGATCACACGGAGCCGTGGTCAGAGCCGGGGCTAGCTGGCGGCATGGACGGGCACCGGGAACGTTACCGTCACCTGATGCGCACGAGTTCCTCGACGCACCCGGGTGAGGACCACCTCTCCTGTTCGTCGTCCCGGGCCGCCATTAGTCTGCGCTACAGCTACGCTCGCAGCCATCACCCGAGCTCAGCGATCGGACGTATGGCTAGGCAGGCCCAGGCCTCGGACGAACGCCGCTACACCGCGTCTGCTGGTATCTCGAGGAAACGCTCCATCAAACGCATTCCGGGGACGTCGACTGAACGATACTGCAAGCAGTCGTCTTCTGTGTCGACTGAACACTGCCACAGTCCTGCTAACTCGAAAGACTGAATTTCTCCGACGTCGAATGAGCGATTCTATCCAGGCTCCACGTCGCAGTCCGTTCGCTCGCAAGATGAACGTCGGTAGTTTCTGATTCTTCCTCTTTGTTTTCATTGACATTCTTCTTCCACTGCTAGTGTCAACATCGTCAACGTCTTCATCACCGGCATGTAATAATCATTCGGCGTTATGTCTTTATCACTGGCGTGTAGTATTCAAGTGGTGCAACCTGTCATCTGTTCTTGGCGGACCGTGTCTTCAGCACACATATTGGTAGTTCTACAGACAACTATGTCGTCATTCCTCGGCAGATGCTCTGGTTATTCCAACGTGGCACACCCGAACTGTTTACCGAAAACTGGTCTGGTTTTTGTGTAACACTAGTTGACGTACACTATCAAGCAACACCGTTATCGCCACATTGACTATCAGGTAGGGACAGGCGTGTTAAGTATGGTGTGTCAAGTATGGTGTGTCAAGTTTGGGAGTAATCCGTCGAGGTAAAACAAAAGTCCGAGTGTCAAACTGACGACACATGAAGCCTTAAAGATCTCGACCGATACAGACATGTTGACTACATCAGTAAGATTAATAAAATAATTACAAACAACTGTCTGGATGTTATGTATATGAGCGTATGATATAGACCTACGTATATGTAATAATACTATAATATTTTATTTGGTAGAGCGACATATACCAAATTATTCATGCGCGCTACAGAATATTAAACATTAATAAATATTATAGAATTGCTAAATAAATTAATATATTAAAATACTACTAGCAATAAGATTTATTTCAATAAATATAGCAAAATAACAAGTGTACAATTGCTAAATACTAATAATACTAATTAACTTCTATATCCTCGGGAACCTGAGCTCAAATGCGCAACAAAACACAATCACTAAGTATAAACGTGAATATTGACGCGCAAAAATCATAATCAGATCGAAGGACCATCGAAGATTTATGGTTGAAATGCAATTTGGAATAAATGTTTTTTTTTCGGAAGGTAGCCATAGCTACACGTAAACTTAGGTGAAATTATTAATACTCAAAATACACCCTACCAAGAAACACTGGCAACACGTTTGTTTCCTCCAATTTTGCATAATTTCGTGAGAATCACTGCTAATAGTCCTGGGTTACAGTGCGTAGTTCACCGCAAGCACCCGTTGTCGTATTCATCTGTTGTTATTTACCGTTTTATGCCAGTCACGTGATATACCACGTGATAACCACGAGGCATGGCTAGCTTCCTGTAATGGCGGCAGCTATGAATAGTTCGTTTGTCGTGTCATTTTAATGAAATTTCAACGCATATTCTACTAGTTTTCAAACGCGCCTTTAGTGCGCATTTTAAAGTGGCCCACGACGGCGGATCTGGCCACCTTTTCAGCTGCATGGCGGTGCCCAGTCAGGCAGGCAGGCCGGCGTTACAATTGGGGGGAATGGTGCAGCATCGACCTAAAACGCCTAGGCAAATCATTGTGCCCAAAAAAACCTGCCTATATCTTGAGAAGAGCCGTTTCGGTAGAGTGAAATCGTTTATATGCAGAATGTAGATCATTTGATAAGTGATATCGAAAAAGCTGATATTGGAGAGCACAATAATTCTATAGGTAATTTTTACACAGAGTTTTTTTTCATAAGAAGATCTACAAGAGCGTGTTTGAAACCTGTGGAATAACTCCGTCCTGCATTGAAAGGTTTATAATGGTAGTAATAGGAAAATTAGTTGACTGATACAGGTTTTTAGTAGAAATATTGGAAATTAATGAAAATTAAAACTTCAGTAGTTACAATTGTGAAACACTAGTGTGTTTTCTGAAAGTGAAAATGGAGGTTCAAGGAAATCGTAGTCACTAATGACTAACCGCGATCGATTACGAGCAATCTTATATGTGAAGTAGTTTGAAAAAACTACGCAATGTATCCAGTGAAGAGTGTTCAGGCAGTGATTTTTATTTCTGCCGATGTAGAATTGTGTTTACGGATTTCAGGCCTGGTGAGGGTTTGCAGAATTTGTTGAGATAACATTTGTATAGTAATCAGAGTTTGCTTTTGACATCTGGTCTGACACAATACTCTCAACGCTCTTTTAGAGTCAAACGAGAAGCAATTGGGCGCACAGCTTTAACGGTGGTAGTAGCAATTAAGTTGGTCTTTCTGGAATGACTTCAGCATTGATGTTACACTGCTGGTTCGCTTGTAGTATTTGGAGTGACTTCAGCATTGATGTTACACTGCTGGTTCACTTGTAGTCTTTGGAGTGACTTCAGCATTGATGTTACACTGCTGGTTCGCTTGTAATCTTTGGAGTGACTTCAGCATTGATGTTACACTGCTGGTTCGCTTGTAGTCTTTGGAGTGACTTCAGCATTGATGTTACCCTGCTGGTTCGCTTGTAGTCTTTGGAGTGACTTCAGCATTGACGTTACATTGCTGGTTCGCTTGTAGTCTTTGGAGTGAGTTCAGCATTGACGTTACATTGCTGGTTCGCTTGTGGTCTTTGGAGTGACTTCAGCATTGACGTTACATTGCTGGTTCGCTTGTAGTCTTTGGAGTGACTTCAGCATTGATGTTACCCTGCTGGTTCACTTGTAGTCTTTGAAGTGACTTCAGCATTGATGTTACACTGCTGGTTCGCTTGTAGTCTTTGGAGGGACTTCAGCATTGATGTTACACTGCTGGTTCGCTTGTAGTCTTTGGAGTGACTTCAGCATTGACGTTACATTGCTGGTTCGCTTGTGGTCTTTGGAGTGACTTCAGCATTGATGTTACACTGCTGGTTCGCTTGTAGTATTTGGAGTGACTTCAGCATTGATGTTACACTGCTGGTTCACTTGTAGTCTTTGGAGTGACTTCAGCATTGATGTTACACTGCTGGTTCGCTTGTAATCTTTGGAGTGACTTCAGCATTGATGTTACACTGCTGGTTCGCTTGTAGTCTTTGGAGTGACTTCAGCATTGATGTTACCCTGCTGGTTCGCTTGTAGTCTTTGGAGTGACTTCAGCATTGACGTTACATTGCTGGTTCGCTTGTAGTCTTTGGAGTGAGTTCAGCATTGACGTTACATTGCTGGTTCGCTTGTGGTCTTTGGAGTGACTTCAGCATTGACGTTACATTGCTGGTTCGCTTGTAGTCTTTGGAGTGACTTCAGCATTGATGTTACCCTGCTGGTTCACTTGTAGTCTTTGAAGTGACTTCAGCATTGATGTTACACTGCTGGTTCGCTTGTAGTCTTTGGAGGGACTTCAGCATTGATGTTACACTGCTGGTTCGCTTGTAGTCTTTGGAGTGACTTCAGCATTGACGTTACATTGCTGGTTCGCTTGTGGTCTTTGGAGTGACTTCAGCATTGATGTTACATTGCTGGTTCGCTTGTAGTCTTTGGAGGGACTTCAGCATTGAAGTTACACTGCTGGTTCACTTGTAGTATTTGGAATGACTTCAGCATTGATGTTACACTGCTGGTTCACTTGTAGTCTTTGGAGGGACTTCTGCATTGATGTTACACTGCTGGTTCGCTTGTAGTATTTGGAGTGACTTCAGCATTGATGTTACACTGCTGGTTCGCTTGTAGTATTTGCCTACAAAGCGAGCCGAACTTATTTGGACTATCTCGATTGGATCTTTAAGTTCATGTGTGTTAGGGTCCCAGATTGTCGATGAGTATTCAAGGTGTGGGCAAACAAGGGTTTGGTAGGCTGTTAATTTGAGGTCTTCGGGACATGAATAAAGGTTTATGTCTAATAGATCCCATGGCCCTATTTGCTTTGGCCGTAACACTGTTGACATGATTCCCCACTTGGGGTTGTGTGTGATTTCTACACCTCAGTATGAGTGGGATGTTGTTTCTTATAACGTTGCGTAGCCTAATGTGTATTTGAATTGTTTGGGTGATCTAGCATGTGACGGACGTAAAAGCATTTTGAAGTATTACATCTCATCTTTCATGTGATTGCATATATGTAGCTGTTTATTATATCGGGATCAATCAAGTGGAGAATGATTTCGTCGATCAATTCTTTCAAGATATCTACGAAGACGTTTCGCTACAACTATTTGTAGAGACATCCATGGCGAAGACGTTTCGCTACAACTATTTGTAGAGACATCCATGGCGAAGACGTTTCGCTACAACTATTTGTAGAGACATCCATGGCGAAGCGGAACGAACTTGTACACCTTAATTTGTTTTGGGGCATGTTTTTCCAGGAGTTTATTTAATGTTTCATGGTACTGGTTAACAAGTTCTACTGATTAGCAAGCTCGCATTATGTAGATTTACGTTGGATCGAAATATCACAATTAACAAAATCATCATTAAGGGTATTTGGTAAATATTATTTATCGGTCGAAATGTGGTGCATTTTTCGAGGCCTTGACGCGACTTATAACCACAAATTAATAATGACATTATGATGATCTGACAAACCATCAGTAGGATATATTGCCTTGATGTTATTGCAATTAGATTTAGTAATAAACAAGTCGAGCCAATGATCATGAAAATGAGTAGGAAATGAAACGTTTTGATGTGATGCATATGTTTGAAGGACATCCATGAATTATATAGTATTTAAACTCGGTAAATCAAGGTGGATATTGAAATGGTCAAACACGAAGATGTCTTCTTGGATTCGTATGGTGGTTTCAAGAAAATCTAGAAATTCCTAAAAAAAATAGATTGCTATTTGGTTAGACCGTAGATGCATATAACGTTAGCAGATACAGATGTTTTGTTAAAAGAATACATATTACCTCAAAGTTTATTTGTTGAGTTGTATGGATAATGTCTACTTTGTTTGATTCATTTACAAGAAATGCCACCCCACCACCCCTACCTGAATGGCAGGGGTGATTGCATAGATAAAAAACAGATGGATCAATGTCAAAAAGTCATGCTGATGTATGTGGTGATAATAGCCATGTCTTAGTAATAACTAAATGTGATAAATGAGCATTTAGTAATAGTATTATTACAAATTAGTATAAATATAACCCAAAAAATGTATAGCAATATTATAATAAATTAATTAATGTACATACATACATACATAGATGCATACATACATACATACATACATACATACATACATCCATATATACATACATACATACATACATACATACATACATATATACATACATACATACATACATACATACATACATACATAAATACATACATACATTCATAGATTATAACACATATTTTTAATGAATGCATATAATAATACATTAAATTGTAAAACTAATCAAAAAATAAATACTCATACATACTAATAGCGAATACTTTAAAATAGTTTCATGAAATAATATATGTGTGTGTGCCTACGTGCGTGCGTGTGTGCGTGCGTACGTGCGTGTGTGCGCATGTGTGCATGAATGCATGCATATATTGTGTACGAGTGTCATATAGTGGACTAAGCTTGATATAATCGTGTGGGCGATACAAATGTGATTCTACTAAGCGGCTGATAAGTTTTAATACAGTGGGAGTAGGGAATGATTGCGACCCAACCAATATATTTGATTCTACTAAAAGGACATTTATACTATCCGTGATTCTATTAAGCAGAATCCACTGTACCATTATTTTTTTAGGTAAAACCGCCAAAACACCAATGTTTATTTGTTTCCAGTACATTATGAGGGAGACAAACTATGAACGAGTCTAATGACATCATGTGTGAGCTTCTCTTAAATGTTTCAACATATAATATGTAATATGGGTTGGAAAACGAAAACAAAATTGAAGTAAAATGCGTGGGTGCGTGCGTGTGAGCGTGCGTGCGTGAGAGCGTGCGTGAGTGCGTGCGTGAGAGCGTGTATGACGCCTGCTGTCAACATCGAACAAATGTCGCATTTTGAAACTTCGCGCCACAATCGCTTGAAGCTACAAACATTTCCATTTTTCATATTATTGGGCTACTTTATCCAATAAATAACGCCTTCTGTGTCTAAAACTAACAGTCGCCTTCTGTGTCTAAGACTAACAGTCGCCTTCCGTGTCTAAGACTAACAGTCGCCTCCTGTGTCTAAAACTAACAGTCGCCTTCTGTGTCTAAGACTAACAGTCGCCTTCCGTGTCTAAGACTAAAAGTCGCCTTCCGTGTCTAAGACTAACAGTCGCCTTCCGTGTCTAAGACTAACAGTCGACTTCTGTGTCTAAGACTAATAGTCTCCTTCTGTGTCTAAGACTAACAGTCGACTTATGTGTCTAAGACTAACAGTCGCCTACTGTGTCTAAGACTAACAGTCTCCTTCTGTGTCTAAGAAAAACAGTCGACTTCTGTGTCTAAGACTAACAGTCTCCTTCTGTGTCTAAGACTAACAGTCGCCTTCTGTGTCTAAGACTAACAGTCGCCTTCCGTGTCTAAGACTAGCAGTCGCCTTCCGTGTCTAAGACTAACAGTCGACTTCTGTGTCTAAGACTAACAGTCACCTTCTGTGTCTAAGACTAACAGTCGCCTTCCGTGTCTAAGACTAACAGTCGCCTTCCGTGTCTAAGACTACCAGTCTCCTTCCGTGTTTAAGACTAACAGTCGCCTTCTGTGTCTAAGGCTAACAGTCGCCTTCCGTGTCTAAGACTAACAGTCGCCTACTGTGTCTAAGACTAATTCCTGCCTCTAGTACAAACAGCCGCCTCCTGGGTTTAGGACCAACAGTCGCCTTCTGTCTCTAGAACCAACAGACGCCTTGTGTGTCTACGATCAACAGTTGCCTTCTGCCTCTAGAACCAACAGTCGCCTTCTGCCTCTAGCACCAACAGCCGCCTTCTGTGTCTAGGACCAACACTCGCCTTCTATGTCTAGGACCAACAGTCACCTTCTGCCTCTAGCACCAACAGTCGCCTTTTATGTCTAGGACCAACATTCGCCTTCTGTGTCTAGGACCAACAGTCGCCTTCTGCGTTTAGGACCAAATGTTGCCTTTTGTGTCTAGGACCAATAATCGCCTTCTATCTCTAGGACTAACAGTCGCCTTCCGTGTCTAGGACCAACAGTCGCCTTTTGCCTCTAGCACCAACAGTCGCCTTTTATGTCTAGGACCAACAGTCGCCTTCTGTGTCTAGGACCAACAGTCGCCGTCTGTGCTTAGGACCAACTGTTGCCTTCTGTGTCTAGGACCAACAATCGCCTTCTGTCTCTAGGACTAACAGTTGCCTTCTGTGTCTAGGACCAACAGTCGCATTTTGCCTCTAGGACCAGCAATCGCCTTATGTGTCTAGGACCAACAGTCGCCTTCTGCCTCTAGGACCAGCAATCGCCGTCTATGTCTAGGACCAACAGTCGCCTTCTGTGTCTAGGACCAACAGTCGCCTTCTAACTCTAGGACCAACAGTCGCTTTCTGTGTCTAGGACCAACAGCCGTCTTCTGCCTCTAGGATCAACAGTCGCCTTCTGCCTCTAGCACCAACAGTCGCTTTCTGTGTCTAGGACCAACAGCCGTCTTCTGCCTCTAGGACCAACAGTCGCCTTTGCCTCTAGGACCAGCAGTCGTCGTCTATGTCTAGGACCAACAGTCGCCTTCTGTGTCTAGGACCAATAGTCGCCTTCTACCTCCAGGACCATCAGTCGCCTTCTGCCTCTAGCACCAACATTCGCCTTCTGTGTGTAGGACCAACAGCGGTCTTCTGCCTCTAGGACCAGGAGTCGCCTTCTGTGTCTAGGACCAACAGTCGCCTTCTGTGTCTAGGACCAACAGTCGCCTTCTGCCTCTAGGACCAGCAATCGCCGTCTATGTCTAGGACCAACAGTCGCCTTCTGTGTCTAGGACCAACAGTCGCCTTCTACCTCTAGGACCAACAGTCGCCTTCTGCCTCTAGCACCAACAGTCGCTTTCTGTGTCTAGGACAAAACAGCCGTCTTCTGCCTCTAGGACCAACAGTCGCCTTCTACCTCCAGGACCATCAGTCACCTTCTGCCTCTAGCACCAACATTCGCCTTCTGTGTGTAGGACCAACAGCGGTCTTCTGCCTTTAGGACCAGCAGTCGCCTTCTGTGTCTAGGACCAACAGTCGCCTTCTGTGTCTAGGACCAGCAGTCGCCTTCTGTGTCTAAGAACAACAGCCTTCTTCTGACTCTAGGACCAGCAGTCGCTTTATGTGCCTAGGACCAACAGTCGCCTTCTGCCTCTAGGACCAGCAGTCGCCTTCTGTGTCTAGGACCAGCAGTCGCCTTCTGCCTCTAGCACCAACAGTCGCCTTCTGTGTGTAGGACCAGCAGTCGCTTTCTGTGTCTAGGACCAACAGTCGCCTTCTGCCTCTAGGACCAGCAGTCGCCTTCTGTGTCTAGGAGCAGCAGTCGCCGTCTGTGTCTAGGAAAAGAAGCCAGCACCGTCTGCTAGCGTCGCCGTGGGTGTCACAGTCTCCGAGTCCTTCCTCGCCTTGCGTTGTCGGCACCTGTCGACCGCAATAGACGCCTGGATAACATGGCTGTGAACTGAGCGTTAATTGGGAATTTGTCAATTAAATAACATTAAGTTAACCCAGTTTGGAAAAGTAAAGTAGATAAATTAAAATAGCTAAATTCAGTTACCTTAATTTATGAATTAGTGCGTGTGTATGCATGTGTGTGTGTGTGTGTGTGTGTGTGTGTGTGTGTGTGTGTGTGTGTGTGTGTGTGTGTGTGTGTGTGTGTGTGTGTGTGTGTGTGTGTGTGTGTGTGTGTGTGTGTGTGTGTGTGTGTGTGTGTGTGTGTGTGTGTGTGTGTGTGTGTGTGTGTGTGTGTGTGTGTGTGTGTAATATACATATGTGTGTGCGTGCGTGCGTGCGTGTGTTTATCGCGTTGTCGGCACCTGTCGACCACTGTAGACACTTATCGCTCGTATTTCAAGTTCTCATTTCTCAGCTATGGATATACTCTGCGAACTGTTATATGTATTATATGTTATATATATATATATATATATATATATATATATATATATATATATATATATATATATATATACTATATGTATTATATGTATTATGTGTATTATATGTATTATACGTATTATCTGTTTTATATGTATTATATGTACTATACGTATTATCTGTTTTATATGTATTATACGTATTAAATGTATTATATGTATTATATCTATTATACGTATTATATGTATTATATGTATTATTGCACTGTGCATGAAAGTCTGGAGAGAACTTGTGTGTAGACATGTTGTTGTTATTAAGAGTTCTCATGTTTTAGGTTAATATAAATTCTTCCAACTTGGGTATTCTACCGTAAAGATGCTAGACAGCCACCAGGCAGGCACTTATGCGCGAAACCAGCAATTAGATCGCCGAGATTATTCCACATTTATCGGGAGCGACTGGATCTTCAAGGTGTGTCCCAAATGACCAAATGTGCTGGGGTCATCAAAGTATGCAACCTGATGTGTTTTGTTGTGTCAGGCACATCAATATAGCATGTCACGCTTGGCTAACTCTGTAAATACGCGGGATTTTACCCGCACTGAGCTACTGGCAATCGGGAGCATTGTTATCAGGAATAAACCATTTTAACCACTAAGTACACTACTCACTCTAAGATTGCTAAGCACCTCTGCTACAGCGAGGTAGAGGAACAACTGCTTGATTAAACAATTTTCGACCCATTTAAACTGTGGTAACATTTGATAGAAACTTGTATAATGTTCCGTCATCGGGCGCCTTCATTCGACGACTACTCGTTCTAACTCCTCGCCATTACAGAAACAGATGCTACGTCTGCTGCAGCTGAGCTCTAGGGGCAGAATTTTACTTTGGTCTACCATCCGCGTGGTGGCGCTCGTCGCTGTGGAGGTGGAGGGATTGTCTTTCGTGAGGCACTGCAACTCGTCTCACGGACCGATGTCGATCATCATGCGTATCAAAGTATGCACCGATTGACAACAGTCGTTTTTCAGCAGAGCTGCCAGCTTCTGACCTCGGTACTCCTGCGAGTGATCATGTGGCGCAGACAAATGAACGCTTTGTCGCGAGGCAGTTGCAATGTTTCCTTGACGTGAACGACATATATATATATATATATATATGTTACAGGTCATTCTGCGTAATCAGTCATTTCGCGGAATGACTGGCATGTTTAGGCATTACGCGAAATGACAGTTTCACTCAGGCATTTCGCGAAATGACTGAAAATTCCATTATTACACGAAATGACTGGAAAAAAGGCACTATTATTACACAGTTTGACTCGTGGCCATTTCAGTCATACTGTGTAATAACAATTTGTGTACTTTTGTTATTATATACAGTTCCAATTTTAATTGTGTATTAATGTCGGCTTTCACAATTCTTCAGACATTCACATTACTCAAGTAGATAAACAAAGTGAATAAATATGTGCTATATATTTGCAAATAGCAACATTTTGCTAATAATTTATCCCTTTCTTGGTACAAGATTCTAACCCTCCTCCTGACAGTTTGATTGACAGCTATCTCACTAGTGTTCTCTGAGTTGATGCACAGGTAATGGATGACGCAACCATTCTCCAACTGGGAATGCTAACTGCCTAACAATGGTGACTGTCTCAATTGGCTATTGTGCATTGTTTCTCCCAATAAAAAGAACACAATCAGCAGTTGTTAATCACTTGCCTTTTAGCATAGCTATCACAGTGGCACGGGATAATTACGAAGTACAATTTAAGGAATAACTTTACAAAAGGTTTCAAATATGTCAAAAACATTTAATTCCCAAAGTGGAATATTTCAGTGCTATAGAACAACTCAAGCTTGCAGCAACTGATGAATCTTTGAAGTCACGCCATAAATATTACATACTCAGCAAGTAAGAACCAGTTTAACTTTTATTTGTAGTTTCTTATGCTGAACATTGTTTCTTGATTTTAAGTGTGATAAATTTACCAGACATTTCACAATTTGAGGAGTAGATAGTAGTCAATTTAATCAATGCAAATATTCCAACCTATAATAAATGAGGTATGGGTGGAAATATAGTTAAATAATCTTCCAAATGTGACATAGCTAACATGTAATTATGCAGTAATGACATCATACCAGAATTTTGTCATAGAAATTACTTCACAGCCCCACATATACAATTTTGGTGGTTTGCATAACATAATGTGGTTTCATTTTGATTTGGTAATGGTGAAATTTCACACCTTCATTCATTGATCTGCACATTGAAGCCACAGGGATAATTCTCTTCAAAGGTTTTTTCAGTAAGAAGCATCGAGTTAATATCCACCACAGTTGCATTGGATACCAATTTAAGCCTTAATCCTTTCTCTGTTAAATTCTTCGTCTCTATGTAAACCAGGAAGTCCATAAATTTAAGTCCTTTCATGATCTGTCGCATTACGCTGTGCAAACAAATTAATTTAAAAGGGAAGTTAAACCAATTGTTAAATTTACTATAAAAGACACATTGATAAACATCATGATTATGAATATATTACAATTACAATATATTACAATATATATATATATATATATATTTTCTTCTCACCACTATGGTTTAGGGAGTCTATACTTAAAATTGGATAATTTTAATTTGCTCTTATATTTCGCAGGTATCAAATTTGTCAATGCAGCGACATCGATAAGTTCATAAAGAAACAAAACACACAGTGATGCACACTGAAAACAGAAGTGATAGGATAAAATGTCCTGAACCTCTGAAATCAATAGGAAACAATGTACTGACTCCACAAAAACAATAGGACATTCTAAATTTCCAACATTCAATGTAAGATACACAATAGAAGACAAATTGTAATTAAAATTTCATAGTGTTTGCTCTGGGTATAGCGGCACAAAGCGCACCTAGGGGGACTGGGTCATTGCACCTTGTAATAAGGATAATTTGATGATAAGTGGTTTCGACCATGTGGAGTAACTTCAATTCCTGGTGTTCTAAACGATCCAAAGTGAGCCCGAACAAAAATCTTAGCCAATTGACAGTAACCATTGTTAGGCAAAATATTTTTGAGTGTGAGAAATAGATAGCTGCTAGGTGGCAATTTTTGAAAATATCTGGTTAGGTAGATAAAAAAAACAGCAAGTTTGCCCACATCAGTTGTCATTAATCAGGGCAAAACACAGTTTCAATCATTACGCGAAATGACTGCACCTCTTTCTAGTCATGTCACGTAATAACTGAAATGTTCAGTCATTTCGCGTGATGCCTAAACATGTCAGTCATTACGCGAAATGACTGGTTACACAGATTGACTGTAACATATACAGATCACCAGCATGAATATAGACCATGCCACAGTGCCGAGACGGCACTCTTGCGAATTCACAAATGCACAGCACAGTCGGATGACGCGGCGTTCTTTTAGCGCTGGTACCACCTGCTTTCAGTCCTGCTGCGACACGTGGTTGACGTCCTACCTCCAAGACCGAACATCGGTGGTGCGCGTCAGACTCAGACTCAGACTCATTTATGTTGACCAAGTAAATGTAACACAATCAACATATAAACAAAAGTAAACAAAAATAAATGGTCACGGAGACTCCCATTAAGACATTGAGTATGTCGGTATCATGGGAGCCACCACTTGTTTAGTCAAGCATTTGAAAATATTATATAAAAAATTAAGAATACAAATGATAGCAATAATAAAAGTAATTATATAATAATTATGTGTGTGTGTGCGTGCGTGCGTGCGTGTGTATACCTATATACAAGCGCATCCATGTACATATATTGATACCTATGGCTGCCTGCAAGATATACCTACATATTAATTAAACAAATAACAATACACTTACGCCTCCCTGATTTCGGCAAGTGTAAAAAAAAATTATACAATTGTATTCATAATTACCAAGAAGATATTGTTTTATGTAACTGGATAAACCATATAGACTATGAGTATGGACTTTGTCAGTAATATCATTTGGACTATTGTTAACAGGTTTAATCATGCTGTATCTAGTACATTTGTTTGCGAAAACATGATTATTTCTTTACATAAATAAGCGACTTTTGTCTCGTGTGTATTTCAAATGTGTTAGTATAAATTAGTATATTATAAGAATATTCAGGTAGTTGTTTATTTATTAATTTATGATAAAACTTAAGTTCTTGTAACTTGTAGATGTCACTGATCTTTAATAATTTCAGTTATTTATAAATAGGAGCAGCGCGTGCATCGTATTTACTTAACGTGATTATTCTAACTGCTTGTTTCTTAAGTATAAATATGCGTTGCGCTTGATACCCCAAACCAATATACCATAATTAGTATGAGGTAATATGATAGAATTGTACATTGTTCTTAGAATATGCTCTGGTAAAAATGTCTCAGCTTATCTAGAATTCCAGTGCTTCTAGATATTTTGTGTGCTACTTTGTTTATGTGACTGTCCCAGTTCAAGTGATTATTTAATGTGATACCCAAAAAGTTATTTACATATTCAATTACAGTTCCATTTACTAATAGCACAGGCTTTTCTATTTTCTTTTGTAGCATATGAAAAATCACAGCTTTAGTTTTGTCAACATTTAGAGCAAGTTTTTTTACGTTAAGCCAGTCACATGTCTTGTTTAGTTTAGTGGTTAGGATTTTATCGTCAGCATAAGTTATGAAGTTAAAAAGGTCACTAGCAATTGGTAAGTCATCAATGTATATAATGAATAACCAAGGTCATGATATCGACCCTTGAGGGACACCAGTAGTAATATATGCGTCTTTAGATTCATACTGTTTACGTTCATACTGTTTACGATTACGTTCATACTGTTTACGATTTGATAAATAGTTATTAAAGAGGTTAAGTGCTGTGCCTTTTATGCCACAGTGCTTTAATTTATCCATGAGTATATTATGGTCTATTGTATCAAAGGCCTTTGATAAATCAATGTTATTTATTGGAGATTTGTCCATTTCCTGAATAATTCTGTCTATTATTTCAAGGGTGGCAAGTTCGGTTGAATGTTTCTCTCTGAAGCTATATTGACTACTGTAGTATAGCTCCCTAGTGTGGAAGTATTCGTGTAGTTGGTCAAATATGACTCTCAAATATTTTAGAAATTGCTTGTAAGATCGTGATTGGACGGTATTTATCAAAAATGGTATTATCACATGTTTTTTGTATTGTTCTTATGTTTTTAAAATCTCGATGCAAAATATTTTTTTATAGTAGTTTGCTTCATTTTTAGATATAGCTTATCTCTAAACGTTATTGATCTAATAATACTTTGAGTAATCCAAGACGATTTTTTTATATTTATGTTTGTTATATTTAATTGTCTTAGTGGGTAAGCATTTGATCATAGTATTTGAAATAATTTCTTCATGAATGTTATAATTTTCGTTGGGATTATCATATTCTTATTTAGTTTATCGTAAATGTTTGAATTTATTAATTCTAATATAAACTTATTTAGCGAATCCGGACTATTCTGTGTTAATGCTATGATTTTAGGTACCGTGTCTCGAGTTAATATGCAGTCCATGCAAATGAAGGTAATCAGAAATTTGGTTGATATAAATGCCAGAAGTGTAACTCAATGACCCCTCTATCAGTTTCCATAAAAAAATTTCAAAAACAAAATTGTCAAGTGACCGATAATCGATGTCTGATTTGCTGACGCAACGGCATTGGCTTATCGTGAAAAAAAACAGTGCATTGAGCATAAGATATTAGCCCTTGTACAATGTGCGCTTTACGAAGGCACATGGGTGGACCTCGCCTTGCTGCTGCACCGTCATACGCCACGGAGCTCCCTACGCTCCGCCGGCGATCTAGTTCTGAACGTTCCACGGGTCAACCTCGAAAGGTACTGTCGCCGAGCGTTTGCGTGCGCTGGCCCGACACTATGGAAAGCTTTACCAGGACACCAGGAATCGCGTACAGTTCAAAAAGATATGAAGGGCATTTCCGTGAAAACAGGGAAAATGGTCTTAAATTGTATTTATTGAATTTCAAGGAAATCTAATTTTTTTATAGGACATAATGTAAAGGTGTAAGAAAACATTATTTTTCAATATTTGCACAATGTTTTATGTGAAAACATGACAACCACACGCAGAAGCCGGCGTATATCGTCATCTAGTGGTTCAATAGCCATTGAAAATTAAGACTTTATTAGTGGAATGTTGGCTGCGCTTACCAACAAAGAAGTTATTGGAAAATTGCAAGCAGTTATCGTAAATGACTTACGGAAAGAAGTCGCATACCTCAGATGTGTTATCGAAAAGAAAGATGCAACAATAGAGTCACTTACAAAACGAGTCGATGACCTGGAAGTCGCACTTGATGACCATGAACAATACTCAAGGAGAAACTCACTGAGACTTTTCGGTCTTGTGGAAAGCGAAATCGAGGACATAACTAAACGAACAATAGATGCACTAAATGAATCAATGAATCCAAAACTGAGTCCGCCCCTCCGATTGGAGGAGATTGACCGAATTCATCGAGTCGGACCCAGGGACAAGCCATCAAGACCAGTGCTTGTCAAATTTGCAACATACGCGAGCCGTAGGCGAATCTACAAAGCCAGGGTAGGGTTAAATCCCAACCCAAGTAGACCGCGATGGGATGAGAGAGCCGATGCATCAAGCAGCGTCGACACAGACCTGCCTGGCACAGCAGGTAAGCCACATGAACAGAGTCAAGGCACCAGGACTCAAGTCATATTCCTGAATGAGGACCTAACGCAGACCAGGGCCAGACTGCTCTACAACTGCCGGGTTTCAAAAAGGAAGAAGTTGATAAATGACTGTTGGTCGTCAGATGGGACCATCCTCATAAAGAACATTGCGAACAAAGTAATCGTTATCAAGACTCTTAAAGAATTGAATCGCAATGCCAAATAAGGCATCATGGACTTACATACCCAGCTTCAGTACCTGTATACACCAAACTATGATTGTATACAGCAAATTCGCTAAGTGCTATGATATAGTGCTATGTTCTTGTAATTGCAAATGTTTTTCTTTTTCTTTCCACTATGTTTACACGAATACAATTTACATGTTTATTCAAACATACTTCCTTAACCTGTATCATTTGTTCTTGTGTATATCATACTAAATGTTTACCTTATTTACAAATTAATGATGTGAAGCTTACCAACTGGCACTGCATTAAATGCATTTCGTCTATTCTGCCATTTAATCATTTCAAAAATGACTATGATTTCCTCAATGCCATCTCTGATGATTAGTTTGATGTTACGAATATATCGTTTTATGATTTACAAAATAAGCTACTTAATCCTTTTGATTTGAATAATAATAGCCACAGTTTGCCTATGTACAATAATGATCCGGATTTGCAATATTTTAATAACGTTTACTCAGCCGTACAAAATAACTGTGACTACTTTGTTGAAGACACTTTTATTAACACATGTTCTCAACTGTCAACAATGAACAAAATGTTTTCTTTACTACACATTAACATTCGAAGTATTAGCAAACATCTACATGAATTAGATCAGTATCTCCATGTATTAAATCATAATTTTTCGGTTATTGGTATAAGCGAAACATGCTGTCAAGACTACAATGTCAACAGTTCTGATTTACCAGGATACAAAGCAGAACATATTTATAGGCACACTAAAGTTGGTGGTGGTGTTGCCCATTACATTAAAGACAATATTGCATACGACACTAGATTAGACATTACTAAATTAAATGATTATATAGAATGTCAGTTTATAGAGATTCATAAAGATAGTAATTCATATGGTAAAAATATTATAGTTGGTGTCATATACAGACCGCCAAACAATGATATAACCAAACGTATTGATGAAATGTCTAATATACTTGATATTCTTAAAGGGGAACTGAAGCAATTTTGTGTTGTGCCGTATATTTAAATATATATTATCTAACTATGCATTAATGGTGACAGATACCTGCTAATGTGTGAGATAAACTGAAAAACTGATTTTGTTCGAGACAAAAATCGACAAAATACATCACTGCGTATCGCCATCTTGTTGTCGAAACGAGTGGTTTGAGTCGCGTATATCTAATCAATGTAAATTTTCGATTTTTTGCGATTTATTTCGTAAATAGGAATTCTGGAGCGAAAAAAAAGATATGGGTCTCTGTTATATATACAAGTGTTTACACACGTCAACAAAATAGCGTTTTTGTTCGTTCCAAATAAAAAAAGTTAAAGAAATTACAACAAAACACGCAAAAAATCGTCGAAAACGCCACACTTCTCGAACACACGAGACGCTAACCAACGAGAATATGCGATAACGGAATACCGGAACTATATAGTAGTAGTTAGTGGAAGTTTCTGAGACCTCCTTATCGGTGGATCTAAACATCAAAGGCAAAACACCCTAATATCGCCCACCGCTAATGAGTGCGCGCAGCCAATCAGAGCGCAGTAGAGCACCCCCTGGCGGTCGCAGCCGAGCGCCTCGTAGTCGTGTAACACATTCACTATGTAGTAACGCGTTTAGCTATTCTTCCAATGGCATACACAGCGCTGTCTCCACAGCAGTTTACACAAGGGTTACTCCTGGAGCGAGATAAAAACGCCGGACGAGAGTGCAGTCGTCAAGAAATCGCTTACGTAATGGGAAGTAAAAATCTAGCTGCAGGAAAAGCACATGCCTTGCAGTAGACACGGTTCCCCATGACGCAATAGCTGTCAGTGTCTGGTGCAGGCTCCAACGTCCGTTTCGCTAGGAAGGGGTCAGGGTTAGGGTATGGTTAGAACTCGAGGATAGCGATAGGAGGGGTTGGGTTAGGGTAGGGTTAGGTTTAGGGGGTAGCGAAACGGATACGAGGGCGCCACCCTAAACGCTCCATTATATTTCGAAAAGTTTGTGTTTTGACTTCAAATCATATGATATTTGACCTAATTAATGTTGCCATTTGACCTAGTTCAATAAAATACGTGTGCACCGTACGATTGTGTTCGTCTCCTTACTAGGTTAACGACCCTTAGGTATACACGTAACTAGGTCCGTGTTCGTTACTCCTCCGGTCGCTAGGGGCGCTTAGGTTACGCACGACTACGAGGCGCTCGGCTGCGACCGCCAGGGGGTGCTCTACTGCGCTCTGATTGGCTGCGCGCACTCATTAGCGGTGGGCGATATTAGGGTGTTTTGCCTTTGATGTTTAGATCCACCGATAAGGAGGTCTCAGAAACTTCCACTAACTACTATCGCTTGTGACAGTTTTACCAGATCTGCTACTAGCGATTAGTGGTTTACTGAACTTCCGTAATAGTTTAGTCTATCTTTGGAGAAATGGAAACCACAGACGAAGAGTCTAGTTCGACAGGCCACACGGAAACAACGGTTGACAGTCGTAAAATGTCACCGAGTGTGCGAGTCACGCTCCAGACTCCAGGTCGGCTTCGCCTTTGACTTTGTTGACGTTGGATTCAGGAAAAATTACAACAGCGCTTTGACTGTCAACGATTCCTGACTAGGTAATGTGATGTGGTGAACCTGTGGAAATTACGTCCTGATGTCTGCGCACGTTTACGTTGAGTCATCATGCTGCGCCGAGGAAGCTACCATTCCTAGGGCTAGGCTATGGCTATGCAGCACCGTGTGCCCGACCGCGTTGGTGCTTCCATCACCGTACGAAGGCGAAGACGATGTCGATGATTTTGTACTGATTACTTACTTAGGTTTACTTAGGTTCTTCCTGACCGTAGGCGGTGGCCTCGGTGGTCAGATCTTCAATTATCCCTTGGATTTTTCTACGACTTCCTTGCAAGGCAGCTTTGTAGTTGTAGAGAAACTCCTCAGTACTCCAATGTCTATCTAGACGGTTTTTAAATGAGTTGACACTTGGGGCAGCTACAACTACTTCCGGTAGATCATTCCATAATCTGGTAACTCTAAGTGAGAAGCTTTCTTTTCTAACATTTGTACAAGCACGTTCTATAAACAATTTCAATCTATGACCCCTTGTTCCTTCCCTTGTATCACTGTCTTTGTGCAGCTTTACAATGTTAGATACATCACTGTCATATTTATGCACAAACAGAGCGGTGCTAGATGTTGGCCTGCTGTCATTGCATGATTTGCATGCCGACTCATTGATTCGCCCTATAGCTAGCAGGTCAATAATTCAATTGTTATCGAATCGTTATCATTTTAATAATCATATTTTTTCTGCATATTTCTTTTACCTAGCCCGAGGGCGAGGTCCGAACTACAATGGCAATGCAACCAGGCTCTTCTCTTTATTTTGTATCTAATCTAATGAAGTGTACCGTGACTGTATTTTAATATTGTGTTTGATTTTGTGTTGAATAACATTGATGACAATAATAATATGAGGGTTTATTTAATTCATTATGTGAATATATATATATTCTTAGATGTTACCATAATTGTGATTGTAATAATGATTGTAATCATGATTACATTAGTAATTGTGATTGCAATAATTACTGTAATCATGATTACATTAATATTCATACTTGTAATCACCCCTCTCTTTATAGCACACCACAACACCTTGTTGTTTGGTGCAATGTAATCATTTAAATAACAATAATTAACTACTGACAGTATTTAATGTTCACAGTTTTGCAACTATTATGGTAATTATGGAATTAGTGCTATCAACTAACCCTAACAAATTATATTTCAGGCTCAGGAAAGGCAAGACAAGTAATCCCATCCTGCAATGTGGGAAGGATCTGTGATGTCTATTCTGAACCGAATTGAATTGATGGAAAGTTTAGCTATGACCTGACCTGACACAGGTGAGTGTACTGATAGTCTGATATAGACAAATTGTGAGGCACCCACAGTATGCAGCAGGTCGAAAAACAACCTGGAAAACTAAAAAAATTCCCAATAAAATATTAATAACTGAATGATGTGAATGCCTCCTTATCCATATCCCACTTCTGTCAACAAAAATGTTACCTGCAGCATCTTGCACACACAATTTCATTTATATTGAGACCAACATAAAATATACCAACAGTTTATTCACATAGAAAAACAATTACCAAAGAAATAAGGCTAACTAGAACGACTGAAACCATTGACTAAAAACAGTGACTTCTACCACAGGGAAATACAACCTGGAACATGGATATCACATTACACACATCATTATTATGCCACAACATATCAAATATACTGGTAGTTTAGCTTAGGAAATAATTAATCTTTATAAAGCCAAGGCATTTAACTGTTTGACTAAAAACAGTGACTTCTACCACAGGGAAATACAACCTGGAACATGGATATCACAGTTACACACATCATTATTATGCCACAACATATCAAATATACTGGTAGTTTAGCTTAGGAAATAATTAATCTTTATAAAGCCAAGGCATTTAACTGTTTCACCATCATCATCTGTACCAATGGCAATAGACTACTTGTTTTGATTGGACAGTAAATGTACACCAATCATGTGTAACAATTCTGACTGACAGTAAACGTACCCCAATCATGCATACCAATACACTACTTGTTCCTACCAACAATAAATGTACACCAATGATCTCATTCTGGAATCTGCACCATTTCACTACGTCTTCTGACAGTAAATGTACACCAATCATGTGTATCCAATATACTACTTGTTCTGACTGAATCTACTACTTGTTCCTACCGACAGCAAATGTAAACCAAGCGTCTCATTCTCTACCAACTACACTACTTGTACTGACAGTAAATGTACACCAATCATATGTATCAATACACTACTTGTTCTGACTGATAGTACTTGCACACCAACCATCTGTTCCAATAAACTACTGGCACTAAATATAAACCAATAGACTACTTATTCTGACTGATAGTACACATACACCTAACATATTCAATTCACCTTTCACTTATCCAGGGGTAGAAATCAGCACCCTTTCCTCTGACAGACACCCCAGTATCCGAAAGACCTTGGCTGATAGATCAGACATGAGTACAACCTGTGTCACAGTTTATGGCTGTTTGGTGTGTGGCAGGTGCAGAAAAGTGACATAAGTTTTTCTCACGAATGACAAACTTCTTCTCTTTCTCATAGGTGTCGGAGCTGCTTGAGTCACCCTCGGTTATGTCGCTGTTATCACATAGTGTGCATCATCTGCACCAATGTCTTTGTTCTCACTGAATCTGATGGAAGCTTCACATAGGAGTAGTTCATTGGTGCAATAATGTCATCCGTGACTACAGCAGTATTCGCGAAGTGTCGCACTTGAAATATCATTACCGGATCGATTTGCATTTCAGCATCAGTTGTATGTGGTGCCACAGCAGTAGTAGCAGTGATGGCACTAAAGGTGACATCCGTAATGTAAAGATTGACGGCATCACCCGTAGCGCTGGATGCTTCAAAACTAGTATGTGTACTTGTACGAACCAATGGTGAATCCTTCATCTGAAAAGATTACACATACGGTGACTTGAAAATTTTACAAAATTCATCTTTTGCATAATAAAAGTGAACCACAATGTGAGAAACTTTCCCTTGTATATATTATTTTTAGAATATAAGAGTGCCAGTGTCATATAGAATGTATAAAGTATTCAACCACAGGGAAAAGCATTTTCCCTATGGAGCCATGTTAATTCAACCAATGGGTCTTTCACTGATCTCTTAATGTTTTTAATGAATCTGTTTGGTCAGTCTGATGAATGCCACTGGTAACATAACCAAACGCATGTAACCAAAATTGTAGCATCTTAGCTCAAATGTGCATTATATTATCTAATCAACATTCCACTGTTTTCAATGGGCCAGGGAGGTCAAAATTCTATAAGGGGTCCAAATTCCATAACAAAATATGGACCCATAGGTTCACTTTCTATTGGGTTCCTTATTTTATATCTGACACTCGAGTTAGATAACATAATGCATGAATATTGTTATTGGACCAAATGCAGATCTATGTTTGTGACATCTTTATCTTATAAATGCTGCACGCACACACACACACATACCTGCCCACACACACACACACACACACACACACACACACACATATATATATATATATATATATATATATATATATATATATATATATATATATATATATATATATATATATATATATATATATATATATATATATATATATATATATATATATATATATATATGTATATATGTATATATATAATTATTAGGTATTATACTGAAAGCATCTGCTAGATAGTATGGTGCATGGACAAAAGCCCCACAGACATAAGCTTGTTTCAATTCAATTATACTGTTCATGACTGTTGCTGTAGTACACAGAGACAAGATATTGTCATGAATATACTTCAGGCATGTGGTCAATTCCATTCCGGAATTGGAACTGGCCCTCAATTCCAGTTCCGGAATTGGAATTGACTTAATTTTTTTTTTAATTGGAATTTTTTTTTTCACAAATTTATTTTTTGGGAATTGGAATTGATTTTGTTGGAATTATTGACTTGATACTGTTAATATTTACCCTTATATTTATTTATATTACTTTTAAAATCATATTTGTCTGCTATTAGCATGTCACCCTGAATCTGGTAACAGCCAGGAAGTTGTCAACATTACAGCATAGACACTGTCTACTCTGGTATTGAAACATTGTGACCAAGAACAATATAATCAAGCATTTGCATCAAAAAGAGATATGCCCTTATCAGATATCTGTCAATTCTATTTTTAAACATATTCACACTACTAGCATTAACACAATCATTTGGCAGTTTGTTCCATTCATTTATCACCCTCTGTGAGAAAGAGTAGTTTCTCATGTCCAACCTACACTGTTCCTTAACTAATGCTGCTTTGTGTCATCTGTTTCTACTGCCTTCTTTAAGTTTGAAGAACATATTCCTATCAACATCCTCATAATCGTTCACTATCTTAAACACTTCTATTTGGTCTCCTCTTAGTCTCCTGGTCTCTAGTTTTGTCAAACCACATTGGAATAAGCGACTTTCGTAACTAAGGTCTCTTAATTCTGGAATCATTTTAGTTGCTCTTCGTTGTATTCTTTCTAGCTTATCTATGTCTTTTTTTACGATATGGCCTTCATGCTTGAATACAATATTCCAAATGTGGTCTAACTATTGCTTTGTACAGGAGTACAATTAGATGTTTCTCCTTATACGTTATAGTTCTCCTAATTAGCCCTAGAAATTGATTTCCTTTCGAAGCAGCAATCCCACATTGCTCTGAAACTTTCACGTCAGCAGTAAATGTTACTCCTAAATCCTTTTCTTGTGTGGTTCTACCTAGTGCAGCATCCCTCATTTTATATTCCTCGTCCATATTTCCATGTCCTATGTGTATACATTTACACTTCCCAAAATTGAATAACATTTGTCATTTTTCTGACCATTTAACAATTTTTTCTAGATCATCCTGTAAACTTTGTTTATCTGTATCATTAGTAACCTTTCTGAATACTTTTGTGTCATCTGCAAATTTGAGTACTTTGCTAGATATGTCATCCTCCAAATCATTTATATATACTGTTTTTAATATATATATATATATATATATATATATATATATATATATATATATATATATATATATATATATATATATATATATATAAAAAACAGTATAGGGCCTAATACTGTCTCCTGTGGTACCCCTCTCAAAACAGATTTCCAGTTTGAAATCTCACCATCTACTATTACTCTGTCTTCTGTGTGTAAGCCACTTTTCTATCCAGTTGAATACATAATTGCCTACACCATGGGCTTTTAGTTTAAGTAACAATCTTTGATGTGGCACTTTATCGAAAGCTTTCTGAAAATCTAAGTAGACAACTGGTGACCCGTCATCTACCCACTTTGTAATTTCTTCTAGAAAACATAAGAAATTGGTTAGACATGACCTTGCTTTTAGGAAGCCTACCCCACTTGAATGCAGCCCCTTGTTTATCCAAGCCTAATGTTCAGCCCACAAGTTTCCCATAATAAACATGTCACTGGTCATCTGAACAATGTTGTTACATGTGGCTGTAGGGTTTGCCCTTTGTAGTAATTAAAAATGTCCCCATGGAGAATACATGTTGGAGATTAGGATGTTGAAGACTCAAACTTTCCAGTAAATTTATGATACCACCACTGATAGCGATATAAATCCTAGCATATTTGCTCCCCCCCGGACATCTGCCCCTTTTTTCTATGATAGTTGACAAGTGAAAATCAGTTTGCAGTTTTATCATTATTGCTACAATAACATAACATTCAATGACAAGTCAAAGTCACTTTAGCCTAATGCAATGGCCTATCCCCTGGAGTGTGTATGAGATGATCTTGTCACCAGTTGTCTTCCAGGTATCATTGATAGTCAGATCAGTGGTGGAAGATGGGTTCTTGGGGTGATGCTTCCACAAACAGTGGTGGGCAGTAACGAGTCAGAGATCAGCTGGTTTGGAGTGCCCCTGGTATTAGCTGCCTTAGTTTTCAGGTCCTCACCGACCTTGGCAGCTTCTATCGGTGCCATGTCACCATCATGGTTGCAGGCAGTCTTGTTGATCGCATTCTGGATCTGGAGATCAGATCAGTGACCACAGCACCCTTGCATGATCAGGATCGACGCTGGCTTCACTCCCATTGAAGAGTAATCTTGTTGGTCCCCCTTCTTGGTGTAGGAATGACACTCAAAACATAGCTTCTGACCTCCTCAGATGCTAGTAGTAATTTCCATGATGAAGTTATAAGTGAATTCTGACAACTCTGGCTTGTGCATCCAGTTTTATAGGAAAATGGAGTCACTCCAACTCTCCATGGTAAATGCAATTCAAAAGAAACCTTGTTGAGATGGCTTCTTTCAAATATCCTCAATTGTCCTAACATGTCCAGGTCCTAATGTCACTGGCTTCTTCCACAATTGCAATAAAGATAATCCTTTGATTACAGGATCACCTCCAACTATATAAAGTAATTTACTTGGCTGATCTGGCACAAAGAACATTAATTGCAATTAGGGTAATATATATATTGAATTCATGTTCAGAAATAAAAAATAAGTTAAAAAAACATTTCTTAAAAAACTTACAAATAATCCAGAGGCTACGGACAGGGGGCAAATGTCCAGATTTTGAATAAGGCAAGGGGCTAATGTCTGGGGGGGGGGCAAGTGACAAAGGGGCAAATGTCCGGGAGGGGGGCAAATGACCTGGACTTGATGTGTGTGTGTGTGTGTGTGTGTGTGTGTGTGTGTGTGTGTGTGTGTGTGTGTGTGTGTGTGTGTGTGTGTGTGTGTGTGTGTGTGTGTGTGTGTGTGTGTGTGTGTGTGTGTGTGTGTGTGTGTGTGTGTGTGTGTGTGTGTGTGTGTGTGTGTGTGTGTGTGTGTGTGTGTGTGTGTGTGTGTGTGTGTGTGTGTGTGTGTGTATTTAACGAACAATAATTTTGTAATCATATCTAATTAAATATTATTGTGCACTCGTGACAAATAAAACTGTGTTAAAACGAATTGGATTTGAATTTTTCTTTAGCCTAGGATTTTAACAGTTGGAATTGATTTTTTGCAAGGCGGAATTAGAAATGATTTTTTGGAATTGACAAAACAGAATTGTCCCCCATGCCTGATAGACTTCCTTCATATGTATAGCTTGTACTAATACTATTGTGGGTTGCCGATAGTTGCCCCCTCCCCCCACGATATTCATTACAGTGTTATCAGTCGACTCAGAATAAAATGTAATTAATACATCTCTTTATGAAGTTCCGGTTATTACATGTGGGGTTTAATCTGATCAATAAAGCAAATTAATTTTGCCTTATTGTCAAGTCACAAGAATTCAGACAGAAATTATAAAGTGTCATTATAGAAAGCAGACATGTAATCTGACAGTGTTCAACTGGGTAGATGACGATGCCTTAGTTAGTTTCCTCTCCAGCTAGACATTGCATGGGTGAAATACATTTTATTAAATATTTAAATACTTTTAAAAAGTTTGTGTAACTGCATTTGCACTTAATCACAATGAAAGTATTTGTATATTTAAATATTTCCATAAAGAATTTGAAATGTAAACAGCAACAGCAGGCTTCTGTTGCGCTATAGTCTATACTGTCTTTTGGTGTGTTTCTCCCATGCATCTACCCCCTTAGCCTTACGCTTGCTGCTTGGTCTCTAGGCATTTAAAACACTGGAGTATGAGACTTATTATGACTGTCAATAAATAATATCAAATTATTTTCTTGAATAATTTTGCCTAGTACATACGCCATGGCCCATGTTACAAGGCTGCAGTATATCCTGTAGCACTTATTGAGTTATTGTTATTGTTTTGAGTACGGCCACGTATTGACGGTACGTCTGATCACGTCGAAAATAAATCGGCGGATAGGAAAACACTCGTAATTATATCAAACTATTAACAGTTACTCGCACTTTATTGTATTCATACATTTCGATTTACTGTGGGTTATATATATGCTGACGTTGAAGCACAGCTGTGCTTATTGGGGTGGAACTATATTGTAATCGTAGTGATAAGTCACAATGGTAACGGTAATCCAATTTACTAACCTGGTTTCGGCTCGTCGCTTCCTGCGCATCGCTCTGCCCTTTGATATCTGACGTTTCCTTGTCGCAGAATAGTCTGTAGATGCATGGTCATATGCGGAAAAAAAATCTAAGATGGAACGGTGTCTTTGACCAAGAATGACATCTTGATGCTCTCCGTCTGTCCATGCTCATCACAGTCTTGTCGGAAAAGACTAGTGGTCACTCGCAGTGCCTGCGGCTGGCGGACACGGCAATTTCCGCATTTGCAACCACCTTTTCCGCTGCAAATTCTTCCTCGGAAGTCGATCAAAAGTTTTTTCCTTGCATTTGTAGTACTAGTTGATATATCCAGGAGCCATCCAGTGTACACCAGTTTTCTTTTTATTCGATTTTCCATGCGTTTCGGCCGTTTTTCCGAGAGGTTTTTACTGTGTGAACGCCGTGCCAGGAGCTCGTACTCAAACCACTCTGCCGCTGAGCCCCCCGCAGAGCAATATGGCGCCGCCCAGCGAAGATAATGGCAAAGTTTAAAAGGATATTACAAAATTACCGTGGCGTTGCGCCCATCATATAAGGGTGATATATACTGTAAATGGTATGTTATTATGTTTGGGCTATGGTTGTTCGAGTGCTTCACCCCCCCCCCTTTAACAATGAAAACAAATTATGTTACATTATGGGTGACTTTAACATTAATCTGTTTAACCATGAAGTACATGTACCAACAAGTAATTTTTTTAACTTGATGTTGTTACACTCTTATATTCCATTAATAAATAAACCAACAAGGGTAACTATTCAATCGGCAACATTAACTGATAAATGTTTTACAAATAATCATAAAAACATGCTCCATGGCATTTTGTATACATATATATCTGACAACTTCCCAATATTTCTCATTGATAATAATTGTAAATTAACCAACAATCTTAAATACACAACAAACAGAAACTTTTCCCAGGCAAACATAGATACATTTTATAATAACATGCAAAATCTTGACTGGGATATTATGACATACACAAATAATTGTCAAACAGCCTACTCAGTATTTTATAAGTCATTACTGCGAGAATACAATGACTGCTTTCCCATCAAAACATTCAAGCTTAACTACAAGAATAGAAAACAATGGCTAACATATGGGCTAAAAAACTCAATAAAAGAGAAGAATAGACTATATGTTAAATATGTGAGACAAAACACAAGATATAACGAAACTAAATATAAAGTATACAAAAATAAGTTGAATGGCTTACTATGGAAATCTTAACACAACTCTCTTTGAAGAAAATAAGCATAACCTTAAAAAGTCTTGGTCCCTTTTAAAAGAAATAATAAACAAGAAACATGAACGTATAACACAGACAAAATTCATCGTCAACAAAGTAGTAACATCAGACAAAAAACAAATAAGCGAATGTTTTAATAAGTTCTATATAGATGTTGGCTCTAACCTAGCAAAAAACATTCCACAGAACCAAACAGACCCTATGTCATACATGAAAAACAGCAATACTAAAACTATATATCTTGAACCAGTAACTGAAAATGAGGTATCAGCAATAGTAAACTCTCTCAAAATATCTAGTCCTGGATGGGATGACATTTCCAGTAAATTAAAAAAACATAAAAGCTTTATAAACCATTAACATATTTATATAATCTCTGTATAAATACTGGAATATTCCTATATGAATTAAAACTAGCTAAGGTAATAAAAGAAAAAATAATTTTCTAACTACCAACCAATTTCAATATTACCAACTTTCTCTAAAATATTGGAAAGACTAATGTATAACAAGCTGTTAAATTTTATTAACAAGTATAACATTCTGTACAAATATCAGTTTGGTTTTCGAAAAAAATCACTCCACTAACATGGCACTGATGACCATTGTAGACAAAATATCAGAAGCACTTAAAAACAAACAATTTGTGCTAGAGGTGTTCTTAGATTTATCTAAAGCATTTGATACTGTTGACCATGAGATACTGTGTAAAAGACTCCAATGTTATGGTATACGTGGCTTAGCCAATGATTGGATTAAAAGTTATTTGTCTAATAGAAGTCAATATGTGTATTACAATAACACTAGCTCAACTAAACTCTCTATTACTTGTGGAGTGCCTCAAGGTTCCATACTGGGGCCATTGCTGTTTCTATTATATATCAATGATATTATTGCTAATGTCTCAAATATTCTTTTCTCCTTGTTATTTGCCGATGACACTAGTGTATTTATACAGGGTGTTCAACCGGATGATATAGCTAATAAATGAACATTGAACTAAAAAAACTTGTAGCTTGGTGTCACGATTTTTGATAAAATCTGATAAGTTTCGTTTGTCTAGGGGTAAATAAATAACGGTGGATGGGCCAACGTGACTTTATTTCGTTAGTGGGTTCTAATAATCTATAAATACTAGTCTATGGCAAATATACACGGAATATTCTACTAAAAATCTAATTACTAACAATCTATGGAGCTTACCGGAAATAGCGTTCATATAAATACAAGGTCCGAAACTGTGCACACATCTTTTCCCTAGATGTGGGAAAATCAATCAAATAACCTATCAAGAACTCCTACCCTGGGTCGTCACAGGGATTTTCTAACACTGACGATCGAAATTTGAAGAATGACTGGCGTGTTGTCGACGGAACGGAATATGTAGGAGAATCACGCGATCATCAGGACGAACGATTTGTAGCTCATGGGCGGAATTCAAAGCGTCGTCGTAGACGTAGAAGTTCGATTGTCACGCGATCATCAGGTTGAAATATCTCGCAGAATCATACGGGAAGAGTTGTTGTAAACGCGCATCGATTCGTCGAGTGTTTGATCATCAGGTTGAACGTTTCGGTATATTCATTCACATGTAGAATTTTGAAGACTTGGAATAAATCTGGGCTAAGCCTAAGGTTACATTTCTATCATAAGATTTTAGAATACTATAAACTTAACATATCAACTTATTAACTAAACAGGGCATTGTTCGCCCTAATTTGAACTTCACATCGTTAATAAACGAGTGGCGCACACACGCGGGGAGAAATAAATTTACGTCTTTCTCCGACCAAGATAAAACTCCGAATGACGCTCCCTGACGCTGACGCTACTAACGGGTTTTGAGGTTTTTGGATCTGACCAATCAAATCGTATCCCTTGATAATTTCAGCATCTCTACGTCATATTCAAGTGTAGACTACTGGGGCCGTATGCATGAAGGCCGGATAAAAGTTAAAACCGGATAGGCCCTATCCGCGGATTGCTATCCGCGTTTAACTGCGGCTCCAATTTCGTATGCACGAGTCGTAAATATGGTGGCGTATAGCTATCCGCCTGTTTCTATTTTTACACTGGGAAATTCCATGCCGCGCTTGGGATTGTGGTACTATCTGCCTTACTTCCGTCTGTAATCCGACAACTAGGACGGTCAATCATACGTCACTAATGTCGGGTCTCCCGGGAGACAGTAAATATAAACAATTTAGCGCGAGTGTTAATCACGTTAACGTTCGCCCCGAGTCGCTGTCAGTAATGAATATCTGCAATCCACTGTCATTTAAAACACATTGCCGAACGACAAATCCACGAAATCGTTTATTAACATAATAGCAGAAACATGGGAAAGAATGTAAACAATTTAACCTCGTTCAGTTCCCGCCAACCCCAAGGGCGGATGCTGCAAGGTGACTGCGTCAAAACACTTGTGGCAGTCGCTTATTCACTAAGTCTACGAAAATGGAAAAACAACCAAAAAGACCCAGAAAGGCGAACTTCACTGACATTGAAGTAAGAGTGTTGTTGGAGGAGATCAATCTTGAGAATCAAATACTGTTTATGGCCAACACTCAAGCTGTTACCAACAAAGTGAAAGCTGACGCTTGGATAAAAATCACTGATAAAATCAGTACGTGTGGTGTGCCCGTGCGTTCTCCCACAAGAAGTGAAAGATAAGTGGAGGGCTCTGAAAGGGGCGGTGTTGAATAAGCAAAGGCAGCAGGGGAAAACAGGAGGAGGACCTGAAGAAAAACCCCTACCATACGAGGATCTCATCTTGAACATCATTGGAGAAAATTCCAACTTGTACACTGGAATTGACGGTAAGCTTACGTCGACTAGTTTAGACTACTTCAATCGCTCTTTCTCTATGTCACACGTATAAAAATATATGGTATATGAACTTAATTATAAAGTTTTAGCCTATATAAACAATTATGGTTGAGATTAGGCTGTAACTCTTGGTCCTGATAAATGGAGTAAAACATTTTACAACTGAAAAAAAATACAAGTCTGCATGTTTGGTGTTGGGGTTCGAAAATTATGCATACATGGGGAAGGTGGGGTCATTTTTCACTATTTTGTGCGTACGTAATTTGTAGATGCTCCAATGAACGTCGCATTTAGTATTGCATTTTCCGGTCAAATAGACACTCCGTTGGTATTATCAGTATTACATTTATGTGCAATAAAAAGTGAATCACTGTCGGCTAAACATGTTTGGTTTGCTTGTTTTTCAGTGCTAGGAACAGACACCTACATCGATTTACAGACAGTCACAGAGCAGACCACGAACAGCCAGAATACTTGTAAGTTCTTGTCTGATTCAAAATAAAGTACAATTTTAGTAATACAGCTGTATAAACATATAAAATAGGGGTCACCTTTTAACATAGACAGTCTACAGTTTCAATTAAAAAGTTCTTCAGAAAAGATCCTCCTACAATTTGAAAATTCAATACTGATAATAGTGATCTATGTTTCAGCTTCTGCGTCAACACTGTATGACCCCATTCAGGGCTGTTCGCATCACTATTACACTGGACACTCCACACCTGTCCGTCCTACTTGTCCCGCTCCCACACCTGACAGCTTTCCAGTACTGTCAGTTGTGGATGCAACATACGAACATGGAGATGTATTCACCATCACAGAAGAAGCGAATGCAACACCTGAAGCAGGACAAGAAGCGGCAGGTGGGGCCGTAAGTAGAACAACAGGTGGAGCAGTAACTGTCAAAGTTCCAACGAAAGGAAAACGAAAATCAAGTGGAAAGGCGACAGTGAAAAGTAGACGAGATGACACCGAGACTGAACTATTCGATGAATATCTGCTCAGTGAAATTTCAAAGAATAAAGCAATGACAATTTTGTTGGGAAATAAAAACAGGAAGGTCTTGCTCGAAATTGAAAAACTTGAACAAGACTTGGACAAGTGAAATATGTGAACTGGATTAAGCTAGACATGGACTCAATTCCATTGAATCAATTATATTTCCCAAAACTTGTTCTTGTTCTGTTTCGCTAACTACATATATACGATGTTTTGTTCCAATAAATAAATTGTACAATTGTAGCAGTGATACTGATATTGTGGTAAAAAAAATAAAATGATGGCTGATATCAGACAACGATCCTCAAAAGAAATTGCTGACAACTCGCTCGCGGGCAGCTCTACCAGCAGCAACACGGGCCCGTTCTGACATCGGGTTGTTGGCAGAATGAAGTTGCTCTGCCTCTCCATCAGAATCAGCATCTTCTGAAGATGATTCAGAGTCAGGGTCGCTGTCACTCTCAGAGTCTGAAGGGACCTCCAATTTCAGCAGCCTAGCACGGTTGTGAAGCATGACACAGACTGTAATTACTTGACAAGCCTTGGCAGGAGCCAAACGAAGTCTGCGAAGACTGTGCCACCTTCTCTTCAACACCCCAATGGCCCTTTCGACAGCTGTACGGGCAGAACTGTGTCGAAAGTTGTATGTCCTCTGTTGACGTGTAGTGGGATTAGGAAGAGGAGTGAACAGCCAGTCACGCATCATGTATCCGCTGTCACCGAGGATGATTCCTCTCAGAGGCTTTTGTATATCGCTCTCAAACGCATCAAAGAGGGATGACTCGCGTAGGACGCGAGCATCGTGAACGCTTCCAGGCCATTTGGCTATGCAGTTGATGAAAAGAAGGTCTGCATCGCAAATGACCTATGAACAGAATAACATCTCAAATTAATAAAAAGTAAAAGAAAAATCGTACACACCCAGCCGCACATACACAGACAAACACCTATAAATGTAGGTGTACCTTTTATTGTTTTATTGTTCAACATTTACAGCAAAAATGATAATGGTTCGAACACCCGCAAACCTGCATATACCACATATACACTTACACACATGCATAAATTTATATACACAAATAGACATAAAATACATTCATGAAAATGTTACATGTTTACATACATGCTACATTCGCCATGCAAAGACAGGTGTGCTGTTATTAATTATTAGTAGTTAAATACACATATATAAAAATACAGAAACAAACTCCCCTCACCTGGACATTGATAGAGTGATAACCCTTCCTGTTGATGAATTCATGCTCATTTTCTGACGGAGCTTGTATACGGATCTGCGTTCCGTCAATGCACCCAACTACATTGGGGAACCCATTGGTGTCGTAAAACTTTGCCTTCGTCCTGTCTGCTTGGCGCTGATTGGGCAATCTAACGTAGTTGGGAACTTGACGGAGGAAAGCGACTGTAACTCGAGTCACAGTGCGGCTGACTGTCGACTGATCAATACCTATCAGCTCACCACATACATCCTGAAAACTGCCGCTGGCGTAGTATCGGAGCGTTACAAGCACTTGCAATAGAGGTGTCAACGAACCCGACCTATTTGCGATGTTGATGTCCCTCTCAATGTCGTCTGTGATTCCTATTATGTCATGCCGTCTGAATCTAAACTTTCTAAACAGTTTCTCGTCATCGAATGCTTCAAACGGGTGGGTTCGATCTCTAAATATTCTATTCATTCTCAACATTCGCCTGCGTCGATATCGGTGTAGAATTATGGCAGCCATTTTGATTTCTGAGTTATCCGGTGGATAGGCCACTTAAACAGGGGAAAACGAGTGAATAACTTTATCCGCGTTTAAGCACTGCGGATAGTCCTATCCGTGCGACATGCATACCGACTTTGTACATTTAACCGCCGGATAGAAGATAACCGCGGATAAGGGAGCTATCCGGCCTTCTTGCATACGGCCCCTGGTGTTTGCGGGAATTTTATGTGCGTTTTGCACCCGGCCCTTAACGACATTCGTTAATCGGTGAAATAAGTCTCATGTAACTAAGTTTTGTCGTATCCGATATACCGACAATTCGATAAGTAAATAATGAACCTTTTATGATAAAGTATTTAACTCTGGTAAAATATCGAACTATAAAACTAGAACTTTGCATAGAACATCAATCACTAAATAGTAGATTCTATATAACGAATAAATTACATGTTTACCGTTACTATGGTACGGTAAAATTCGTTCGAACTGAGCATTCGTTCGTTTTTTCTTTCATTCATTGATTTGGCTATGTGGAAAGTAGATTAGTTCCCTGTAGGTCAAAATAATGTAGTGTTGTTTTTCGTTAAGAGTGTTGACATAAAATAAAAACCGTAACAATTGGTTAAATGCTAACAAATTATCTCTAAACATTGATAAGACCCAATACATAATATTTAGAACGTCTAACAGAAAACTTATCAAACCGATAAAACTTGAAATTAATGATAATGCTATTTAACAAGTATCCTCTACAACATTTCTTGGCGTTACTATTGATAACAAACTTAATTGGGCTGAACATATTAACAAAGTTAAATGTAAAATCTCCAAAGGGGTAGGCATTATCAACAAAGCTAAAATATTTTTAACTAGACCATGCCTGGTCACCTTATATTACTCGTTTTTATTCCCTCATTTGACATATTGTATTGAAGTGTGGGGTGGTGCATTTGACTCGCATTGTTCAAGTATTATAAAGGTTCAAAAGAAAGCGGTGAGAATGCTCGTATCAGCTAATATATCAACCCATACAAAACCTATCTTTAAACTACTAAACATCTTAACATTTAGACAACTATATGTCTATTCAATACAAATGTTTATGTATAAATTCAACAGTGGTCTTCTACCAACAATCTTTGGTAATATGTTTAAACTTAATCAAGATGTTCATAGTTACAATACAAGACAATCTACACAAATACACATATCCATGGCAACTTTAGAAATAAGACTTCGTTCTGTAAGAATTAAGGGTGCTATAATTTGGAATTATTTTAACACAAGACTCAACTTTACTTCTTATTCAATAATTAACTACAAATGTATACTTAAGCAATTTATAATACACAATGATGTCAATATATAACATGTATCACAATCACAATTTGTCCGTTTTCTACACCTGCACGCTATTTTTGTGTTTAATGCTATGATATATGTATTGAAATATATACTAGGGAGTATAACATTGTATAATGTTCTTCCCCTATTGTTCTCTTTACATTATCATATAGGGATTACCTTGGTTTGATTTGTATATATTGTAAAGAGTTACAATAAATTTGATTTGATTTGATTTGAAAACACTACGTTCAAACATTAGCATTGAAATGAAAAAAATTCAATCATCAGAAATATAAATAATTAGTAGCCCTTTTCAACCTTATTTTCTGTTACTTTCTTGGTTTGCTCAATTGCTGTTATTTTATGAGGCCTTAGTCTCATATATTCTGACAGTAACATTTCTGAGTAAATTCTGGGTTTTTTTTCGGGAGATGCTTCTAGACTGAGGTGGTGGCTGTGATATAACGCGAGTCACAAAATTATAGATTTTTTCATTTTACACAGCAACGTTTTGTAGCCTGAGACTGCCAGTTATAAATCTCCTCCTTTTGTTTATACCTTATTAAATGATACAAACAACATCTATGTCTAGTCTATCTATACTATAATATTGGACTCTGAATATGTGTAACGCCAGTCACGTGTAACGCGAGTCACGTGTAACGGAAGTCACAAAAAAGATACCGTAACGTGAGTCACAATCAAGTTGTTAGATTTTTGTCTTCTACTAAGACATATATCAATTAGTTGCAAAGACTTAATAAATAGGGCAGCATTATTATGTTTTTACTTGTGATAATGCCACCCTCTATATAAAAAGGTTGCTAGTAATATATCCCATAATCATTTGTATTTCCTGTTTGTTAATAAAACATCTGTGAAGCGTGTAGTGTGGAACTCTGTTAGAAGCAGAAAGAACATTGTAAACAATGCATCAAGTTTCACAGAAGCAGCAGGAACAAGCAATGTCAAAGTGGTCCAAGTAAAACCATGTGAGATTGATGAGATCAATAAAGCATTGGGTATATACCAGGTCTTCAAAGATGCCAGTCTAATCCAGGGGATAGCTAGAGTCCATTATGTGGCCTACAACAAGGGGAAAACAGTCCACTTCCCCTTGACGTCAGATGCGGACTCTGATGAGTGAGATGACAATGTTTTAAGAATTTCCGTTAGAGACTGGTGTCTAGTTGGATATCAAGGTAACATGTACCCAGGAGAGGTTCAGAAAATTGTGTGCGGTGAACGCCAGGTTTCAGTCATGGAGCCGGCGGCCAACAATTGGAAATGGCCTGTTATCCTGAGATATTCTACACCGCTGACAAACTGGCAAAGAGACTGAAGCCACACTTCTTTGTCAACACCGTGGGCGTTTTGGCTTTCTGGATCTGTAAATGATATCATGTGGGTTCAAAACTTGTTTGCTTGAACATTCTGAGCAGACATTATCATTAAACATGTTTAGTTGGTCTTTATAATAAAACTTGCAAGTGTTCTTGGTAATTGTTAGGTCAACTTTTTAACGAAAACAATCGTCTTGTGCATTTCGTTTCCTGTGATTAAAACACCATGTTCAAGTGTGTATTACTTCCTTTCTATATTATTTAAAACAGATTAATGTATGTTTTTATATGTAATATTGTGTCTTATTTAAATTACAGACTGAAAAATCCATTTCCCTCAAGCTAAAGTGTGCCTGATCACTTGGTCTGTTATGATGGATTTCATGTAACGCGAGTTACTCTGATTATGTAATATTTGTGTATGTTACTGAGAAAATTTCAAATAACTAAAGGTGTATTTTGAAACCCTATTTATTTGTGATTCATACAAGGGTATTCATTGTTTTCTGTCATTTATACTTTGAGGAGACATTTGGCATGTATCAAAGCAGGTTTTTATGTTTTCCTATTGCTGTAACTCGAGTATAATTAGATACAATTAAAAATCATGCTATGTAATCAAATTATAATTTATTGATATCGTTTAATCTCTTATGTCAATAGATTCATCTGTGCATAAGTTGAACTTTTGAAATACATTATTATATGAGATATGCCAAAATAATGTTCCCGAAATGGGCAAAAATGTAAAGCGAGTCACGGTGGAAATGCCATGAAGACATTTTATTTTCGTTTTATACGACGTAGTGTATACAGTTTATATTTATTAATTTCTTATCTTTTATTCACGGTGTTTTACAACTTGATACATCGTCATCGTATTTACAAAGTAGTGACTAATTTATATTATTTCATTGTCAGTTTTACTTTCTTTTTGCATTTTTAATCTTTTCATATGTCATTTAAAAATACCATTTTACGTATTTTTTTTCACGAGGTATGAGCCCCGGATTTGATGGTGTTAATATATATATATATATATATATATATATATATATATATATATATATATATATATATATATATATATATATATATATATATATATATATATATATATATATATATATATATATATATATATATATGTATATATATATATATATATATGTATATATATGTATATATATGTATATATGTATATATATGTATATATATATACATATACATATATACATATACATATATACATATACATATATACATATACATATATACATATATATATATATATATATATATATATATATATATATATTTATATATATATATATATATTATATATATAAATATATATATATATATATATATATATATATATATAAAGTTAAATTGTTTACTAGCCGTAAGAGGCATACAGAAAGAGAGACCGACCACATGACCAGTCCGCAGGTGAGCAGCAGTAGCAGCAACAGGAGAAGGGCGAGGAAGATGATCAAATTCATGCCAGGCGGATTGTACGCCTCGTCGTATACTTCCTTGTCCTTGACCTTGTCCTTATCCTTGTCCTTGTCCTTGTCCTTGTCCTTGTCTTGTGTCATTGTCCTGGTTGGCGCCTAATAATAATAAGACTTATAATAATGCTAACATCATACCACTTTCATTATTATTATATTATTATTATAGTATTATTTAATTGTTTCGCCTTACATATAATAATATTTATTGTAATTATGACAATAATATCATCGGCATCATCACTTTCATTATCATCATCACTTTCATTATCATACACTATTATTATTACTTTTTTTATTTCAGTTGAACTACGCTTTACAATCACCTCGGTAATATAGCCACCTTGTCATTTTGTTCACACTCGGACAGTCCACAGTTATTTCCATGGCAATAAAGCCTAGCCTATTAGTCCCGCTAATATGGTCGTCTCGCTATTCTGGTCAATTGGGCCAAATTTTAATGGTGATCTTAATATTGAGATTCCACTCTATTATTATTTATTTGTTTCGCCGTATCTATCCAGCAGGTTACCTAAAGCGTGTACAATAGTTTGTCTTAATAATGCATATCTAATCATTCCATAATAAATACAAAAATCCCACATATTATATAATTACTAATCTGTGATCAGCATAAACGTACGTATACACATGTATTTCGTCATACGTAAGTGTATTGTACTCGGTATGGGGGTCTAATGGCTTGGGGTGTGTACCAATAGATTTTTGGCTATGGGTACATACTAGCAGGACTCTAGGTACGTACCACCAGCGTTAGTGTTATCAGTTGCCGTATCTGTGTCCATTATTTGGACATTCGGACTTGTTGTGTACACGCAACATTGGACACTGTTGGCCGCAGTATTGGCTGAACGTGCGTACACCTAGAACATCAACAAACCACGTGTGAACTCCTCGAACATCAATAAACTAACCACGTGTGAACTCATCGAACATCAACAAACTAACCACGTGCGTACACCTAGAACATCAACAAACTAACCACGTGTGAACTCCTCGAACATCAAAAAACTAACCACTTGTGAACTCCTCGAACAAAAAAACAAACAAACCACGTGTGAACTCCTCGAACATCAACAAACTAACCACGTTTGTACTTATGGAAACATCAACAAACTATGCATAATTCTTTGAATAATTATTATTGTTTGATTCACTTTCACAAGTTCACAACATGCCACTGGAAAAAAGTTCTCTGTAGTGAGCAGTACCCTCAGCAGATTAAGAAATCATTGTCTGACCTGCGAATCCACTTTCACAACGTGCTCTTTTAAAAAGTGCTCTGTATGTCAATGGTCAACTGGTGAATGAATCAGCTGTTACACAAACAACATGAAAATACCATCTGATCTATAAGTTGATGACTTCATAGATTACCTGTGCAATGAAACAATGCAGACAAATGACTTCCTTGTGTTGTGTTGGCTCTGTTGGGGTGGGTTGAGGAGGCAGCTCATCAATATATATATAAGTATTTATAGCCAGAGAGAGTGATTAGTGGAAGCTGTTCTTATCACCCGGTTATCATCCCAGTGACCCCACCAGTGAACAGTATATTGTCTTGTGTTCCTCTTCCATTCTGGCCTACTTGAATGATTAGTCTTTCATTCCCTGGCACAACCTCTGCAGGCCTGGAACTGTGTGACTCAGCGTATGACAATACAGACATGTTCATGTAGTGGGACTGGTATGTAGTGGGACTTAGTGGTTACAATAATGTACTACTATATTTATTAAATAAATTAATAATGTGTTTGAATTTACATTTGAATGCGTTCCTGGAATATGGCATTTGCATTTGAATCAAGTGAAACATTTGCATTTGCATTCAAATGCGTTGACATGCTTATGTTAACAAGCCTGGTGTGTGCTCCTCGAAACATCAATAAACAAGCCGCGCATGTATTCCTGGAAACATCGACAAACTCACCGTCTGGACCGAGGATATCTCCCTCGCTGTGCCACTCACCGTCTGGAACGAGGACATCTCCCTCGCTTTGTCACTCACCATCTGGAACGAGGACATCTCCCTCGCTTTGTCACTCAGCGTCTCGACCGAGGACATCTCCCTCACTTTGTCACTCACCATCTGGACTGAGGACACCTCCCTTGCTTTGTCACTCAGCGTCTGGACCGAGGACATCTCCCTCGCTGTGTCACTCACCATCTGGAACGAGGACATCTCCCTCACTTTGTCACTCACCATCTGGACTGAGGACACCTCCCTCGCTTTGTCACTCAGCGTCTCGACCGAGGACATCTCCCTCACTTTGTCACTCACCATCTGGACTGAGAACACCTCCCTCGCTTTGTCACTCACCATCTGGAACGAGGACATCTCCCTCACTTTGTCACTCACCATCTGGACTGAGGACACCTCCCTCGCTTTGTCACTCAGCGTCTGGACCGAGGACATCTCCCTCGCTGTGTCACTCACCATCTGGAACGAGGACATCTCCCTCACTTTGTCACTCACCATCTGGACCGAGGACATCTCCCTCGCTGTGTCACTCACCGTCTGGAACGAGGACATCTCCCTCGCTGTGCCACTCACCGTCTGGACCGAGGACACCTCCCTCGCTTTGTCACTCACCATCTGGAACGAGGACATCTCCCTCGCTGTGTCACTCACCATCTGGACCGAGGACATCTCCCTCGCTGTGTCACTCATCGTCTGGACTGAGGACACCTCCCTCGCTGTGTCACTCACCGTCTGGACCAAGGACATCTCCCTTGCTGTGTCACTCACTGTCTGGACCGAGGACACCTCCCCCGCTGTGTAACTAATTGTCTGGACCGACGACACCACTCGCGTTGTGTCACTCACGCGCTTTACGATCAGCATGTGATACCACACTCCTCAAAGTGACAATGTCAAAGAAAACGATCGGACAAAGCAATTTTGACAGTGACAGGCCCACGAATGTGGAATAACCTGCCGAAATGTGTGCAATCTGCAGGAATATTAATGCTTTTACGGGAAAAAAACTAAAAACACACATATTTCGCCTGCACTACCTGCCTTGATACAAACATTTCTTTTTGCATATAAGCGACGTTACTTTCTATTTTACAATATTGGGTATTCATTTCATTGCTTGAAATTGTATTTTAGCATTCTAAATATTTTTGTTTCAGCTAAATTTATTTATTTTATTGAATATTTTGAGCTTAATAGTCTACAACTCTATATACAACGACATTACTTTCTATTTTACAGCATTGCTATTAATTTTCATTTTGCTTTCTGTATTTTAACGCTAAATATTTCACCCCACAGTGACACTCCCGTCTGGATGGAGGACACTTCCCCCACAGTGACACTCACCGTCTGGATGGAGGACACCTCCCCCACAGTGACACACACCGTCTGGATGGAGGACACTTCCCCCACAGTGACACTCACCGTCTGGATGGAGGACACTTCCCCTACAGTGACACTCACCGTCTGGATGGAAGACACTTCCCCCCACAGTGACACTCATGGTCTGGGTGGAGGACACCTCCCCCACAGTGACACTCACCGTCTGGATGGAGGATACCTACCCTCACAGTGACACTCACCGTCTGGAAGGAGGAAACCTCCCCTAACAGTGACACTCACCGTCTGGAAGGCGGACACTTCCCTCCACAGTGACACTCACCGCCTGGATGGAGGACACCTCCCCCCGCAGTGACACTCACCGCCTAGATGGAGGACACCTCCCCCCGCAGTGACACTCGCCGCCTGGATGGAGGACACCTGCCCCCGCAGTGACACTCACCGCCTGGATGGAGGACACCTCTCCCCGCTTCGTCAGCCAGGTGGTCGTGGACGCCGTCTGCTGCTCTGTTCCTCCAACGACGAAACGTAACTTGGGCACGATGTCTCTCTTGTTGTTCTTGTCGCGGAATAAGTCCAAGTCGCAGCCGAACGACGCCACACAGCGATGGTTGCTTGTGCCTGGAGTGATGGTCACGACGGGCTTCCCTGTCATGGTAACGACGGTAATACAGTGGAAGCCCGTAACTTTTATTCATATAAACTTTTATTTATATAAACGACCCCAAGAGGTTTGACCCTATGGACGGATGGGACCACCCCATCAACATCCCCGAAATGTAATTGTTTTGCCCCTTCGAAGGGTTATTTGGGGAACCCCCCACCCCAGAACCATCAACAACGCATTTTGGGGATATGGGGGAGAGTGTGGTTCCCTCAGTCCAGGGGATCGAAGGTTTTGCGTCGTTTACACAAATAAAAGCTCTGGGCTTTGCAGATGGCGGAATAATATTAATTTAAAATGTATGTCAAAGAAACTGACTCTCAAACAGGTCTTCATTAGCATGTGTGTAGATCTTACAAATAGCACCATATAGAAAAGACGGGATAATTGTAGTGATGAGGCGGTTAAGTTTCTACCGATGACGAAGAAATAATTGTAGTGACAAAACAGTTAATGTTTCTAGTAATGACGACGAGATAATTGGAGTGATAACGTAATTTATGTTTCATCTGATAATGAGATAATAGGAGTGATAGGGATGTAGATGTTCTCACCCATAACGACGAAATACACAGCGCGTTCGTCATCGTTGAGCTTACACGAGTACTGACCACCGTCAGCAATTGTCAAGGATTTTACCTGAAAGTTGATGGCCCATTAACAACATGAAGTAATTGTGTGAGTATGACACAGAACAACATCAAAGACTAAATATACAATACATCCGGGCACTCTCTCGCGGGTTGCTAGGTCTGGCAGGAGGCGTGATAGGACGTTGGTTCAAATGATCAAAGTTACTCAACTAAACTGGCTATATCTGAATAAATTGACCGAACATACTTAAACCTTGACAAAAAGGCAGTATTTGTAGGTCTGTCAAAGGCTCTGGATCATCTAAACAGTATATGTGTACACAATGTTGTTTGATTATGCATATGTAGGAAGGAAAATCAAATTCTAGGGCTAATTAGGAGAACTATCACGTATAAGGAGAAACAGCTGATTGTACCCCTGTACAAAGCAATAGTTAGACCACATTTGGAATATTGTATTCAAGCATAGAGGCCGTATCGTAAAAGGACATAGACAAGTTAGAAAGAATACAACGAAGAGCAACTAAAATGATTCCAGAATTGAGAGACCTTAGTTATGAAAGCCGCTTATTACAATGTGGTTTGACAACACTAGAGACCAGGAGACTAAATAGAAGTGTTTAAAATAGTTAATGGTTATGACGATGTTGATAGGAATATGTTCTTCAAATATAATCAGTTAGTCTGGCAACAATAACAGATCAAATATGAAATAGAAGAAGCGCTGGAGGAGTAGAAAGTGTTCACGAAATGTTGGAGGAGTGGAGGTATGTGGTCAATAAGTGCTGTAGGAGTGGAAGAAGATGTTCAAGAAGTGCCTTAGGAGTGGAAGGAGGTGATAAAGAAGTGCCTCCTGCCAGACCTAGCAACCCGCGAGAGAGTGCTGTAGGAGTGGAAGAAAGTGTTCAAGAAGTGCTGTAGGAGTGGAAGGAGGTGATAAAGAAGTGTTGTAGGAGTGGAAGAAGGTGTTCAAGAAGTGCTGTAGGAGTGGAAGGAGGTGAAAAAAGAAGTGCTGTAGGAGTGGAAGAAGGTGTTCAAGAAGTGCTGTAGGAGTGGAAGGAGGTGATAAAGAAGTGCTGTAGGAGTGGAAGAAAGTGTTCAAGAAGTGCTGTAGGAGTGGAAGGAGGTGATAAAGAAGTGTTGTAGGAGTGGAAGAAGGTGTTCAAGAAGTGCTGTAGGAGTGGAAGGAGGTGAAAAAAGAAGTGCTGTAGGAGTGGAAGAAGGTGTTCAAGAAGTGCTGTAGGAGTGGAAGGAGGTGATAAAGAAGTGCTGTAGGAGTGGAAGAAAGTGTTCAAGAAGTGCTGTAGGAGTGGAAGGAGGTGATAAAGAAGTGCTGTAGGAGTGGAAGAAGGTGTTCAAGAAGTGCTGTAGGAGTGGAAGAAGGTGTTCACGAAGTGCTATAGGAGTGGAAGGAGGTGAAAAAGAAGTGCTGTAGGAGTGGAAGAAGATGTTCAAGAAGTGCTGTAGGAGTGGAAGGAGGTGATAAAGAAGTGTTGTTGGAGTGGAAGGAGGTGGTCAAGAAGTGCTGTAGGAGTGGAAGGAGGTGATCAAGAAGTGCTGTAGGAGTGGAAGGAGGTGTTCACGAAGTGCTGTAGGAGTGGAAGGAGGTGTTCAAGAAGTGCTGTAGGAGTGGAAGGAGGTGTTCACGAAGTGCTGTAGGAGTGGAAGGAGGTGTTCACGAAGTGCTGTAGGAGTGGAAGGAGGTGTTTACGAAGTGCTGTAGGAGTGGAAGGAGGTATTCAAGAAGTGCTGTAGGAGTGGAAAGAGGTGTTCACGAAGTGCTGTAGGAGTGGAAGGAGGTGTTCACGAAATGCTGTAGGAGTGGAAGGAGGTGTTCAAGAAGAATTGACTGAGGATGAGCGTGGAAACATTTTGTCAAGAATATTCACACACCTTTAATTGATAGGTGTCGATGATCTCGAACTTGGCGTCGTCGAGGATGTCGTTGGCCTTAGCCGTCGTGTAGATGACCTGGCCGTATGTGTTCGGTGCGTACGAGATCCACTCCAGCTTGTCAGCCGCCGTGAACTCCGTCACACTGCAGTCGATCGTCACATCTCCGCCCACCTTTCCGACCGAGTCCGCTGGAGGTGTCCCGAATGACGCCACGCAGTCTGACAAGTGAATAGCAATCATAATGTTCATAAAATACAAGTAAAATAATTTGTTTTAATTAAATAAATGACAGTAATGACAATAATAATATAGTAAGAACAACCACATTGGATCACCTTCATCCATTGACCGGGACGGTCGTAGTGGTGATACTCGCACACTGTCCTCGCCAGCGTTGTCTCTCATCTGTTGTGTGTGGCAGGGTCGATAGGTCTCGATGTATCCATTATTATTTGTTGTATAGCCAATATTTCCTTTAGCGGTCCCGTCTTCTTCTGCCCTCCTGGGTACCACAATGTATGCTTTGCCCTAATTACCACTGATATGTGTTCCTGGGCAAAAATATATTGACATGTTCAGTGTTTGTGGAACCATACACATTTATTTATTTATTGAAACGATTAACCTTCGGCTCCGCCTTCGTGATACCTACTTCTGCGTCACACGTACCTGACTGTGCTACGCAGAGGGAGATCACAACACAGCGAAGAACGGAGTACCGCTCCATAGTTTAGCACCGATGTTCGAACAAGCATCTTATGGCAAGTTTGCGTGACATAGCAGACGTAAAGCATGACGTAAGAATGTGACGTCATACTCATGATATCATAGTGTGTCGTCACATCCGTATTAAATTAAGTTACTCCTACACCAAGTGTTACACATTAATACGGCTAGCTTATCTAACTTATAATTATCTGAATAACAATTGTTATTGTTATTTTTATTAGTATTATTATTATTATTATTAGTAGTAGTAGTAGTAGTAGTAGTAGTAGTAGTAGTAGTAGTAGTAGTAGTTGTAGTAGTAGTAGTAGTAGTAACGTTATTAGTATTATTATTATTTTGTTATGACAATTATTATTGTCGTCTTGACTAATCCATTTTCAGAGTTTTCTTGGGGATACATATGCTGAACCTTCTATTTTACAAGGAGACTTCGGCTTGGAGATGTGTTGACCGTACAATACGTATTTGTATGACAGGAAGTACCGCGTGAACTATGGCATTGTGGGAAGATTGCACTTCCGTGAAACGCTGGCAACAGCTAGTATCGGCTGCACACGCTGTGACAGGTACACTTGACCCGGGGGTTGGCCACGAACTTGACGTGTGACGTTGAAACAAACGGTAAACAAATAGTCTTTGCTGACGCAGTTTTGTGTCGTAATACGAGTACAACGTATTGGGCTGGTTCCTGAACGTGTGCATCGACTGCGGAAGTGGCCATAACATATCAACCATACACATTCGTGTGTCTAAAAAAGTATAATCAACTTTGACGGAGGGAGATTCAACATACGTCTAAGGAATAGAGTTTCTTCGACGTCATAACAACAAGAGAAAAGAAAGTTCCGTCGCTGTGGTAACATTTCCTCGAGGGATCTGCTGTGTACGATCAACTGAACGCAGGATATTTTAACATCCTATACAATTGTATTTGGACGTAAAAAAGCGAAAAGACTTCATTGACATTGACGACGTTCAACTCCACGTCACCTAGACTTCATTGACATTAACGACGTTCAACTCCACGTCACCTAGACTTCATTGACATTAACAACGTACAACTCAACGTCGCCTAGATTTCAGTAGCATTAACGAAGTACAGCTCAACGTCACCAAAACTTAAGTGACATTAACGACATACAACTCCACGTCACCAAGACTTCACTGACATTAACGACATACAACTCCACGTCACCAAGACTTAACTGACATTAACGACGTACAACTCCTCGTCACCAAGACTTAACTGACATTAACGACATACAGCTCCACGTCACCAAGACTTAACTGACATTAACGGCGTACAACTTCACACTTCGTTAAGTTCACTGACACCGACCGACCTTTAACCTGGAATTTTTTACCCTTCCCGGACGTCTGCATGATGAGATTAGGTCGGTACTTACCTTAGCATTAAAGGTAACAAAGTATGTATGGTGAGAGTAAGATCGGTTCTAACGGCAAAAGTAATGGTAGCACAGTATGTATGATGACAGGAGGATCGGTTCTAACGGCACCAGTAACGGTAGCACAGTCTGTATGATGAGAGGAGGATCGGTTCTAACGGAACAGGAACGGTAGTACAGTCTGTATGACGAGAGGAGGATCGGTTCTAACGGCACCAGTAACGGTAGCACCGTCTGTATGACGAGAGGAGGGTCGATTCTAACGGCAACAGTAACGGTAGTACAGTATGTATGGTAAGAGGAGGATCGGACTAAGTTGTCGGCTCTACCGAAGCTGAAGAGAAAACACGACGACGCTTTTATTGTGGTCGTGTCATACATGTGTGGAACTAATCACTCGTGTCAGTCGCAATAAGCGTCGACTGTCGTGCGTGAGAAGCTGCAGCATGATTGAAGATTTACTTGACACCGTCGATATTGCCCTAGTGGCCTTCAACACCTTAATGACGGCGACCATCCTCGTCTGTATCGTCTTTCTTCTCTTCCGCCTCGTCTTCGCTAATGCACGCGACAAGCAACTGTTGTATCAAGTTGACACCAAACAGACAATCAACGACAGCACGATGGACTATACGCCTTAAGGTGAGATATCGGTAAACAACATACACTGGTAAACAAAAGAGGAATGACGACAGTGTTAGATAGCATGATGTAATGTACTGTCGAACAATTAGTTGTTACGATACAAATCGAAAACTGCAAATATGTAACAATTACCGTCGCGTGGAACATAGAAAGTGGTGGAGCGTGAAATATATGAATGAGAGATGATTAATATAAAGACGTACAAATAAAAATACAGTATGTGTTTATGTGTTATATTTACTGTAGTCAAGTTAATGCATGTTTCTTGCATCCCTCCAAATCCATCGAAAGCCTCAATTCCAAAATATATATGCATACGTATATGCGTGCGTGCGTGCGTGCGTGCGTGCGTGCGTGGGTGCGTGCGTGCGTGCGTGCGTGCGTGCGTGCGTGCGTGCGTGCGTGCGTGCGTGCGTGTAGGCAATTATGTATGCAAGCAATGATGTATGCACGTTAGCGCTACCGTAGACCCGTGTGTGTTTTATATAATAATAACCTGTATTTATATAATAATAACCTGTATTTATATAGCGAAAACATCCGGAAAAAATACAGAAGGGCATAAAACATACATAAAGAAAATACTGTTATGATAAAATAAAAAAAAATCAATGTATAGCGATGCTTATTTATAGGTAAGAGTTATATATGTACATTATATCATACCCAAGTTACTACATATATTTAAAATAGAATATATATATTAATATATATATATATATATATATATATATATATATATATATATATATATATATATATATATATATATATATATATATATATATATATATATATATATATATATATATATATATATATATATAATATATAAAGCAAAGTATATGTTTCTGCCTGCCTGCCTGCCTGCCTGCCTGCCTGCCTGTTTGTTGTTTCGTATGCACGGCCGCATTTGTGGGCCGATCCGGACGAAACTTGCACGGTGACCAAGGGCCCCTTCTGACGGACACGGGGGAGGGGTCGAATGTGGAACCATTCCTACGGTTATCGTTTCAAAAAGAGTGTAGCGGAAGTTGAAACTGTGGAACTGTTTTTTTCTATGTCACCGTAAAGATAATAAACATGCCTACACAATTGTCGTCGGATGAATGAAGCAATTTTTAATACTTTAAAATGTTTAATACTTTATCAAGTTATTAGAGCTCTATTCCCCACAGAGGTGATTATATGGGTATGATTCTTCTTGATCTTTAAAATGCTTTTGACACTGTTGACCATAGAATCCTTACTACAAAAATGGAAGCACTGGAACTTCAGCACTCTGCCATAGAATAGTTTCAGTAATTTTTGTACGAGATTCAGCAATCGGTAGAAATTTATGGTACCATTTCTAAACCAGCGACTGTTACATGTGGTGGGCATCAGAATATAAAATATTGGTATTATCTGCAAACAATATAAATGTCAGCAGTCATGATATATTGCAAATGTCGTTAATGTATAAAATACAGTTTAGGCCATTATACAGAACCTTGTGGTACACCACTTGAAACACGTAATAAATTAGATGAGTATTCATTTATTTTACCTGTCACACAGGTAACTGTCGACCCATTACTCTGCCTCACCACAAACACTGTAGAAATTTTGTTTTTCTATCAATAATATAGAATGATTTACTGTGTCAAATGCCTTTTTAAATCAGTGAAGACACCCAAAGTATATTTTTTTGTCTAGCGATGCACTGGTTTCATCCACTATATCAAGCAATGCCTGTGAAGTTGATATTGATGACCGAACGCTATACTGGCTGTTTGACAAGATGTCGTTATTATCTATGAATTGTTCAAGTCTTGTTATATATTTTTTCAAGTATTTTTGAAAACTAACACACCAGTGATATTTGTCTATATTTGTAAAAATGTTTACTTAAACAAGTTTTAGACATAGGGATAATTTGTGCTACTTTCATGCTGAAAGAGAAACCTCCAGTTTCAAAAGACGCATTAAATGTTGCTGTCAACTTTGTCAAGGGCATAGTTGTGAGTTTTATGACTTTTTAATTACATTAATGTTTAGGTCAATACTATCAGTGGAATGTTTGTTGTTGTAGGCTTCAGCAATACTGATGATTTCATCTTCCCTGACAGGGTTTAGCAACATGCTGTTTTTGTTTATGTTTTCAAGATAATCATGAATTGAGCAACTTTCAATGGGTGGATTTATGTCAGCAGCTAATTGGTGGCCAATATTTGTAAAAAAAGAAATTAAAATAATCTGCGATGTAAGTTTTATTAGTAACTGTTCTTCCATTATTTGTAAAATAGTCACAATATGAGGATTCAAGTAGGTGAGGTGTCTAAAAAACGTCAAAAAATAGCGTGACATACTATATGGTTTGCCCAATGCAGCCATGGAGTGAATTGCCAAATAATATACAAAGTGTTCAGAATAAATACCAATCTAAATGTCTAGAAAAAAAAAATTTATTCAAATATCTTGGTAACCAGGAGGCTAGCTCTTTTATTTACTATAAATATAATTTTACACATGTGGTACTTTTCACATTTATTAATAATTGAGTTTCTGAATGTTTTTCAATATTTTGTTTTTGGCCATTGAGAAGTTTTTATAGTATGTTTTTTAGGCAGTTCTTAGTATAGTAGTTAGTTTATTTTTATATCTTCTGTAACAGTGTTCTGTTTCATCTGGGCAGTTTTTGAGAAATCTTCGATACAAAATGTTGTTTTTGTGGCAAGCATTTTTCAAGCCAATTGTGAACCATATTTTTTATTATTCACATGCTTTATGTCTATTTTTTTCTGGTTGGACAGTGTTTGTCATATTTCTTCATGAATATATTTTCCCATGTTTCACTACTTAAATCTACTATATATCTACCTAAGCTATGAGAGAATTTATGTTGTCAAGAGAATTTATGTTTTCAATAAAACAAATGTCTCATATTAATATTAAGGAACAAATGTCTCGTTTTGTTCTGATTTGATCTAGTTTACGCTATTTGTAGCTAGCGTAATATCGAGTAATTGAATCCCCATTATTTATGTATAACCAAAGACAATTAATAGTCACTCAATCGCGCAGCTGTTATATCGATACAATCCATTGCTTACGCCGTCTGCTCGACATGTCAACAACAACTGAGTCACATGACAGCTTCTCAGGCGAAAATGGCTGCAGAAATCCAAACAGAAAGGGTGACTGAAACAGCACAGGTCGGCGGAGTTAGGAAACCGCAGCTGTTGAACAAGTTGGAGGGATGTAGTGACACGGTCAACATGGCGGTGATCATCGCCGGCGAAGACGGCGTCATCAGTGTCAGCGACGACAGGTACGGACAACGGCACTGTCACTCGGTCTCGGAGCCAGGGCAGAGGCACTCACCGTGAGTCGTGACTCCGTGAGTCACAGACAGTGTCAGACAGTCGGTGGGCTAGACTCTTCGTGAGTCTGAAGCTAGCCCCGAGCTGCGGGCAGCCCGGGGCTAGTCCAGTTATACTAAGACGGCCTAATCCTAGCCTAGCCATTAAACGTGTACATATCTGTGACAATGAGCTATGTTAATTATTGAAGAACTGCACGTAAATGGTTGCTTGCCTTAACTTAAGTTAATTTAAGCCTTAGCTTCAGACTAGGGGGACAGCCGTGGCCTAGTGGTTAAGGTGTTGGACTCTAAATTCGAGGGTTGTGAGTTCTTTTTCGAAGCTTAAGCAATTTCGTTTACCCTACTTTGCCTCAGTCTACTCAGCTGCAAATGAGTACAAACACTGTTTGCGATGGACTAGTGTCCCGTCCAGGATAGGCCATATAAGCCTTCATGGCTTCCTAAGGCGTAATGCCTGCGGGATGACTTTACCTTTTTTTTACCTTCAGACTCAGCCTCAGGTGTGTGAATTCAGGGAAGTGTCTGTGTTGCATCTTATCAACAGAACTGCTCATGTCGTGGTGAATTTTTTCCATGAGTTATCTGAGCGCTTCATTCCTGTTTCATAAGTTATCTGGGCAGTCGAGGAGATAAGAATGTGATTCTGTGATTTCCCCATTCCATTATGGCTTCAAAAAGTTGGTCGCTGTCGAAGATGCCTACACAACGACTGCCCACAACCTTATTATCTCATTGATTATCAGTTTGGCCAAACTGATGATCAATTAGGAAAATCAAACTTTTTTCCTCCCAACACAAATAACTAATAATGCAGTTAGCGGGGCTCCATGATAATTAAAAAGATTATACATAGTTGGACTGTAATGATTCATCAATGAATTGTGATATTTTTCCCGTGATATATTTACTTGATATATTGTAAAATAATTGTGATACATAGTATATACAATACATGATGCAAACATATTTGCCAAATTTTTGTAGTGTTCAAAGTTTAAACTACGTTAAGAGCGAGCCTTGGAAACTGTTTTGACTTTTCTCATTTGTAATATAGTCAGACTGTGGCGCGGTGGTCGAGTGGTAGAGCATCGGACTTTTGGTTGAAGGACCGGGTTGCAAAACCACCTGTGGCAGAGTGTCGGACTTTTCAGTCAAAGGGACCGGGGTTCAAAACCACCTGCTGCCGTTTCAAAACCTGGGCAATTTCGTTCACCCCACTTTGCCCATGTCTTTTGGAATAGACACTAAAAGCGATTGGTCCCTTCTACCTGGTGTCTATGCCAGGGGAAATAAAAATCCCACACAGGGGGTAAATGTGTAACTTGTCGAGGACTCATAGAGTGGTGGTCTCTATCTTCAACCCACCAATTCCTGGCACATGAAGTCCGGCACCAAGCAGGACTTACAGCGGTCTTAAGGAGCCCAGTCCTTGACAGAAAGAAGAAGAAGAAGCGCCAATGCAGTCAAATCCACTTGCTACCTGTCAGTACATCGTGTGATTTCACGTTAGAGACATAATTATTTTTAATTATTACAATTTTTTTTAACATTGTGTTTTCAGTAGACATTTATATCAGCGTAATGTGGTGAAAATAAATTTTTCTTTACAACTGTTTATCGTGATTCATATCATGACACAAATATCACAATGTGTATCACATCATAGCTTTATGTGTCATTGCAACCCATTATACAGACACGGGGCAACTGCCGTCTGTGTGTGCAACAACTTGACCTAGAATGTCCATCTTGGTCAGACTCTACACATCAGTTGTTGGATGTCATGAGTGAAATAGATGTTGTTTGTTTCAGAACAGTCCGAGTGTGGCTGAAGAGGGACAGTGGACAATACTGGCCTAGTATATGTCATTACATGTCATGTAAGTACAGGGGACTGTACTGGCTAAGTATATGTCACTACATGTCATGTATGTACAGTGGACAGTATTGACCAAGCATATGTCACAACATGTCATGTAACTACAGTGGACAGTACTGACCAAGCATGTGTCACAACATGTCATGTAACTACAGTGGACAGTACTGGCCAAGTATATGTCACTAAATGTCATGTAACTACAGTGGACAGTACTGGCCAAGTATATGTCACTAAATGTCATGTAACTACAGTGGACAGTACTGACCAAGCATATGTCACTACATGTCATGTAAGTACAGTGGACAGTACTGACCAAGTATATGTCACTACATGTCATGTAAGTACAGTGGACAGTACTGACCAAGTATATGTCACTACATATCATGTAAGTACAGTGGACAGTACTGGCCAAGTATATGTCACTACATGTCATGTAAGTACAGTGGACAGTACTGACCAAGTATATGTCACTACATGTCATGTAACTACAGTGGACAGTACTGACCAAGTATATGTCACTACATGTCATGTAACTACAGTGGACTGTACTGGCCAAGTATATGTCACTTATATGTCATGTAACTACAGTGGACTGTGCTGGCCAAGTATATGTCAAATACATGTCATGTAAGTTCAGTAGATTGTACTAGACAAGTATATGTCGCTATGTGTCTTGTATGTTCAGTGATTAAACGGTCAGTCTGACTCCTTGTTTGATTTGTCTAAACTAAGCTTAGAACCAAACATTTATTTACTTATTCATAAAAAACTACTATTTTAGTACTTCTACATAAGACTACCACAGGAAAGCGTTTTAAATACAAACATGACATTATATGGTAAGATTAAATTATTAACGTAGCACATAATAATAATAATAATATAAGTTTCTTGTGTTATTAATTTATTGAGTATTATTGTGACATGTTACGTTGTTACAGGTGCAGCTTCGTCGTTGTATTTCAGTGTGGAGAACAGACATCTGTACGTTGGTCTAGACAATGGCACAATAACAGTAAGTAAATCAACACAACATGGAGACTGATTATACAACATCTTAATGATTATGTCAGGGCTGTATTTAGAAGTTTACATGTTATTGAGTGTGGCAGCCGGCAGGGCTATATTTAGTTTACATCTTAGTGATTGTGTCAGGGCTATATTTAGAAGTTTACGTCTTAGTGATTGTGTCAGGGCTGCATTTAGAAGTTTACATCTTGATAATTGTGTCAGGGTTATATATATATAGAAGTTTACATCTTAGTGGTTATGTCAGGGCTATATTTAGAAGTTTACGTCTTAGTGATTGTGTCAGGTCTGTATTTAAAAGTTTACATCTTAGTGATGTGTCAAGGCTGTATTTAGAAGTTTACATCTTAGTGATTGTGTCAGGGCTATATTTAGAAGTTTACGTCTTAGTGATTGTGTCAGGGCTGTATTTAGAAGTTTACATCTTAGTGATTGTGTCAGGGCTATATTTAGAAGTTTACGTCTTAGTGATTGTGTCAGGGCTATATTTAGAAGTTTACGTCTTAGTGATTGTGTCAGGGCTGCATTTAGAAGTTTACATCTTGATAATTGTGTCAGGGTTATATATATAGAAGTTTACATCTTAGTGGTTATGTCAGGGCTATATTTAGAAGTTTACGTCTTAGTGATTGTGTCAGGTCTGTATATAAAAGTTTACGTCTTAGTGATTGTGTCAAGGCTGTATTTAGAAGTTTACATCTTAGTGATTGTGTCAGGGCTATATTTAAAAGTTTACGTCTTAGTGATTGTGTCAGGGCTGTATTTAGAAGTTTACATCTTAGTGATTGTGTCAGGGCTATATTTAGAAGTTTACGTCTTAGTGATTGTGTCAGGTCTGTATTTAGAAGTTTACGTCTTAGTGATTGTGTCAGGGCTATATTTAGAAGTTTACGTCTTGATAATTGTGTCAGGTGTGTATTTAAAAGTTTACATCTTAGTGGTTATGTCAGGGCTATATTTAGAAGTTTACGTCTTAGTGATTGTGTCAGGTCTGTATTTAAAAGTTTACATCTTAGTGATGTGTCAAGGCTGTATTTAGAAGTTTACATCTTAGTGATTGTGTCAGGGCTATATTTAGAAGTTTACGTCTTAGTGATTGTGTCAGGGCTGTATTTAGAAGTTTACATCTTAGTGATTGTGTCAGGGCTGTATTTAGAAGTTTACATCTTAGTGATTGTGTCAGGGCTATATTCAGAAGTTTTCATCTTCGTGATTGTGTCAAGGCTGTATTTAGAAGTTTTCATCTTAGTGATTGTGTCAAGGCTATATTCAGAAATTTTCATCTTCGTGATTGTGTCAGGGCTGTATTTAGAAGTTTTCATCTTAGTGATTGTGTCAGGGCTGTATTTCGAAGTTTACGTCTTAGTGATTGTGTCAGGGCTATATTTAGAAGTTTACGTCTTAGTGATTGTGTCAGGGCTGTATTTAGAAGTTTTTAGCTTAGTTATTGTGTCAGGGCTATATTTAGAAGTTTTCATCTTCGTGATTGTGTCAGGGCTATAGTTAGAAGTTTACGTCTTAGTGATTGTGTCAGGGCTGTATTTCAAAGTTTACGTCTTAGTGATTGTGTCAGGGCTGTATTTAGAAGTTTATGTGTTAGTGATTGTGTCAGAACTATATTCAAAAGTTGTCATCTTAAAAGTTGTTTAATGGGTAATTTTGTTTTCCTAAAATTTCATGCCGTATAGATTTTCTTTACTACATAATTAAATCTTTAAATCGATGGCAGCGTACCAACATTTCTAAATTATTCACCGGACTGGGCTGAAATTGAAGGGTATCTGCTTTGTGTTTTTTTCTGACAGTTATGTTACACAGCGTGTGTGTTAATGGAGCATCAATGTGCTGTGTTATGTTACACAGCATGTGTGTTAATGGAGCATCAATGTGCTGTGTTATGTTACACAGCGTGTGTGTTAATGGAGCATCATTGTGCTGTGTTATGTTACACAGCGTGTGTGTTAATGGAGCATCAATGTGCTGTGTTATGTTACACAGCATGTGTGTTAACGGAGCATCAATGTGCTGTGTTATGTTGCACAGCGTGTGTGTTAATGGAGCATCAATGTGCTGTGAAATGCTCAAGAAAATCAAATCATAGGAAAACATTTTGCTGGATTCCTAAGAAACATTATAACGACACTTTATTTGAAAATCAAATGTGGTTTCGCCCCTTTTGCTACATGGTGTTAGCTTGATATATATATATATATATATATATATATCAATAGTGTACTACATACTTATTTCCTATCATAAACAAACCCAGTACCTGGCTTGTTTGGAACTCTCTAATTCTTGTATTACAATTACTGTGACGCCATCACATCACATCACATCACTGGTTTCAGATTTTGACTCGTGCTTTTAAAATATGCGTAATATAAATCCTGTCAAGATAATTGTGCAATTTAAGATTTATGTTCAATTGCTGAAGGTCTCACTTTATAGGAAAACTTCTGTGAACTTGACCCATTTAACCTACATTTCATGTGACCTTTCACCGTCACCTAGTGAACAGGTGTGAAGACAGTCGCTTGGTTTTATTTTTATTGTGATTAAAAATTAATAGCAACTTTATATTTTTTGAAGGAATTCCAGCTGACAGACGACTACAACAGATTAATACCAGTGCGAGATTACCTGGGTAAGTGGCTCATTCATATAATAGTAAGTTGCATGTCAAATATCATTGCTCATGCCAAATGTCCACAGTCAGTATATATTAGTTTGTTTCTTTGCTTTGTCTGCCTGCCTGCCAGTCGGCCTGCCAGTTGGCCTGCCAGTCGGCCTGCCAGTCTTCATCTGTTCATCTGTCTGTCTATTTGTTCATTTGGCTATATGTTTGTTTATTTGTCTGTCTATGTGTTTGTTTGTTTGCTTGTTTATGAACAGTTACAGACACAACATTTCACACCAGTTCAGAGCAGTTTGACTTAGAATTGTTAAAAGGGAGCAAGAATTATTTGTGTTGATTCAGTGTGATTCTGTTTCAGCCCATCGTATGCGAGTGACGGCCGTCATGTTCGCAGCCTCCCATGACTGGGTGCTCAGCTGTGGACGAGACAAGTACTTCCAGTGGCACTGCTTGGAGACAGGGCGCCGACTGGGCGGCTACCAGACCAGCGGCTGGTGCACCTCTCTCCAGTATCCTTGCTTCCCTGCACAACTAGTGTGTGTGCACGTGCACGTGCATGCATTCTTCTCCTTAAAGGTGCCTCCTCATTTAAATTTTTTGCTCGTCTCATTTCACATTTTTTTCAGAAAAATCAAACCTTCCTACTATCCACTACAACATACAGCTCGTTTGTGCCACTTGTTATGTCATCGTGCCATTTGTTATGTAGTTGTTCTACTTGTTATGTTGTTGTGCTACTTGTTATGTAGTTGTGCCACTTGTTATGTTGCTGTGCCACTTGTTATGTAATTGTGCCACTGTTATGTAGTTGTGCCACTTGTTATGTAGCTGTGCCACTTGTTATGTCGTTGTGCTACTTGTTATGTAGTTGTGCCACTTGTTATGTACTTGTGCTACTTGTTATGTTGTTGTGCTACTTGTTATGTAGTTGTGCCACTTGTTATGTACTTGTGCTATTTGTTATGTAGTTGTGCCACTTGTTATGTACTTGTGCTACTTGTTATGTAGTTGTGCCACTTGTTATGAACTTGTGCCACTTGTTATGTAATTTTAGTGATATCATCAGTCAAACCATCAAGTTATTTCATGTTTGGCCAAACATCAATTGTGAAAGTGAAATTAGAACTTTGCACTTATCTTGGTGCAAGACACGACCGACCAGTTCAGTGAGTTGAATGCTCACTGTCGGCTCCGTACTGGTTTTGCAGTTTGCTAGATTAACAACCAGAGTAAATTCATTCGACGTATGCACTTTTTTTATTAAATCGACTGCGGATATTCCTTAGATTACTACTTGGATTACTCACGCACTACATATTTGGACTTCATCGAACCGGATTCGCGATGGGCTAAATCAGCTGAGGATGGAGTTTTATAGGGAATAGTCAGTGGTTGTCATCGGTTAATTGACAAAAATAAAGCTAATTGGGGGTTTTGTATAATTAAAATGCTTCAATTCTCTGAATGTTTGGTTCTCAAAGTACATCTAAATGAGCAAATCTTTATTGCTGTAGAACATTTACCATAAAACATTTGTGAGACAGGAATTCAAAGGCCTGGTGAAGCATCCATTGTTTTACGTTCAAAATTGATGACAGCATATTTTAAGTCATCACCAAATCGTGTATTTTCAAAAATATCAAGAGGTGAAAGGTCACGATGGAAAACCATTTTGCATAAACACTAATATATTCAATGTTATGATGTCCCAAAGTTGTTTGGTTAACGAACGAAGATCGCCATTGATTTGTGATCTTGTCGAATGGAGGATCACTAGCGGACACTAGCAGACTCACCAGACGCTTTAGAAATGTTCAATAAATTGCTGTTAAAGAGTCAAAACAATGGAAGTCAATTGGTCGTGTGTCGGACGTTAATCTGATAAACTCGGATGTAGGCAATAAAGTAACAAAAAATTAACAGATAATAAAGTAGTGGGTCATTTTGATTGTTACTACTATTTCATACATTATACAAGTACTTTTGTGTTACAATATTGTATGTTTTGAAAGTGATATGTATAATGTGTATATGTAATGTATTGATCAAAGTGATATTTGCTCCACTGATTTACATAATATAAAGGGCCATCATGATAAAGGAACTTCATGATTTAAATAACTAATTAACATAATGATATCTAGCTGCAATGGCATCATCATGGTGACAAGGGTGATGGCATCATCATGGTGACCAGGGTGATGGCATCATCATGGTGACAAGGGTGATGGCATCATCATGGTGACAAGGGTGATGGCATCATCATGGTGACAAGGGTGATGGCATCATCATGGTGACCAGGGTGATGGCATCATCATGGTGACAAGGGTGATGGCATCATCATGGTGACCAGGGTGATGGCATCATCATGGTGACCAGGGTGATGGCATCATCATGGTGACCAGGGTGATGTTGGCTTCTCTGGTATGTTTTCTAACAATGATCCCAAAGTCTGACCCAGTTGTTTCCAAGAGTGTGAACTGAATGGGTCTATGTTTTGCCTTCTCTACAAATCAGTAATACTGTGGACATTTTATTTTGCAACTTAACAATAAATGCCACTTTTTCTAGCAAAATGTGTCTCTTTCCTTCTATTACTTTCTCTCCGTTACTTTCTTTACATTACTTTCTTTCCATTACTTTCTTTACGTTACTTTCTTTCCATTACTTTATTTACATTACTTTCTTTACATTACTTTCTTTCCAATACTTTCTTTATGTTACTTTCTTTCCATTACTTTCTTTCCATTACTTTCTTTCCATTACTTTCTTTCCATTAGTTTCTTTATGTTACTTTCTTTCCGTTAGTTACTTTATGTTACTTTCTTTACGTTAATTTCTTTCCATTACTTTCTTTACATTACTTTCTTTCCAATACTTTCTTTACGTTACTTTCTTTCCATTACTTTCTTTCCATTACTTTCTTTCTGTTACTTTCTTTACATTACTTTCTTTCCATTAGTTTCTTTATGTTACTTTCTTTCCATTAGTTACTTTATGTTACTTTCTTTACGTTACTTTCTTTCCATTACTTTCTTTACTTTACTTTCTTTCCATTACTTTCCATTGATTTCTTTCTGTAACTTTCTTTATGTTACTTTCTTTCCGTTACTTTCTTAACATTACTTTCTTTCCATAATTTTCCATTACTTTCTTTCCATTACTTTGTTTCCTTTATTTTCTTTACATTACTTTCTTTTTGTTAGTTTTCTTTACTTTCTTTACATTACTTTCTTGATGTTACTTTCTTTTCATTACTTTACATTATTTTCTTTACGTTACTTTATGTTACTTTCTTTACATTACTTTCTTTCCGTTACTTTCTTTATGCTACTTTCTTTCCGTTGCTTTCGTTACGTTACTTTCTTTCCGTTACCTTCTTTCTGTTTCTTTCTTCCCATTACTTTCTTTCTGTTTCTTTCTTCCTGTTACGTTCTTTCCTATTACCCATAGATTCGCATTCAACCAACCATGTGGTGCAATTCAAAATGTTCATTTTCACTCCCCAACAGTGAAATGTGTTTCTTGTATTTCCGTTGCTACCTTGACATCTCACTCAGATTTGACAGCCAGTCAAGGTATGTGTTCATTGGAGATTACTCGGGAGAGATATCAATGCTGGTCATCAACGAAACATCGTTCAAGCTCATCACGACCTTGAAAGGTCACTCTGGTAGGTCATGTGAATGAGCCCGGGTAATTGAGGGAAACTTGGGAATTGGAGAGATTTAAGTGTACAGTTAAGAGTTATGAATAGTCATAGTTTATTAGTGTTTGTATTAAAGCAAGGCAGTGGACGAGTGTGTGTTTATTAACATCTTGTTAGCAGATTGTAAATACCTATGCACCCTTCCCATTATCCTGAAACTTTAAGTTCCATTATAATCCACCAGGTAGCATGAAAGGATCGATTCCTATCACCAGACTGTTGTAATGGAAGGTCAGCGTATGGTCATTGTAGTAACATTGTAGTAACATTGTAGTAACATTTTGCTGCATGACTTGACAGGAAGTGTACGATGTCTTGCTTGGGACGAACAAAAAAGATTCCTCTTCTCAGGAAGTTTCGACCAGTCCCTCATCATGTGGGACATCGGGGAATGGAAGGGGACAGTCTACGAACTCCAGGGACACCAGTAAGTGGACAGCGCCCCCTGGTTTCAGGGGTAAATACGAATTATATTTTTCAACCAGAACTTTTATTTAGTATTTTTTTGCAAGATACATTTTAAGAATTCTAACCAATTGTTTTTTTGCACACGCCAATACAGACCCCCACCCACCCATCAATACAGACCACCACCCATCCATCAATACAGACCACCACCCACCCATCAATAGAGACCACCACCCACCCATCAATACAGACCACCACCCACCCATCAATACAGACCACCACCCACCCTTCAATACAGACCACCACCCACCCATCAATACAGACCACCACCCATCAATACAGACCACCACCCACCCATCAATACAGACCACCACCCATCAATACAGACCACCACCCACCCATCAATACAGACCACCACCCATCAATACAGACCACCACCCACCCATCAATACAGACCACCACCCATCAATATAGACCACCACCCATCAATACGTGGTGTGGGACATAAGATTACACACATTTTGCCAATCAAAACACACTGTCAATAACTGCTGGTCTCCAGTTAATTTTTAACCATGAATATAAACCAAACAAGAGGCTTAAATATTTATTCGTCAATTTATTCAAACATTAAAATAAAATATTATATTAAAACAAAAACACAAGAGGTACCAGAAATTTGAAATAAATGCAGAAATGCCAATACTATTGTACAATGTATTTGCCTTTTAAAACAATAGTAAAAAAACAGTTTGAAAACAATTTGTTTAGCCAGGTGTCAGTTTTAAATAATATCCATTTCAATCTTTAGTTGGTGTCACTGCTGAAATTCGCTTGTCCCACAAAATGTGGGACGACCAAACGACTTCCCACCAATTCATAATGCTATACGTTTTTGGGACTTTGAGAAGTTATGCGACGACCCCTTAGTGCCCCCGGAGGCTTGGAAAACTTAGTGCCCCCGGAGGCTTGAAAAACTTTGAGAAAGCTGACAAGTATGTCTTTGAAAAGAAGGGATTCTGCTACATAACCTGGATTGGCAAGGAAATTAGAACCATAATTTCCAAAATAAAACAATGAAAATAAAAGTATTCAAATAATTTACACTTAGAAAAGTGTAAATTATTTGAATACTTTTATTTCAGGTAAAAACCCATATACATATAAATATGCATTAAAAATAATAAATAAGTTAAAAATATATAAAAAATACATAAGTTAAAAATATACATATAAATATGTAAAAAATATAAATGTGTTCAAAAAATTATGTCACCAATAGTGTGTGAATGTTTTGTGGTGTTACTAGTTGCCATGGTTACTGAGTCAGCAGCCACCAATGTCGGTGTCCTGTGTTTCAGTAACAAAGTCCAGGCCGTGGCATTTGCGTCGCTGTCAAAACAGTTGGTGTCAACATGTGATGACAGAGTTGTTGCCTTCTGGGACATGGACGTCAAGAGACAGGAGGTGGGTGTGTCTAGTGACAGGAGGTGGTTGTGTCTAGAGACAGGAGGTGGGTGTGTCTAGAGACAGGAGGTGAGTGTGCCTAGGGACATGAGGTGGGTGTGTCTAGAGACAAGTGGTGGGTGTGTCTAGAGACTAGAGGTGGGTGTGTCTAGAGACTAGAGGTGGGTGTGTCTAGATACAAGTGGTGGGTGTGTCTAGAGACTAGAGGTGGGTGTGTCTAGAGACAGGAGGTGGGTGTCTAGAGACAGGAGGTGGGTGTATCCAGAGACAGGAGGTGAGTGTCTAGGGACATGAGGTGGGTGTGTCTAGAGACAGGAGGTGGGTGTATCTAGAGACAGGAGGTTGGTGTGCCTGTGGACAGGAGGTGGGTGTGCCTATGGACAGGAGGTGGGTGTCTAGAGACAGGAGGTGGGTGTATCCAGAGACAGGAGGTGAGTGTCTAGGGACATGAGGTGGGTGTGTCTAGAGACAGGAGGTGGGTGTGTCTAGACACAGGAGGTGGGTGTGTCTAGAGACAGGAGGTGGGTGTGCCTAGAGAGTGGGTGTTTTCTTTATAATTGATTAAATCCTGACTTTATTTAACATGCCAATACTTTTCCATGTGCTAAAAATTAATCAATGTTTTTAAAGTGCCTGCTTGAGATGCATCGTTGTCAACATTTCTGCTGTCATAGATGAAATGCAGCTTTGCCCCCCCCACCCCCGATCCTGCTTTCCCACTTTTTCGATGAAATATCCTGCTTTTCGTCATTTCTAAAACAAACATTTCACAGTAAATTCGATCGATTAGTTGCTCACGAGGCCATTCTAGACACATTTCTTTGGAAGTCAAATGATTTCACATTTTCTCACGCGAACGAGAACAGCATAAAACACTAAAAAGCAACAAAAGTTGAATGGAGGAGAATGTTTTCCCTGAACAGCTGTTGACGGCTACAGAGATGTGTGTTGTACATGACCATGTGACACGTTACTCTTGTGTGCCGAATAAGCGTCCCTATACGCGTATTTATTTGATGAAAAATGCCACCCTATATGCACCTTATTTAGCACTAAACTATTATTAAATTTAAACATTTCTGCCAGCCTATATTCTCTGATAATCATGGCAAATTTAGCAGGGTATAATTTTTTAGGAGAGCAATCACTGTGATTCCCTATTGCTAGCGCTAATCAATCATCCACATAGCGGTTTACCGCTCACGCTAAGATCAACTGGAGCCTGCATGTGGCTCCTTCTGCCAGCTAGCTTTTCATCCTTTCAAACGACAGTCGTGAATTTAGCGGGATCCCATGCTTCTGAGGTTCCTAGATTTTGATCCCGAAGCGTTAGACCGTTAGATTTCCGTGATTAGATGAATCGGTCAGAATCCTTAGTCCTCGGGAGCTTGACATGGTATATTATTAGTTAAAACGTCATTATCACCGTGTAAACTGACCGTAAATGGCTGCCGTTCGCTGGGCCTTTCAATTTCAAACGGGTCGTAACCGGTTGGCGGCGGTTTCCCCTGAAACGGGCTTGTGTATTCAATTCAATAAAATTTAATGTCCATTTAAAAACGAAAATTCCCTATTTTTTGCAGATATAAAACGCGGTTACTATATTTGCAGTGACTCGACACGAATATGCACAAAGTTTATGCATGTTTGGTGGGATAAACCCGGAATACACGGCGATAAAAAAGACAACTATACTAGCAACGTTTTCACACTATATTATTATTTGTTTTGAACAATTTGCCCCTCATACTGTTATTCTGTACTACACTGTTATTAAATTTGACCGATTTGCCACCCTATACTTTTATTTGGCCTATACATATATTTGGCACTCGAGAGTATATGACATTACATGTATCATGTATCCAGACTCCTGTGTGGACAGAGGGAGACAGCTGTCAGGCCTGTAATAGTCCGTTCTTCTGGAACATGAAGTCAATGTGGGAATGCAAGACAATCGGCGTTCGACAGGTACACATACATGATGGTCCTGTAAACACTACATACATGATGGTCCTGTAAACACTACATACATGATGGTCCTGTAAACACTACATACATGATGGTCCTGTAAACACTACATACATGATGGTCCTGTAAACACTACATACATGATGGTCCTGTAAACACTACATACATGATGGTCCTGTAAACACTACATACATGATGGTCCTGTAAACACTACATATTTCTCTACTCAATGCAGTTCAATTACGACTATTTTTCCATAATCTTATTCGTATTATTTAACAATATTTTTAAAAACTTAATTTGATGATTTAATATATTATTATATAAAAAAATTATTTATGATTATTATTTATGTATGTTTATTTATTTAATGACTTTATTTATTTATTATTATTATTATATTGCTGTAATAATTATTGTTATATTTATTTTATGTTTTATTACAAGAGCATTTTAATCTATTAATTTTATTTAGTTATTAGTTAACTTTTTAATATGCTGTGAAGCACCACCAAGAATTTTGTAAAGTAAACCATATTATTATTGTTATTGTTTCCGTAAAGTATCTCATCAGATCAATTACACTGTAATTTTAAAAAGTAATTGGAATTGGTGAACTTATCGTATAAGTTTTTAACTCAAATTATTCACTACAGATAACGAGTAAAACGTAATACGTTGCATATATATCTATCATATTTATTTGCTATGCCAGCACTCTGAATGGCGTCAGGATCCACTGTTATTGCCTGGCACGTAATGACACCGAAATGAGTGATAACAACGGTGGCTAACTCGATGAGGAATGCTGTTTGGACCACTAATTGCCCTAAAATGCAATCTTTGATGAAAATATATTCCTTTTGTGTACCTCAAACAATGTATGTTTAATATGTTGAATGCGGTATATAGTATTTAACTTTCGGTTTTGGTTGGAGCTGTATGTGTTTGGATGATTTAATTGGATCAGAATATTAAATCAGAGATGGAAACCTGTAACTGAAGTCATTGTTTCACTCAGTTGCTTTGTTTGTGTCTAAAAGCTCTGGTTTCACATTGATGCTAAATCAAATATGCAGTTGTTGATAGTTTGAATATGGTTGTATCTTGGATTCACATCACGACTTTACAAAAAAATTTCTATCTCTGCTTTTGCTGTATCTGTATGTTTCATTTGCCTTCACGCTGGTTTTGCTTTCACTTCATTTTCATAATCTTGCATTGATAGTTTCATTTTTACTTTCATATTGCCAGCACCACTGTCGGAAGTGTGGCAAGGCTGTGTGTGCCAAGTGTAGTTGTGGCGAGACGACTATCCCTCAGATGGGCTACGAGTATGCAGTGCGTGTCTGTGACAGCTGTCTAGAGAGTATCACAGAGGAAGAGTAAGTACACTATGCACGTCTGTGACAGCTGTCTAGAGAGTATCACAGAGGAAGAGTAAGTACACTATGCGTGTCTGTAACAGCTGTCTAGAGAGTATCACAGAGGAAGAGTAAGTACACTATGCACGTCTGTGACAGCTGTCTAGGGAGTATCACAGAGGAAGAGTAAGTACACTATGCACGTCTGTGACAGCTGTCTAGAGAGTATCACAGAGGAAGAGTAAGTACACTATGCACGTCTGTGACAGCTGTCTAGAGAGTATCACAGAGGAAGAGTAAGTACACTATGCACGTCTGTGACAGCTGTCTAGAGAGTATCACAGAGGAAGAGTAAGTACACTATGCGTGTCTGTGACAGCTGTCTAGAGAGTATCACAGAGGAAGAGTAAGTACACTATGCACGTCTGTGACAGCTGTCTAGGGAGTATCACAGAGGAAGAGTAAGTACACTATGCACGTCTGTGACAGCTGTCTAGAGAGTATCACAGAGGAAGAGTAAGTACACTATGCACGTCTGTGACAGCTGTCTAGAGAGTATCACAGAGGAAGAGTAAGTACACTATGCACGTCTGTGACAGCTGTCTAGAGAGTATCACAGAGGAAGAGTAAGTACACTATGCACGTCTGTGACAGCTGTCTAGAGAGTATCACAGAGGAAGAGTAAGTACACTATGCACGTCTGTGACAGCTGTCTAGAGAGTATCACAGAGGAAGAGTAAGTACACTATGCACGTCTGTGACAGCTGTCTAGAGAGTATCACAGAGGAAGAGTAAGTACACTATGCACGTCTGTGACAGCTGTCTAGAGAGTATCACAGAGGAAGAGTAAGTACAATTCGTGACAATTTTTATCAAGTTGGTATATTTATATATATATGAATTACAATTTTCTTCAACTACAACTATTTTGATTACTTACTCAACGTTTCGACTGCGATCGACAGCTTTCATCAGGAATTCTGGGTATGTAGATTGAGTCATATATGGGACGGCCTGACAACTGGCGAGCAGAAGAACTTGCCATCCCAGAATTCCTGATGAAGGCTGCCGATGGCAGTTGAAACGTTGAGTTAGTAATCAAAATAGTAATTCAACTTGAATTATTATATTTTTGTAACTTAAAAGGTTGGGCCATAACGCCTGATTAGCAATAAACCACATCCCAACATCGAGGATGGAAGGGAAGTCATCTTCCACTCCGCACCAAAACCCTATGTGAACGGGCAGATAGCCGAATGAAAAGCCCAAAGTCCACTGGGAAAGCGTCATAGGGAAGGTGGTGACTTCACTTTCACCGGTAATGTAAAAAATATTATCAAGCACAACACTACTTAACAGATTAATGATAACTTTCAGCAGCAGAAAAGGGGGGAGGAGGGTGGGTCGAAAACTTGTAAAACCAAGAAGGCAGGTCTGCTCCGCATGTATCAAACATTCGGAGTGAAGCTGCTTACTTTCAAACTGCGTCATTCGAATGACTGCTGCACTCTGATTGGTTTAGCGGTGTCACGGGAGCGCTTAATCGGTGATCCTGGTATCTTTGCCTACGCTTAAATTAGCATAATAACCTATTGACCCTCACATGCTCTGCCCACGCCGCTGCCAGCATAAAATCATGTATGCAACCGTGGTCGCATACTCTCATTTTTGCGCGTTTTGCTGAATTTCAATATTTTGTACACAATTGATAAACAAATATAACGGTACTTTTGTTAACATTTTGTTGAATTGTGACTTTGAATTATACTAAATAAAAAGATAGCCATTTAAAACATATTTTTATTATATAAAAATACAATGCAATATCCAGACATAATCCTACAGGACATATTCCAATGCAGACATTTATCCGTGTGCATTTCCTAAATTTTTCTTTGGAAAATACTAATAATAGGGTTTGATGTGTTTACTTTGAGGTTGTAGCCCCTGCTCTAAGCTGACATTCTTAATTGGTCGGCCCTTTGCCTAGTGTGAGTTGAGAATGGGAAGAGAGGCCATATAAACAGTCCTTGCCACCTGACCTGTCTCCAACCCACCACAACCCAAGGGGTGTAATTGGCTTGCTAACTCTGCAATGTTTCACTGAGTTGATATTTTCTGAAGCAATATCAGGCTACAGGTCTTTCCATGTTGTTTGAATACCAGCTTAGCCTTTGTCTGACAATGTCTGTGCATTGTTTATTGCTTCCTGGCTGTTACCAACTTACTGAAAAGGCTAATTGCTAAGGCTACCCACCACTAGCACCACTGACCAATACCCACCAGACAGTGAATACTGAGACTTAAATATAAATATATAAGCAGGTGTTATTATTAGTCTTGATTTTCAACTTATGTGAGACTTAAATTATATTTTTATTGACAATTCGTTCAGGTAGTTTGTGATATGAAATGTACTGTAATTGATTGTAATTGAAATAAATTTTCAATTATACAAAATATAACAATTACAGCAACATTTTTAAACCATAATCAATTACAATTACAATTACAAAATTTTGCTGTAATCAATTACAATTACAATTACATAATTGGACCCAGCCCTGAATTCAAGTAAGTATACTATATGTGCCTGTGATAGCTGTTTAGAGAGTATCACAGAGGAAGAGTAAGTACACTTTGCACGTCTGGAGAGTATCACAGAGGAGTAGTAAGTGCGCTGTGCGTGTCCGTGACAGCAGTCTGGAGAGTATCACAGAGGAGGAGTAAGTACGCTGTGCGTGTCCGTGACAGCAGTCTGGAGAGTATCACAGAGGAGTAGTAAGTACGCTGTGCGTGTCCGTGACAGCAGTCTGGAGAGTATCACAGAGGAGTAGTAAGTGCGCTGTGCGTGTCCGTGACAGCAGTCTGGAGAGTATCACAGAGGAGTAGTAAGTGCGCTGTGCGTGTCCGTGACAGCAGTCTGGAGAGTATCACAGAGGAGTAGTAAGTGCGCTGTGCGTGTCCGTGACAGCAGTCTGGAGAGTATCACAGAGGAGTAGTAAGTGCGCTGTGCGTGTCCGTGACAGCAGTCTGGAGAGTATCACAGAGGAGTAGTAAGTGCGCTGTGCGTGTCCGTGACAGCAGTCTGGAGAGTATCACAGAGGAGTAGTAAGTGCGCTGTGCGTGTCCGTGACAGCAGTCTGGAGAGTATCACAGAGGAGTAGTAAGTGCGCTGTGCGTGTCCGTGACAGCAGTCTGGAGAGTATCACAGAGGAGTAGTAAGTGCGCTGTGCGTGTCCGTGACAGCAGTCTGGAGAGTATCACAGAGGAGTAGTAAGTACGCTGTGCGTGTCCGTGACAGCAGTCTGGAGAGTATCACAGAGGAGGAGTAAGTGCACTGTATATGTCCGTGACAGCAGTCTGGAGAGTATCACAGAGGAGTAGTAAGTACGCTGTGCGTGTCCGTGACAGCAGTCTGGAGAGTATCACAGAGGAGGAGTAAGTGCACTGTATATGTCCGTAACAGCAGTCTGGAGAGTATCACAGACGAGGAGTAAGTGCACTGTATATGTCCGTGACAGCAGTCTGGAGAGTATCACAGAGGAGGAGTAAGTGCACTGTATATGTCCGTAACAGCTGTCTAGAGAGAGACTTCAAAACTCCATCAACATCTGACTCTGAGAAGTTGGAACCGTCCTTCAATATGAATCTAATAAAGATGGTACCAAATACATGCTGAGCTCTCGTTACATTTATTCTCTCACCATTGTTGTTATTCTCTGTTTGCGTAGTTACAATGGAGATTGATCCCTTTCAGCCGAGCCCCACTGGCAACATTCCATGATATCAAGCACCAGGTTATCTCTCTTGACCTCGACGAACCCAGGAAGTTGATGCTGACGGTTGGCAGAGACAGAGTCATCAAGGTGAGAGCTTTGGTCATCTTCTCTGTCTTCTGTCATCTCCTTCATCTTCCATAATCTCCTTTGTCTTCTGCCATCTCCTTTGTTTTCTGTCATCTCCTTCATCTTTTGTCATCTCCTTCGCCTTTTGTCATCTCCTTTGTCTTCTGCATCTCCTTCATCTTCTGTCATCTCCTTCGTCTTCTGTCATCTTCTCTGTCTTCTGTCTTCTCCTTTGTCTTCTTTTTCTTCTGTCATCTCCTTTGTCTTCTGCATCTCCTTCATCTTCTGTCATCTCTTTCATCTTCTGTCATCTTCTCTGTCTTCTGTCATCTCCTTTGTCTTCTGTCATCTCCTTTGTCTTCTGTCATCTCCTTTGTCTTCTATCATCTCCTTTGTCTTCGTCATCTCCTTTGTCTTCCGTCATCTCATATGTCTTCTGTCGTCTCCTTCATCTTCGAACCGAGCAAGTCATATTTTTAGAGAAACTGAAATTTATTTTGTTTTGGGCTTACTAAGAGACTTACTAATAGACTTACTAAGAGACTTACTAGGTCTTGCGCAATGTCTCTGCAGAGTGACATTGTAAAATAGCTGCAAACTTGCTTTGTACTGCAACGTAGCAAATACAGTTTTGAAATACAGGGTACCTAGTAAGTTAACCTTATAAGCCCTGAGTTTCTGAGGGCCTCTAATACAGGGCTAGACATGGTTCATATAATGAACTGTATAATTATAACGGTTCACCACATGTATGTAAAAGTATATATTATCTGAATCAGAATAGATTTATCTACATTTTCGTCCTAAAATAATTGTTATGCGACTAATCAAACTAATTAATACATAATTTGCATATGCAAATAATCCCAAGATGGCCGACATGAAATATAAAAATCAGTTTTATTTTGTGTCTCATGAACAATTATAAGCAATAATCCTATCAGTTCTCACATCAATATGTTGAAGAAGGTGTACACTACAAGCAAACAAACAAATTATACCCATTCATACATTGAATTTCAAAATATGTCAATTAGCAAGTGGGTCCTGTCTTTGGCACCTACAAAATCAATATACTACATACAACATATGTTGCTAATATCAGCATCAGTATGTGACACAAGACATGTATAACTATATATTATCTGAATCACAATAGAGTTATGTATATTTTGGAGCTAAAATACTTGTTGTGTGACTAACTAAAACTAATTAGTATATAATTTGCATATGTAAGAAATGGTCGACAGGAAGCATGAAAGTGAGTTTCATTTTGTGCTTCCTGGACAACTGCCAGCAATAATGTAATAAACTCTTACACAAATATGTTGAACAAGGTTGTACACTACAAGCAACACACACACATTTATAGTAATTTGTACATGAAACTGCAAAATATGTCACTTACAAAGCAGGTCCCATCTTTGTCATAGACATGATCGATAAACTATATGCAACACATGTCGCTACCATCACCACTAAAATGTGGCACAACACATACAAGTATATACATTATTTGAATCAAAATAGATTTGTCTACATTTTGGTACTAAAGAAGATAGAAGATAGCAGTACACAAAGAATGTCCTAGTTCTAGCACTCTGTGACACCAGACAGCAGTTCAGTGTTCAGCCCCGCCACTATTTCACATTGTTGTGCCACACATAGAAGCAGTTGTTTATACTGTGGCCCTGCTCCTTCATCTCACCGATGCACAAATGTACGTCACATTTCATGCAGCAGTAGTTGCTACGTGTGATGTGGCCTACCCTTTCTCCACCATGCTCTCGCTTACGCATCTCACGCATTGTACGAGAACACACCTTGCAGTCCTGGTTGTTGGCGTTGCCTGCCTTGAAAACTGGCATGTGCTGCCCCACATCAGTCAGCCTTTCCGTTTCTGTGATCCGCGGCCTTCCAACAGGACGGTGTGCGGCCATGGCATGGAAGGTCTTCCAACAGGACGGTGTACGGCCATGGCATGGAAGGTCTTCCAACAGGACGGTGTACGGCCATGGCATGGAAGGTCTTCCAACAGGACGGTGTACGGCCATGGCATGGAAGGTCTTCCAACAGGACGGTGTACGGCCATGGCATGGAAGGTCTTCCAACAGGACGGTGTACGGCCATGGCATGGAAGGCCTTCCAACAGGACGGTGTACGGCCATGGCATGGAAGGCCTTCCAACAGGACGGTGTACGGCCATGGCATGGAAGGTCTTCCAACAGGACGGTGTACGGCCATGGCATGGAAGGTCTTCCAACATGACGGTGTACGGCCATGGCATGGAAGGTCTTCCAACATGACGGTGTACGGCCATGGCATGGAAGGTCTTCCAACAGGACGGTGTACGGCCATGGCATGGAAGGTCTTCCAACAGGATGGTGTACGGCCATGGCATGGAAGGTCTTCCAACAGGACGGTGTACGGCCATGGCATGGCAGGTCTTCCAACAGGACGGTGTACGGCCATGGCATGGAAGTCTTCCAACAGGACGGTGTACGGCCATGGCATGGAAGGTCTTCCAACAGGACGGTGTACGGCCATGGCATGGAAGGCCTTCCAACATGACGGTGTACAGCCATGGCATGGAAGGTCTTCCAACAGGATGGTGTGCGGCCATGGCATGGAAGGGAGCAACAAGTTGCTCTGCCAGTTGCCTCCGGAACTGCAAAGTACCTCGCTTGCATTTGCCGGCCTGTTTGTGAGGCACAACAAAGTCCTCTATGAGGTACGCGTTGTGTATGCACAGCTCAATGCCATAGTGCAGCACCCGCCTGTACGTTCTGAAGGTCTTTCTGCCGATGCTGTAATGTTTGATGATGTTGTCTGCCAAGTGCACCCCTCCCATGTAGTGGTTGTGGTCATGCAGAAGAGGTGGGGCAGGAACATCGATAGGACCATTGGCAGCACGGCGTCGGACGGTGCGATTTGCATCTGGCGTGTCTGCAGAATACTCCGCCGCATGGATGGTGCTGAGGAAGTAGACCTCCTTGCTGTCGAACCAGCTCTGAGCAAGCAGGTTGCCGCTACTCAGATAATGGGTCGTGCCTCGAACATGGCTTCCTCGAGGGAAGTAAATCTCCCTCGGAAAGCCAGCTCTCCCTTTCCGGACAGTCCCGCATGCATGTACTCCTCTCTCCAGCAACCACTTGAAGAGATCTGGTGAAGTATAAAAGTTGTCGACATACAAGTGGTGGTTGAGGTTCTCCAGACCCTCAACCGGCTGACGGACAACATGAGTGCTCAGTGGCACATCAGGCACAGCATTCGCATCACGTCCCGTGTAAACACAGAACCAAGAGACGAAGCTGTTGGTAGCATCAGCCAGCACCCAACACTTAATGCCAAACCGTGCCCGCTTGCTGGGGATGAACTGACGAAATGATAGCGTGCCCTTGAATGGAATCAGACTCTCATCAGTCGAGATGTGACAGCCCATCATGTACTTCAATTAGAAGTTCTCATTGATGCGGGTGATGAACTCTTGCACCTTGTAGAGCTTGTCGTTGCCAGGGTTGCCAACTGCCTCATCATTCACATGCAGATACCGCATTATCTGCAGGAACCTGTCCCTGGACACGACATCGCTGAAGCCTGCCAGGTTGCTTAGAGGGCAACTGGTTTCCCAGTACATTGGCAACATTGGCATGCAGACGATTCCAGTGGTGATGGTCAGACCGATACATTCCTTCATCTCGGGAAGGTCAACTGGCTGCCACAGCCACTTGTCACGTCCTGTCAGACATATACCCTATCAACTGTAACGCCCGTTCGTAATCGTCGATCCCGCGAATGGTGAAAGATCTCCGATCCATTGCCGATTTACGTCTGCTTGAAAATACTGTTTATATGTATCAATCTCCGTTAGTGATGTACCAAATATCGGCAAATGTTTTGGCTTTCATCCGGCTACAATACAATTGCTTTACTACAAAATGCTGGTGACATCTAGCGATTATTGTACACACTAGTATGAAACCCCAATAGATCGGGGTTCGGGGCCCATGAGGTTAAGTAAAACTATTTTAACCTCCATAAAATTATAAATTAGTCAAATACGTCATATTTATTTACCACCACGATAGAGTAATGACAAACTGATATAAGTTAGTAGATTGGGGCTTGTTATAACTAAAAGTGGTCGTGCCTGTGATGGTTATTTAACTTTTCTCATAAAAAATATGACACGCTAAGTTATTCCCTTGGATGGCAGACTGACAGTTCATTCACAACCAATCACCTTCCCAACAATCTATTAATCTGCAACCAGCCAATCACCAACAATCTATTCATCTGCAACCAGCCAATCACCAGCAATCTATTCATCTACAACCAGCCAATCACCAACGATCTATTCATCTACAACCAGACAATCACCAACAATCTATTCATCTGCAACCAGCCAATCACCAACAATCTATTTATCCACAACCAGCCAACCACCAACGATCTATTCACCCACAACCAGCCAATCACCAACAATCTATTCATCTGCAACCAGCCAATCACCAACAATCTATTAATCTACAACCAGCCAATCACCAACAATCTATTCATCTGCAACCAGCCAATCACCAACAATCTATTCACCTACAACCAGCCAATCACTAACGATTTATTCATCTACAACCAGCCAATCACCAGCGATCTATTTATCTGCAACCAGCCAATCACCAACAATCTATTAATCTACAACCAGTCAATCACCAACAATCTATTCATCTGCAACCAGCCAATCACCAACAATCTATTCATCTGCAACCAGCCAATCACCAACAATCTATTCATCTGCAACCAGCCAATCACCAGCAATCTATTCACCTACATCCAGCCAATCACTAATGATTTATTCATCTACAACCAGCTAATCACCAGCGATCTATTTATCCACAACCAGCCAACCACCAACGATCTATTCACCCACAACCAGCCAATCACCAACAATCTATTCATCTGCAACCAGCCAATCACCAACAATCTATTAATCTACAACCAGCCAATCACCAACAATCTATTCATCTGCAACCAGCCAATCACCAACAATCTATTCATCTACAACCAGCCAATCACCAACAATCTATTCATCTGCAACCAGCCAATCACCAACAATCTATTCATCTGCAACCAGCCAATCACCAACAATCTATTCACCTACAACCAGCCAATCACTAACGATTTATTCATCTACAACCAGCCAATCACCAGCGATCTATTTATCTGCAACCAGCCAATCACCAACAATCTATTAATCTACAACCAGCCAATCACCAACAATCTATTCATCTGCAACCAGCCAATCACCAACAATCTATTCATCTACAACCAGCCAATCACCAACAATCTATTCATCTGCAACCAGCCAATCACCAACAATCTATTCATCTGCAACCAGCCAATCACCAACAATCTATTCACCTACAACCAGCCAATCACTAACGATTTATTCATCTACAACCAGCCAATCACCAGCGATCTATTTATCCACAACTAGCCAATCACCAGCGATCTATTCACCCACAACCAGCCAATCGCCAACGATCTATTCATCCACAACCAGCCAATCACCAACAAGTTGGCACTCAGTAGTGATCACTATAAAGCAGTACTTCTGTTCCAGTCAATGTGAGTTGTTCACTTTCAGCTGTGGGATTTGAGCAGTGTCCTTCACTAGGGACTGAAAGGAAAAGGAAGAAGGGATGAGACCGAGTCCCCAGGACAGGGACTAAGTATGTTGCCTGGAAGGAGATGGGAGAGACGCGGTTGAAGTTTGAGACAGGAGGAAGCGTTTATGTTGTGGACTGATTTCTACAAGTTTTATACTGTTTGTATGTACATGTGTATGTATGTATGTATGTATGTATGTATGTATGTATGTACATGTGTATGTATGTATGTATGTATGTAGGCAGGTAGGTATGTAGGTTTGTATGTATGTCTGTATGTATGGATGTATGTATGTAAATGTGCATTTATTGATAATATGTATGTACTTGATTGTGTGTGTGTGTGTGTGTGTGTGTGTGTGTGTGTGTGTGTGTGTGTGTGTGTGTGTGTGTGTGTGTGTGTATATATATATATATATATATATAATATAAACGAGGTTCCACTATATATAATATAAACAAGGTTCCACTGTGTATATATATATATATATATAAATATATGTATATATATATATATATATATATATATATATATATACATAATATATATATACATACATATATGTGTATGTTTGTGTATGCATGTATATACATACACATCTATAAAAACACTCGTATGCATTCATACATCTTTGCATACATACATATCATATATACATATATCTGCAAACATACATACATGCATGCAGGCAAACATACATGTACACATGCATACAGGGGCTTTGTATGCACTACATTTGTGGATACGATGCATCTTATTAACTCTATCAGTGACAAAGAACGTTTCCATTATGATTTTTTTATGTCGTCTTAGATAGAAATGTACAGAGAGCACCCAGAGACTGTTATCGTGAACCTTGTTAGACTTTTAGAAACATGCTTAGCACCAGGACAGGTACTTGTCAGGACAGGCTTATTGTCCTTGAGGTGTTAGGAGCTTTGTATGCACTACATTTGTGGATACGATGCATCTTATTAACTCTATCAGTGACAAAGAACGTTGCCATTATGATTTTTTATGTCGTCTTAGGCTTGATAGAAATGTACAGAGAGCACCCAGAGACTGTTATCGTGAACCTTGTTAGACTTTTAGAAACATATTTAGCACCAGGACAGGTACTTGTCAGGGCTAGGCTTATCGTCCTTGAGGTGTTAGGAAGCCTGCACTGGGAGACGATAATACTGATGTCTTGACCAGTGTATAGCACTGTCTTCACCAAATAAGCTTGGTCCAAATTTGACCACTGCATAGTTGAATATATCAGTACAGTGTTGATTAAAAATAATAAAATAATTATCATAAATATTCTCTAAGATCATTATCATAGATATTCTAAAATTATCACAGATATTTAAAAACCAATTGATGTGCTAAGACCATTATCATAAATAATCTAAAATAATAATAAATATTCAAACACGATTATCATAAATAATCTAAAATAATAATAAATATTCAAACACGATTATCATAAATAATCTAAAATAATAATAAATATTCAAACACCATTACCATAAATATTTTAGAATCGTCAGAAATAATATAAATTCATTGTCATAAATATTCTGAAATCATTATCAGAAATATAATGACATTTTTAACAGTCCGTATTCCAGAATGACATCTAATATCTTTCAACTGCATTCCCAGATATTAGAGACTGTAGAATGAGACCTATGCATAGACACAACCCAAATGTTATCAGTTAAGAGGTGCAGTAACTCAATACTGACATACCTATGACTTGTAGATCTTAACGAAACGACCGCCAAAATAACATACAGTGGAACCTCGCTATTAAGATCACCCTCGGGACGGGGCCAAAATGACATGAATAGGGAGGTGTTCGTAAGTAGCTGCACTAAATGTCGTGTACTTTAGTGTTATGGAAATAATTTGGGACTGTCCCAGGGTGACCATAATGGTGAGGTGGCTGTATTACTGAGGTGACCATAATGGCAAGGTGGCTGTATTACTGAGGTGACCATAATGGTGAGGTGGCTGTATTACTGAGGTGACCATAATGGTGAGGTGGCTGTATTACTGAGGTGACCATAATGGTGAGGTGGCTGTATTACTGAGGTGACCATAATGGTGAGGTGGCTGTATTACTGAGGTGACCATAATGGTGAGGTGGCGGTATTACTGAGGTGACCATAATGGTGAGGTGGCTGTATTACTGAGGTGACCATAATGGTGAGGTGGCGGTATTACTGAGGTGACCATAATGGTGAGGTGGCTGTATTACTGAGGTGACCATAATGGTGAGGTGGCGGTATTACTGAGTTGACCATAATGGCAAGATGGCTGTATTACTGAGGTGACCATAATTATAGCGAGGTTTGACTGTATTTATGTTTTATATGGAAAACTTGTTCCGTTGTTGCATTTGTCTGTATATGTTCTGCTTAATTTTTACAAGTGAACTTGAAGTGTAATGTTCTGCTTGATTTGTATAAGTGAACTTGAAGTGTAATGTTCTGCTTCATGTGTAAAAGGGAACTTGAAGTGTAAATAAATACTTGTTTTCACGTTGGTGTTGTATTGGGCATTTTCTGTAAGTCCCGCTCTCATGACTTTACAGAGTCTGACTGCGACTGCCACTCTCACGACTCTACAGGGTCTGGCTGGGACTGTCACTCTCACGACTCTACAGGGTCTGGCTGGGACTGTCACTCTCACGACTCTACAGGGTCTGACTGGGACTGTCACTCTCACGACTCTACAGGGTCTGACTGGGACTGTCACTCTCACAACTCTACAGGGTCTGACTGGGACTGTCACTCTCACGACTCTACAGGGTCTGACTGGGACTGTCACTCTCATGACTCTACAGGGTCTGACTGGGACTGTCACTCTCATGACTCTACAGGGTCTGACTGGGACTGTCTCTCTCACGACTCTACAGGGTCTGACTGGGACTGTCACTCTCACGACTCTACAGGGTCTGACTGGGACTGTCACTCTCATGACTCTACAGGGTCTGACTGGGACTGTCAGTCTCATGACTCTACAGGGTCTGACTGGGACTGTCACTCTCATGACTCTACAGGGTCTGACTGGGACTGTCAGTCTCATGACTCTACAGGCTCTGACTGGGACTGTCACTCTCATGACTTTACAAGCTCTGACTGGGACTGTCGCTCTCAAGACTACAAGGTCTGACTGGGACTGTCCTGGCGCTTTTCCATTTCACTCCAAAATACTTGCCTTTGTGGACAAATTAAAACTGCTTAGGGATCATCTCAAACGAAACAACACCACTGCCATTTATAGGTATGGATTCTGATGGTTTTATTGTAAAATCATAATATTTATTAATAATATATCTATATTAATACACTAACTTTGGGGGCAGTCTGGCAGACCTCCCAGGTGCTGAGGTCCACTCATTCACCCCATTGGACCATTGGTCTCTGATCTACCAACTGGTAATTTAATAAAGAAAAAACACAATATTGTTATTTACTTGTGTATGCTGCTCACCTGACATCTGTTGGAGAAAGGTGGAAACAATGGGTGAATTGAGTGGTGAACCACTCTCCAGGGGGCGCCCCTATGTCTTCTTTACTGGACAGTATCGGGTGTAAGCTAGTATACTATATTTGTATTAGCAGCTCGTCTGCCCAAACATGTTTACCTGAAACACAATTTGTCTTGAAATTTCAAAGATATTTATAAAACGAGTTTATGACAAAATATTCTGGCTTTGTACCTTTAACTGTAGACCCCCTCCCCTACTTGACCCTTCCACCTACTTGACCCCTCCTCCCATTTGACCCCTCCCCTATTTGACCCCTCCCCTATTTAACTTTTAATTACATTGACCTGCCATGTAAGTATTGTAATTTGGCAACTTCATGCTCACCAGGTGGCGCTTCAGCTGTCATAGCGCAAAACTTGAAATCGGCATCCTTAAGATCTTTGGTCAGAAAATATGCCTTGTTTTGGGAAACATAGATGCAGGAAGCCAATTTAAATGGCTGTTACACCCCGCCCCCATCCCCGCCCTCATCCCTATCCTCATCCCCACCCTCAGCGCAACTAAACCAGTTTTGTTTAGTGTTACTTTTTTGACACAGCTCCTTACCTTAGAAAAGTGAAAGTTGGCTGTAAACTTGTCAACTTCCACAATGCTCCCCCCCCAGACACCCCACAAGATACAGGCTTACATTCCAATACACTATATCAGAAGACCAAATACACAATACAACCTGTCACAGGTATTCTATTCTTTTAATATTTTATGGTTAATAAAGGATAATTGGTGAAAGTGGGTTAGATTAGGTAGGTTTGTATTGGGGAAGGTCGAATGTACACCATCTTCATGAATGATACGTCCTGTCTGCCAAGCCACACTTGTTGATGTACATGATGTTGATGTGCATAAACACTGATGTGCATAAGTGTTGATGTACATAATGTTGGTGTGCATAAACATTGATATGCATAAGTGTTGATGCACATAATGTTGATGTGTATAAACATTGATATGCATAAGTGTTGATGTACATAATGTTGATGTGCATAAGTGTTGATGTACATCAATGTTGATGTGCATAAACACTGATGTACATAAGTCTTTATGTACATCAATGTAGCAGTTTATTCATGCTGAACATGTGTTTATTCTCCATACAAAATGCATACATCAATACACCTTCATAATTAACACATCAACGACAATACTTAGTAGAGACAACATAAATGCTGTTTAACTTATGGATATTTTTTAGGAACCAATGTTACGCAAGAAAATCATTTCCGTTGTTTTTAGGAATTTTTCAAGTATGCTTCACATTTTATCTGTCTTATTGAGTTGTCACAAACCTGCAGCATTTTTTAAAAATCCATATTTTTTACTTGAAATTCAGTACAAAGCCATATAAATCCAAATAGACTTTTCATTGGTTCAGATTCTGGTCAAGCATTGTCATCACTCGTCATCAAAATGTACCCACATCAAACAAGTTTTTGTCAGAAATCCGCTCAGTGTCACATTTACAGTATATTAGGATAAATATAGCATATTTGTTCTTTGATTGTTTGTCGTTCTATTTTATACTTGTGAAGATCATCAGGAAATATAATTATACTATATCATTTATTTTTCCAATTTTATGTGAATACGTATTAAAATAGGATAATATATTCCTCACAAAACCCTTACTGTACACAAGAAACCTATACAATGTGGCATGTTTATTGTATCTATAACTGGTATATGTTGTAAGACTGGTATATGTTGTCAGACTTTCAATGCTATCAACGTTTATTCAAATAATTCATTAACCAAATAAGTGTTGTTAAGGATGTTTGTAATGTTTATTACCTTCAAAGTTGTTTTTTCATGGGTATGTCGACAAAAAACATTGCTTACAGCAGTGCCACCATGTGGACAAGGCATACACGCACGCATGCACGCACAACTATTATGCTACGGCACATTCATAATAACTGTTATGCTACAGCACATTCATAATAACTGTTATGCTACAGCACATTCATAATAACCATTCCCACACATCCTCAAAATAAATTACCTAATCCAGCGTACATTCTTACACGGCCAGCTAATCAGGTGCCACATGGAATAATAGAAATGAGATTCTATTTACTCAGTTAAATTAACATCTAACAAAACTAATTAACTAAATTGACTGACTGACTGAAACCTCAAATGAACAAGACCCGAATGAGCCGGTCACTGCTATCACCTCAGAGAACCTGTGTTACCTTGTGGACACCCACTCACGACAGTGGACACCCACTCACGACAGTGGACACCCACTCACGACAGTGGACACCCACTCACGACAGTGGACACCCACCCGTGGCAGCGGACACAAACCACCACTGCTATCACCTCAAAGAACCTGTGTTACCTTGTGGACACCCACCCGCGGCAGTGGACACCCACCCACTGCAGTGGACACCCACCCACGGCAGTGGACACCCACCCACGGCAGTGGACACCCACCCACGGCAGTGGACACCCACCCGCGGCAGTGGACACCCACCCACGGCAGTGGACACCCACCCACTGCAGTGGACACCCACCCACGGCAGTGAACACCCACCCACGGCAGTAGACACCCACCCACGGCAGTGGACACCCACCCGCGGCAGTGGACACCCACCCACTGCAGTGGACACCCACCCACGGCAGTGGACACCCACCCACGGCAGTGGACACCCACCCACTGCAGTGGACACCCACCCACGGCAGTGGACACCCACCCGCGGCAGTGGACACCCACCCACGGCAGTAGACACCCACCCGTGGCAGCGGACACCCACCCACGGCAGTAGACACCCACTCGCGGCAGCGGACTCCCACTCGCGGCAGTGGACACCCACTCGCGGCAGCGGACACCCACTCGCGGCAGTAGACACCCACTCGTGGCAGTGGACACCCACTCATGATAAAAAAAACAAAGACAAACATACAAGAAACTGATCTTCATGTTGAAGTGACTGACCTTCCATCAGTAATGTACAATCAACCTTTATGGATATGACTCATCAATGCTCCGGCCAACCAGTGATGATGATGGGTGTTACAGTCATAACCTTTGTTACAGTCATAACCTTTGTTACAGTCATAACCTTTGTTACAGTCATAACCTTTGTTACAGTCATAACCTTAGCAGTCGATTGTAGCATGCAGCAAGAATGGCGGCCATGTTGTGCTCTGCTGGGGTTGGACCACAGTTTAATCTGCCACTCTATTGGTGTGACAGATCATTCTTTTCGAGGCAGTTGCACTCGAGGGTTTGACTCGTAAGCACATTTCTACCAACGTTTCATTATTCAAATATAGACATTGTCAACTAACACGTAGACTTAGTCTACCTGGGCAGTGACTTGATCACAGTCAAACAAACCACTAGACATGTAACACTAAGCTTTCCATATATGCACGGACCTCTCCATCAAATGTTTTTATTTCCTAATTCAAATATTTTATACACGAAAAACATTTCCTGAAGGGTGTGCCGCCTCCACTGCACTAGAGCTGTTTAGTGCATCACCTGCTCCGAATGTTGGAACTCATCAGTTCAGTTGCGCAGAATCGCCATCGTGACTAGACCTGCAAGAAGGAGATCAGGATCATAGAATTGCCATGGTGTCCAGACCTGCAAGAAGGTGATCTTCATCATAGAATTGCCATGGTGATCAGACCTGCAAGAAGGAGACGAGGATCATAGAATCGCCATGGTGATCAGACCTGCAAGAAGGAGACAAGGATCATAGAATCGCCATGGTGATCAGACCTGCAAGAAGGTGATTATCATCATAGAATCGCCACAGTGATCAGACCTGCAAGAAGGAGACAAGGATCATTGAATTGCCATGGCGAAAAGTGCTGCAAGAAGATCAGGATCAAAGAATTGCCATGGTGATCAGACCTGCAAGAAGGTGATCTTCATCATAGAATCACCATGGTGATCAGACCTGCAAGAAGGAGACGAGGATCATAGAATCGCCATGGTGATCAGACCTGCAAGAAGGTGATTATCATCATAGAATCGCCACAGTGATCAGACTTGCAAGAAGGAGACAAGGATCATTGAATTGCCATGGCGAAAAGTGCTGCAAGAAGGAGATCAGGATCAAAGAATCGCCATGGTGATCAGACCTGCAAGAAGGTGATCAGGACAAAAGAATCACCATGGTGTTCAGACCTGCTAGAAGGAGATGAGGATCATAGAATCGCTATAGTGACCAGACCTGCATGGAGATTTTTTATAATTTTTTTATCATTTTATTTCGAATTTTCATTGATTTTTTTTATTTTCATAGTTTGTCGTAGAATTGTTTAGATGTTTTGCTAAGGAGCAGTACTGTGGACCCACCAAGTATGTAGGCTGCTATTAGTTTCTGTGGCAGACTGAGACAGAGGTAGTGTGGTATGATGGAGCCTGGGTCGCCGTGTGTGGGCAGCATGAGGACGGCTATACAGACGACAGCGGCTGACACAATCAGCCAGTTGGGGCCGTGGGTCGGTGACGACGAAGAAGTCCGGACTGAAACAGACGTGGCAGGTTACTGAATGGTAATCATGAACATGATTAGCCTAAATTATTTATGCTGCTAACGGACATTCATACCTAATTTTTTCTATGCCAGTGCATTCACACAATGATTCCATATAAAAAAGTATATATTCTTTTTAAATACTGTCTTTTTGTGCATTTTTGCTGTCTAAATAATGTCAGTGGGTGATAATATAAGCTGATGACGCTCACTGTAGAAGACGATGATGCAACACGGTGCTAACTGGACCGAAAACACGCCACAATAAAAATGAAAAGAAGTTTTTTCAAAAACGGAAATATCAGGTCGGCTGTAAACTAACTAATACAGAATAAATACCCTTAATATAACTTTCGTATTTTTATTTAATATGACGTTCTTTAGTACCCATTTGCTTCACTTGATCTCTGTAGCAAGTTTCTGAGCGATATTTATTTTAATGTTCACTGGGGGATGCTAAAAACATGTATGTTAAAAAAGCTGGAGATCCTGCATCGTATGAGGAGACTCGTAAGGGATGACAACTCACAGTCCCGTTCTTTGAATCTGTGGTGGGGCAATCTCTCAGGAGTGCTGGAGGGAAGACTTTCAAAGCAATCCTCCTGGGTTTGACTCGCCTCCCTCGTGGGAAGCAGGGTGCAGGTCACATCCTTCCTCCCTGGGGAAAATATTGTTAAAATATTTTAAAATTTCACATACGACCCCAGTTGAAGAACAGATTCACAGCTGAACGACCACAGACACTCAGCTCTCATCGTTTGACATGTTTGGCTTCACACCAACATTTAAAATTTATTTTACCTTAAAGCTCCCGCCTCCGTTGATTTAGCACACTGCAAATCAGGTACATCAATGTTCAGATCTGTAGAGTGTTAATATTAATATGCACATTCGTTTTTTAATAAAACAGTGAGCACTTTAGTTAAAATGAATGAACTGACTTGACTCATTAGATCTGGAAACTTGTGAAACTGTAACTAAGCCATGTGCTGTAGTATATACCACTTTTGTTTTGTTTTTCTGCTAAATTTTGACTGGATTTGATCAAAAACAATTTAATAGATTGTGCAATGATTTCATCAAAACTAAACAACACATTTGCACAAGCAATGCTAGGTACATTTGCACAAGCGTGCTAGCAATGCTAGGTACATTTGCACAAGCAATGCTAGCAATGCTAGGTACATTTGCACAAGCAATGCTAGCAATGCTAGGTACATTTGCACAAGCAATGCTAGCAATGCTAGGTACATTTGCACAAGCGTGCTAGCAATGCTAGGTACATTTGCACAAGCAATGCAAGCAATGCTAGGTACATTTGATTTTTGTAGAAACGATTCCAAAACAAGACAAGTGAAAAAACTTCATCGAGGATGAAGCTTTAAAGGTAGACAGTCATGTTATAGAGTATAAACTATCATGTTATATAGTATAAATTATCATGTTATACAGTATAAACTATCCTGTTACACAGTGAATATCTACATTGCCTGCTTGAATGGCAAGGTCAGTACTATGTAGGCTATGACAGACTTAACAAGATTTAACAAGATTTGCCATCCAAGCCAAAGGCCCAGATGGCAAGTGGACAAGGAAGCCATTGGCTTATCGAGAGTCCAACAATGTTCATCTACTTATAACACGCCCTCCTGAGATATGTGTCAACCTTGTTTTTAAACATATTCACGCTGCTCGCAGTTACACAATCTGTAGACAGTTTGTTCCATTCATTTATTGTCCTCTGTGAGAATGAGTGCTTCCTGATGTCCAATCTACATTGATCCTTTACTAATTTTTCCTCATGTCCTCTAGTTCTGCTATCCTTCTTGAGTGAGAAAAACATATTTCTATCAATATTTTCATACCCATTCAATATCTTAAAAACTTCAATCTGATCTCCTCTTAACCTCCTTGTCTCTAGAGTTGTTAAACCACATTCTTTCAGGCGTTCTTCATAACTAAGGTCTCTAAGTTCTGGAATCATTTTAGTTGCTCTCCTTTGTATGCGTTCAAGCGTATCTATATCCTTCTTATGATATGGTCTCCATGCTTGTATACAGTATTCTAAATGAGGTCTAACTATTGCTTTATAAAGAGGTATAATTAACTTTTTTCCCTTGTATGTTATGTTTCTTCTAATCAATCCAAGAATTTGATTACCCTTTGAAGCTGCAATACCACACTGCTCTGAAACTTTCATATCAGCGCTTATTGTAACTCCTAAGTCCTTTTCTTTTACAGTAGTACCCAGAACAGTATCTCCCATTTTATAGTTTACATTCAAGTTCCCATGTCCTGTATGGAGGCATTTACATTTCCCAAAATTGAACAACATCTGCCATTTCTCAGACCATTTCACTAATCTGTCTAGATCGTTTTGTAAATGTTGTTTATCACCATCAGTATTAACCTTTCTAAACAGTTTTGTGTCATCCGCAAATTTCAGTATGTTACTTGTTATACTGTCGTCCAAGTCATTGATATAAATTAAGAATAATATAGGTCCTAATACTGATCCTTGAGGTACCCCACTCAAAATCAATTTCCAATTTGAAACTTCTCCATCTACTACAACTCGTTGTCTTCTGTCAGTCAGCCATTGTTCTATCCAGTCAGTTATGCTATCCCCGATACCATGGGCTTTTAATTTAAGTAGTAATCTTTGATGTGGCACTTTGTCAAAAGCTTTCTGAAAATCTAAGCAGATAATATCTACTGGCAATCCCACGTCTATCCACTTAGTGATTTCTTCCAAAAAACATAACATATTTGTTAAGCATGACCTCGCTTTAAGGAATCCATGTTGAGATGAATTTAATAATTTATGCTTAACGAGGAAGTCCACCATATGGTCTTTAATTAACCTTTCTAATAATTTACAAATCACTGACGTTAAACTCACTTGCCTGTAATTCTCTGATTAATTTCTCGAACCCTTTTTAAATAATGGTATGATGTTTGCTTCTTTCCATTCAAACGGAACAACTCCATCTTTTAATGACAAGTTGAATACTCTTGCAAGTGGTATACTGATTTGTTCTACTGTTTCCATTAGTAATTTTGGAGGAATCCCATCCACCCCCGGTGATTTGTTATCCTTCATTGCCTTTATTTTCTTAGCTACCAATTCTGGAGTTACAACTAACGGTCCTAAATAGTCAGATTTAGCCCCTGAAATTTAGCATCAGCAACTGGTAATGAACTAATATCTTCTTTGGTAAACACTGAACTGAAGTAACCATTTAGGTCTTCCGCCATTAAAAACCCCTGTGATATTATATTTCCAGCACTGTCTTCTAGAGGTCCAACCTTGTCTTGTATGTTTTGTTTACTCCTGACATATGCATAAAAACTCTTGCTGTCATTTTTTATGTCACATGCTAGTTTTTGCTCATAGCTTCTTTTAGATTGTCTGATTTCAGTTGTAGCTGCATTAAGTACCTCTTTGTAATTTGCATAGTCTTCTTCCTTTCTGGTACGCCTATAAACCCTCCACATAGTTTGTTTTAGCATTATTTTTCTAATAGCCTCTTTTGACAAGTGTTTCTTTCTACACCGTTTTCCTTGTTTTTGGAAGGGAACAAATTTATCGATGATACTCTCAATTTCATATTTTAGAATATTCCAACATTCAATTGCGGTCTTATTCATCAGCATGTTATTCCAATCTAGCTTTGCTAAGTATTTTCTCATATCTTTGTAGTTACCTTTGTGGAAGTTTCTCTTGTACGTCTTCTTATTTTTACTTTCTGATTTTACATTGATGTCAAAATGTATTTGATTATGGTCACTGTTACCCAATGGTTCAAATATTTTTACATTGTCCACTAATTCTTTTTGTGATGACAAAACTATATCTAATACATTTTCTCCCCTGGTTGGTTCTAGTACGTGCTGAGTAAGAAAGCTATCCTGGATTAAACATAGAAATTGTTGATCCTCAATCCCTGTGCTCTCTAGAGAATTCCATTGTATGTGTCCATGGTTAAAATCTCCCATTATGATACATTCCCCTTTACTAACTTCCTTTATAGCGTTTTTATTTTTGTGTTGTCCTCTTCGTTTATGTTTGGACTTCGGTAAACTACTCCAATAGTTAATTTTGAATTTCCTGAAACAATTTTGCACCAAACAGCTTCATCGCAATCTGCTTCCCTTTCTAGTTTTATTTCATAAGCCTGAATAGATTCTTTAACATATAAAATAACTCCCCCGCCCCTTCTTCCTATTCGATCTTTCCTAAACATTACGTATCCTGTCAGTCCTAATTCAGCATCTGTTATATCTATGTTGGCCCATGATTCAGTTATACCAATTATGTGAGGGTCAATATCTTCTACCATAATGTTTAATTCGTTTTTCTTATTTACTATGCTCCTTGCATTTAAACATACGCATCTATAACCTTTTTCAGAGATGTTTTTCGGATGATTTGATATTGATTTATCTGTGCTAGTGGCCTCTTGTTCTGCTTGAGACACCTCTAGGTAACCCCCCTGCACTTCTAGTTTAAAGAATGTTTACTTCCAAAAATATTTGTCATTGTACCCAAGTCGCTATCTACTGCTGCTGAAAGTTTGTCCGCGAATACTGCCGCCCCCTTTCCAGTTAAATGAAGCCCATCCTTCATGTACATATCTGCCCTTCCAACAAAACTTCCCCATAAATCCACAAATCCAACTTCCTCTTCCCTACACAGCCTCTGGACTAACATGTTAATTGCCATCCCCCGACAATTTCGATATTTGTGACCCCTCCTGCCCATTACAGGTAAAATCCCTGACAGTATTACCTGCTCAACCCGCGTCTGTTTTAGTGTTCTGACCAACTGCCTATATTTCCTAACTATGGCAGTTGTACCCTCCCTCTCTACGTTATTTGTCCCTACGTGTACTAAAACAGATCCACCCTTACCCGAAACCTAAGACTGTGGTCCCACACTCACTTATCAAAGACTTGAGACTCACATCTATCACAGGCTTAAGACTCTGGTCCAACACCCACGTATCACAGACTAAAGACTCCCACCTATCACAGACTTAAGACTCCCATCTATCACAAACTTAAGACTCCTACCTATTACTGACTTAAGACTCCCATCTATCACAGACCTAAGACTCCTACCTATCACACACATGACTCCCACCTATCACAGACTTAAGACTCCTACCTATCATAGACTTATGGTTCTGGTCCCACACTTGGATACGGAACTTGTCTCTTGTCCCATAGGTGGAGCCACCAAGGACATCTTTGTGTCGTATCACTCTGTAATAGCAAATCATGTTTATATAGTTCACAGCGATCCTTCAAGTCTGGAAGGAGATGCTCTTAGCTGGGCCTGGCAGATGTCCCTAAATCAATAGATATACAAAATAAAATATAATGTAAAACTTAGAGCATAAAATTGGGTGTAGCACAGGTGTAGCACAGGTGTAGCACAGGTGTAGCACAGGTGTAGCACAGGTGACAATAATAACACGAAGATTTTTATTGATTTCATTAAGTCGATTATTTCTTTAATCTAATCAAGATTGTAATCGTGATTACATGCAAGAGAAATCATAACCAATTACAGTCTTTTTTTAGGTAATCACACTTGTAATCGCTCTGTTAAATGTCAACAGTAATTGTAATTGATTACATTTATTGTGTACTTTGAAGCAAGCATATCACTTGCACTACTCAATCAAACAGTATCTTATGCCGTATTGTGTGTTTATGCAGATTTTTTTATTTGGGATGACTGTTAAAGTGAAACCAAAGGCATTGTTTTGGGCCTTTGCACCTATACGAGTGCCTAAAAACTAACCATCTGCAACTATACCTCAGCCGAAGGCTTCGACACAATGCAAACACACGATCAAGAGAACTGTCAAATCGGAATGTAAGGAGGTTAGTAAACAATGAATGAATTGAGAACTGTCAAATCGGAATGTAAGGAGGTTAGTAAACAATGAATGAATGGACTGTGCTAGTTTCAATTTAAATGTTGATGCAATTTCAGTCAAGGCCCGAGTTCGGATGTTGTTTGTTTTATATTTACAAAGAAATTAATCATATATAAAAATTACATATTTGAATACATGTTACGCAATTTGCATCTGATGAAAACTTTGGTGGGGACACCTAGTGAGTAGTAGATGAACTGTGACAGAGGACATCTCCGCTACTGTAGTGACATCTTTGGACCCCATTTTTGTTGTATAATCCCATTTTGTAAACCTATGCAATACCAGAAACCATTTTTAGAAAGCATAATAATATGTGTGCAATATACATCAATACAAACAATGTTGTATCACAGTTGTATAACTGACATGGTCATTTCATAAACTGTTTACACACGACAGTATGCTTACACATATGTATTTTGTTTGGTCAATTAGACAGGTGATGACTTACATATCTATGCAGTGTCCAGGTTTTAGCCGCCCCTCTGTGTCCACTACACTGTATTTCTTGGGGACCGTGCACAAAACTACAACAGAAAAAAAGATGCATTTCTTGGGGACTGTGCACAAAACTGAAACAGAAATATAGATGTATTTCTTAGGGACCATGTACAAAACAGCAACAGAAATAACGATGTATTTCTTAGGGACCATGCACAAAACTGAAAGAAATAAAGATGCGTTCATGTTGACAGACTACTGGGCAGTAATGATGTCAAACATAAGCATTTGCAAACACAATCCTACATACCGTAGACTTACAATGTTAATCATTGACAATGACAAGAACACATCAACACATGATGGAAAATAACAAGAAACGCGTTCAACATTCACTGGCAGCAACATTTCAAAAACGTAGAGCTCTAGAGTGTAAGGATGCAGGAAAGGAAGCTGAGAGTTGCTTGCTCCTACAGATGCAATGGTGACATGGCAACAAGGATCACCCTGTGGCAACCAGTGCATGGAGGAACAAGTCAAAGCAGACCTGCCTTAACAATTTACTGACTGTCTAGGGGGAAATGTGGGACTGGCGCCTGAGGAGCTGAAAAAGGCAATGAAGGACAGAGAGCTCCTCCGTTTGTTGGCAGCATTTAAAGGTGCCGCCTCAATTAAAGGTGCCGCCTCAATTAAAGTTCCTCCCTCAATTAAAGGTTCTTCCTCAATTAAAGTTCCCTCCTCAATTAAAGGTGCCTCCTCAATTAATGGTCCTTCCTCAATTAAACGACCCTACTCAATTAAACGTCCCTCCTCAATTAAAGGTGCCTCCTCGTTTAAAGGCACCTCCTCAATTAAATGTCCCTCCTCAATTAAAGGTCCCTACTCAATTAAACGTCCCTACTCAATTAAAGGTGCCTCCTCAATTAAAAGTGCCTCCTCAATAAAAGGTCCTCAATTAAAGGTCTATCCTCAATTAAATGTGCCTCCTCATTTAAAGGCGCCTCCTCAATTAAAGGTCCCCCCTCAATTAAAGGTCCTTCCTCAATTAAAGGTCTATCCTCAATTAAATGTGCCTCCTCAATTAAAGGTGCCTCCTCAATTAATGGTCCTTCCTCAATTAAAGGTCCCTCCTCAATTAAAGATGCCTCCTCAATTAAAGGTCCCTCCTCAATTAAACGTCCCTCCTCAATTAAAGGTGCCACCTCAATTAAAGGTGCCTCCTCAATTAATGGTCCTTCCTCAATTAAAGGTCCATCCTCAATTAAATGTGCCTCCTCAATTAAAGGTGCCTCCTCAATTAAAGGTGCCTCCTCAATTAATGGTCCTTCCTCAATTAAAGGTCCCTCCTCAATCAAAGATGCCTCCTCAATTAAAGGTGCCTCCCCAATTAAAGGTCCCTCCTCAATTAAACGTCCCTCCTCAATTCAAGTTTTTTGCTTGTCCCATTTCAAAATTATTTTGTGAAAATTCAAACCTGCCTAGTATCCACCACGACATGTTAGCTCGTTTGTGCAACTTTTGTATGTAGTTTTTGTAAAGTCATCAGACAGAGTATTAAATTATTTAATGCTTGATCCAGCATTTATAGAAGTTAAAATGAAACGCTGAAAACTCGTCTCAAATGCTGAAATTTCATAACTTTGTCATGTCATCGACGAGATGATGGAAGTCACGCCCATGATCAGCCTTGACCCCATAAAGTGTTTAATCTTTTGGATATCCACTATTTTGAGCCTTACCAGAATTAACGACATTTCTGTCATTATGGTTAAAACTCACAAAATGGTCATATTTCTTATATTTATTTTACTTCCAAATCTTAATGTTCCATACAAAATCCCTGTTTCTCTTAACCCCAATGTGTGATACTATCTATACCCCCCACACCTGGTACAAGCATCACTTGTGATGTCTCTACCTTCTGGACTGTCCACAGACATGTCTAATCAGCCCAAGCAAATATTGAAACAACAACAGGCTACAGCAGCCAGCTGAGGCAGGAAAACCAAGATCAAAAGCCAGGCCAGTCAAGTACAAGCTCTTGCTAATTGCAGTTATATCCCCTGATATGTGCCAGTGTAAATTTAGCAGTGCAAAAAAGATCAGGATTTTTAGTACAAGGTAGAACTTAAAATGGTAGTGGTGCAGGAAGCAAACTTGATTTTATTCACTTTGTAACAGTGTGGATTTCAATATTGTGCCACAGTCTGTAATGTCTGAACACTCAACAAATTTCTTACTGTTCACATAAAAGACCAACAATATTCAATCTTACCAAAAAACGATTTGACAAAACTACAAACATAGCTAAAAATTACCTACAGTTTCAGTGAACTTGTTGAGTATTTGCAACAACAAAAATTATCATGTTTGTAGGGAACTCATCAGAGGGCCAGAGAAATGTCCCTTCATATATAATTGTAGCTCGAGAGACTTTTACCTGGTCATATTTGCTATTCCCTACTGTATTCCCTACTGTATTCCCCCCTGTATTCCCCACTGTATTCCCCACTGTATTTCCCACTGTATTCCCCACTGTATTCCCCACTGTATTCCCCACTGTATTCCCTACTGTATTCCCTACTGTATTCCCTGTTGTATTCCATACTGTATTCCCTGTTGTATTCCCTGTTGTATTCCCTACTGTATTCCTACTGTATTCCCTGTTGTATTCCTACTGTGTTCCCTGCTGTATTCCCTACTGTATTCCCTGTTGTATTCCTACTGTATTCCCTGCTGTATTCCCTGTTGTATTCCTACTGTATTCCCTGCTGTATTCCCTGCTGTATTCCCTGTTGTATTCCTACTGTATTCCCTGCTGTATTCCCTACTGTATTCCCTGTTGTATTCCTACTGTATTCCCTGCTGTATTCCCTACTGTATTCCCTGTTGTATTCCCTGTTGCATTCCCTACTGTATTCCCTACTGTATTCCCCACTGTATTCCCTACTGTATTCCCTGTTGTATTCCCTACTGTATTCCCTGTTGTATTCCCTACTGTATTCCCTGTTGCATTCCCTACTGTATTCCCTACTGTATTCCCCACTGTATTCCCCACTGTATTCCCTGTTGTATTCCCTACTGTATTCCCTGTTGTATTCCCTACTGCATTCCCTGCTGTATTCCCTACTGTATTCCCTGTTGTATTCCCTACTGTTGTATTCCCTACTGTTGTATTCCCTACTGTTGTATTCCCTACTGTTGTATTCCATACTGTATTCCCTGCTGTATTCCCTACTGTATTCCCTGTTGTATTCCCTGTTGCATTCCCTACTGTATTCCCTACTGTATTCCCCACTGTATTCCCTACTGTATTCCCTACTGTATTCCCTGTTGTATTCCCTACTGTTGTATTCCCTACTGTTGTATTCCATACTGTATTCCCTGCTGTATTCCCTACTGTATTCCCTGTTGTATTCCCTGTTGCATTCCCTACTGTATTCCCTACTGTATTCCCTACTGTATTCCCTGTTGTATTCCCTGTTGTATTCCCTACTGTATTCCCTACTGTATTCCCTGCTGTATTCCCTGTTGTATTCCCTGTTGTATTCCCTACTGTATTCCCTACTGTATTCCCTGTTGTATTCCCTGCTGTATTCCCTGTTGTATTCCCTGTTGTATTCCCTACTGTATTCCCTACTGTATTCCCTGTTGTATTCCCTGTTGTATTCCCTACTGTATTCCCTGTTGTATTCCTACTGTATTCCCTGTTGCATTCCCTACTGTATTCCCTGTTGTATTCCTACTGTATTCCCTGCTGTATTCCCTGTTGTATTCCCTGCTGTATTCCCTACTGTATTCCCTACTGCATTCCCTACTGTATTCCCTGTTGTATTCCTACTGTATTCCCTACTGTATTCCCTGTTGTATTCCCTGCTGTATTCCCTACTGTATTCCCTGTTGTATTCCCTACTGTATTCCCTGTTGTATTCCTACTGTATTCCCTGCTGTATTCCCTGTTGTATTCCTACTGTATTCCCTGCTGTATTCCCTACTGTATTCCCTGTTGTATTCCTACTGTATTCCCTGCTGTATTCCCTGCTGTATTCCCTGTTGCATTCCCTACTGTATTCCCTGTTGTATTCCTACTGTATTCCCTACTGTATTCCCTGTTGTATTCCCTGTTGCATTCCCTACTGTATTCCCTGTTGTATTCCCTGTTGCATTCCCTACTGTATTCCCTGTTGTATTCTCTGCTGTATTCACTACTGTATTCCCTGTTGTATTCCCTACTGTATTCCCTGCTGTATTCCCTGTTGCATTCCCTACTGTATTCCCTGTTGCATTCCCTACTGTATTCCCTGTTGTATTCCCTGCTGTATTCACTACTGTATTCCCTGTTGTATTCCCTACTGTATTCCCTGTTGTATTCCCTACTGTATTCACTACTGTATTCCCTGTTGTATTCCCTACTGTATTCCCTGTTGTATTCCCTGCTGTATTCACTACTGTATTCCCTACTGTATTCCCTGTTGTATTCCCTGCTGTATTCCCTGTTGTATTCCCTACTGTATTCCCTGTTGTATTCCCTGCTGTATTCACTACTGTATTCCCTGTTGTATTCCCTACTGTATTCCCTGTTGTATTCCCTGTTGTATTCCCTGCTGTATTCACTACTGTATTCCCTGTTGTATTCCCTACTGTATTCCCTACTGTATTCCCTGTTGTATTCCCTATTGTTACCATTTCTGCCATCGGCATGACAGAAATACTTTTCTGCCTGGCAGAAATAACTTTCTGCCTGGTTAAAACCCAACACTGACTGCATGGCTCATTATGTTTCAAGTTTAATCTTCACAACTTCTTGTTTTCTTTTGCGGTATTTTGTAACCAAAATACTCTACACACAGAAATGCTCGAACTGCCACCAAAACTAGCAGATGGCCTCATTTTGGATGCGTAAGATGAACCCAGGTGTCACGTGGTACCCTCTGTTGGCTACTTGCAGTTGTCCGACTAGAGCAGCCATTACAAAATTTTTTAGTATTATCTTGTTACAAATATAGACACAATTTGTACCAAATTCGCATAGCGATTCAAATGGACAGACAACTGACCTTTGAACTTGAGGTTGAACTCGTAAGGGTTGTAGAGAGTGAGCACCTGGCGATGGGTCGACTGGTCATCAGCAAATATGACGAGGGAGGTCGGAAAAACAAACACAGGCAACTTGCCGTCGCCAAAACTGGCTGCCTGCATCTCACAATCTTTGTCACCACGGTTCACTGACGTCTCATGTAGTCTGTGTCACCACAGCTCACTGACGTCTCATGTAGTTTCTGTCACCACGGCTCACTGACGTCTCGTATTCTCTGTCACCACGGCTCACTCATGTCTTATGAAGTCTGTGTCATCATGGCTCAGTGATGTCTCATGAAGTCTGTGTCATCATGGCTCAGTGATGTCTCATGAAGTCTTTGCCACCACGGTTCACTGCAGGACACAAACCACAGTTGATTTTTCAACCGTTGGCCATGTTAACTAACATTTGGCATGATTATGTGAACACCAAAAACTTTTAACCCTCATGACCTCCACTGGCACTATGTCACCAATATGCTGAACACGTGTAATCAAAATCATATTCTTACCCTCAAAATTGGCAGCTTTCGCAAAATAATAGTATTCCTACTGGTGTTTCAGGAATCTGTCACCATCAAAATACCTATATATATATATATATATATATATATATATATATATATATATATATATATATATATATATATATCTCTATATATATATCTATATATATATATGTGTGTGTGTGTGTGTTGTTCAAATCCACTGCTTCATAACGCAACATCTCACTGACAAAGGACCAACATCTCACTGACAAAGGACCAACATCTCACTGACAAAGGACCAACATCTCACTGACAAAGGACCAACATCTCACTGACAAAGGACCAACATCTCACTGACAAAGGACCAACATCTCACTGACAAAGGTCCAACATCTCACTGACAAAGGACCAACATCTCACTGACAAAGGTCCAACATCTCACTGACAAAGGTCCAACATCTCACTGACAAAGGACCAACATCTCACTGACAAAGATCCAACATCTCACTGCCAAAGGTCCAACATCTCACTGCCAAAGGTCCAACATCTCACTGCCAAAGGTCCAACATCTCACTGCCAAAGGTCCAACATTTCAAATGGTTTAACATTGCTGGCTAAAAACATGAAGTTTCTTCTTGGCAAATAAAGTAATTGAAATCGGCTATATACAGGGTTGATGACATGAACACTTGTTCTTCTTCTAACAACTTCTTCCATTATGAACTTACATGAACTTACATGAATTTACTTCAACTTCCCTCATAATTGGCTTGGTTGTTTTTATTTAGTAGGGACATGGAGAGGATTCAACACTGGAGCTAGAAGCCCCCTAACATTTCCAAATAAAGGTTTTAAAGCACCTTTAAACTCATTCACACTATTTGTTTCTACTGCAGTTTGTGGCAGATTGTTCCATTCCTTCACAAGTCGTTGACTGAAGAAGTTTTTTCTGTCCAGTCTCGATGGCTGTTGAATCAGTTTTATACTGTGTCCTCTGATTCCCTGTGCACGTTTGTCAAATACAAACAGTTCAGTAGCTTCTATACCTTCCAGGCCATTAATGATTTTGTACGTTTCCAGATCACCTCTCAAATACCTCATCCCTAGGATATGAGACTTGTGGCTCATAGCTGGTGTTCGTATGTCATCCAATTGATATCAGGGATCATGCACAGAGCTCTCTTTTGGACACCTTCAATGAGATCGATGGCTTGTTGCAGGTTGGGATGCCACACTTGCATGGCAAACTCAAGATGAGGTCTGACGAAGTACTTGTATAAAGGTAGTATGTTTTTCTGTGTTTTAACACTCATTGTACGTCGGATCATCCCGACCATTCTGTTGGCTAGTTTGACTTTAGCAGAGACAAGGTTCTTTGCTGTGAAACTTTCATTTATGTAGACTCTTTCTCTACTGTCAAGCTGTTTAATCTTTCATCACCAATGAAGTAGTCATATCTGGGATTGTTGAAACCGTCATGTAACACATGTCACTTCCCTATGTTGTACAGCATCTGCCAGTCTGCTGACTATACCAGTAGTTTGTTCAAGTCCTCTTGCAGGGTGAATGCTTTCTCATCCAGAAACACACCTCTGCAGGTTTTTTTGTCATCAGCAAACTTTGACAATTTTTATGTTATGTTACCATCTACATCATAATGTATGTGACAAATCCCAGTGGTCCTAGTACTGTTCCCTGTGATACCAGCACTGTTCTCTGTGGTCCTAGTACTGTTCCCTTTTTGACATCTGTCCAGGTAGATTGCTTGCCATTTCTTACAACCCTGTGTTTTCTGTCTTTCAGCCATGCCTCAGTCCAGGTTATGTACTTGGGTCCAATTCCACGTGCTTCCATCTTCTTCTCTAGTCTTTTATGAAGTACGCAGTCGAACGCCTTACAACCATCCAGGTATATAACATCCACCGGTAGCCCTTCATCCAGCATTTTTATCAGATCTTCTATGTACATAATCAGGTTGATTAGGACCGACTTTCCAGGTACAAACCCGTGTTGGGATTCTAGAATCAATCTATTTCTCTCAAAATGAGCCATGATTTCATCTTTCCAAATACTTCCCATCACTTTGCATACTCTGGAGGTCAAACTGTAGTTTCCTGCTTTGCATTTTTTACCTTTCTTAAATATCGGTGTGATGTTTTGCCGTCTCCAGTCTACAGGTACTCATCCTATGTCCAGTGGTGTGTCAGAGTCACCTCTGCTCTGTGTTGGTAGTGTCAGTTTCATTCTAGCCAGTTTGAAAACTTTATTTAAATAACATGCTCAGAGGAATTGCCAGTTCTTCAGCACATTTATTTAACACAGCTGGATAAATTCCATCATCACCTGGTGACTTGTCTATGTTCAGTTTCTTAATCTTATTCAATACTTTAACTTCACTGAAATCACACTCTAGTAATGCATTTGGGTCATCTTGTCTCATTATGATCTTTGGTTCTGGTATGTTTGGATCTTCGTTGGTGTACACTTCGGTGAATGCAGTGTTCAGTAGGCCTGCCATAATCTGGTCATCTGTATGTACACTTCAGTGATTGCAGTGTTCAGTAGGCCTGCCATAATCTGGTCATCTGTATGTACACTTCAGTGATTGCAGTGTTCAGTAGGCCTGCCATAGTCTGGTCATCTGTGATTGTATTTCCATCTTCCAGTATTGAGCCAATTCGGAGTTTCGTGGTTGTTTGTGACTTCTAATACATGAAGAATTTCTTGGGATTTGTTTTTATGTTTTCAGACAGATTTCCTTCAAATAATCTCTTAGCTTTCCTCTGCGCCTTGTTACTTGCATTTAGTTCTTCATGATAAGTAGTTTACATGTAGGTTACTCAGTTTGTAACATTTCCAGCTCCTGTTTCTTTTTTCTCAGATTCTCAATTTCTTTGTTCCATCTTGTTTTCAATGGCACAAACTGCTCAACACCTCATTGTAAAGTGTGTTTCAGAGACTCCTAGTTCTGATTTACCATCCTTGATGAGAGTACAGTCTTCCAGTCATTTAATTGTAACTGCCACATTTGTAATCTCTGTATCTGAAATTAACTTCTATGACCTTTGGTTCTACATTACATATTAGGTCAAATTGTATGATGTAATGGTCACTTGTTTCAAATGGTTCCCTCACAACCACATTCTCAACCATGTTTTCATTGTCGGTGAGTACCATATTTAGTTTTTTCCTTCTCGGGTTGGTTTTGCAATGTGTTGTGTTAAAAAACAGTCAAGCACCACTTCCTGGAATTGTCTCACTTCAGCTTCAGTTTCCATAGTCTTTGAGTTTATAGGACGGTGATTGAAATCATCACATATTAGTATGTTTTTCTGTTTGCATTTGTTCTTCATTAGTTTGTGCAATGGTTGTTCGCTGTTGTATTATAATAAACTCCAATGAGTATCTTTGCATCTTGAGTTATTAAGTTGCACTCGCCTTTTGAACATTATTAGACAACCTCCACCTTTGCCGTTAAATCTGTTGTTCCTAATATTATATTGTAACCTTCAATCACCAACTCACCGTCTGCAACATCTTCATTATACGGTGGGGTTCCTTGTGAGTGTATTTGCCCAATTTTTACAGTTGGTTTCCTACCGCTATAACAGCTAAACCCTTGGCTAGACACTAGGCATAAATTGACAGTAAAAAAATCATGATAAAAATATTATATTATAATAAAAATAATATATATAATAAATTATGGCTATTAACATCATACTTAGTCCTAGACCTAGATGGCTAGAAATATTATTGGCGTTGTTGTTTATTTTGTGATACATTTAATTACTATAAATTAGGTATAATTCTGCAAGTGTAAGTACAATTGGCCTAACCTTTGACTTTGTGACTGTCGATGACCGATTGTATTTCTCTATTTTCTTAACAACAAGTAGTGACCATTTCACTCGTGACTTGAATCTAGAGTCCGAGACTTGAAAGACTTGTTGTTGATGACGTGCGGTGCACGATCGAACCAAACCAAAAGCGATTTGTATTACATTAATCAATACAAACTTTCACGGACGCTGTAATCAATAAACAATCGCTGGAGCGAACTGCGCCGTTTCTAGGTCAATTGTAGTTGCGCTGACTTGTTTACATCCTAGATTTTAAAAATAGAACCAGCGCAAACATCTGTCCGTCCGTTGACAGCCAGCGAGTATTTACATCGGACCTGTGTAAAACGTCATCGAAGACGGGGTCGGAAATGCGGGTATGTCCCCGGGTCTGGCCGAGATGTTAAAAGTTGCATTTTTAACAAAGCTTTAACAAGATTGCCATCCCAAACAACAAGTTCCAGATGGAAAGAGGAAAAGGCTTATCGACAGTCCAACAATTTTCTCACCTATGTGTAGCTCGCCCTTATCAAATATCTGTCAATTTTGTTTTTAAGCATATTAATTCACACTACAATAGCATTGACACAATCATTAGGCAGTTTGTTCCATTCATTTATCACTATCTGTGAGAAAGAGTACTTTCTCATGTCCAACCTACACTGCTCCTTAACTAATGCTGCTTTGTGTCCTTTGGTTCTACTACCATCTTTAAGTTTGAAGAACATATTCCTATCAACATCCTCATAATCATTCACTATTTTAAACATTTCTATATTTGGTCTTCTCTCAGTCTCCTGGTCTCTATAGTGTTGTCAAACCACATTGTAATAAGCGACTTTCATAACTAAAGTATCTCAATTCTGGAATAATTTTAGTTGCTCTTCGTCGTATTCTTTCTAGCTTGTCTATGTCTTTTTTACGATATGGCCTCCATGCTTGAATACAATATTCCAAATGTGGTCTAAGTATTGCTTTGTACAGGGGTACAATTAGCTGTTTCTCGTTATACATGATAGTTCTCCTAATTAGCCTTAGAATTTGATTTCCTTTCGAAGCAGTAATCCCACATTGCTCTGAAACTTTCATGTCAGCACTAAATGTTACTTCAAAGTCCTTTTCTTGTGTGGTTCTACCTAGTACAGCATCCCCTATTTTATTTTCTTCGTCCATGTTTCCATGTCCTATGTGTATACATTTACACTTCTTAAAATTGAATAACATTTGCAATTGTTCTTACCTTTTAACTAATTTATCTAGATCATCCTGTAAACTTTGTTTATCTGTATCATTAGTAACCTTTCTAAATACTTTTGTGTCATCTGCAAATTTGAGTACTTTGCTAGATATGTCATCTTCCAAATCATTTATATAATTATATTAAAAACAGTATAGGGCCTAATACTGATCCCTGTGGTACCCCACTCAAAACAGATTTCCAGTTTAAAAGCATGGTTGGGACATCGTGTTTGATTTGATTCGATTGATTGAGTGTATTCGGTTAGATCGTATACATTAATAACAGTGTAAGACAATATCCCATGAAAATAATACAGAGATACAATTGTACATAGAAGCACACCAAAGTACACTAGTTTAAAAAAAAAAAAATTTTAAATGCTGAAGACACTTTTTTTGCGCAGGGAATCGATATTCCAAATCAATAACATCTAGTTTACATATATTGTGCAAACAATTGTTAGAAACGTTGTTTTTGAGTGAAGTACACGTTTTACAGATCCATGCAGAGACAGAAATTACTTAAAAAGAGCGCCTTCAAAAAGCTTCACTCTATGGTAATATACAACGCATTAAATGTCAAGAAAATCATGGTGCCGTTCAGTTACTTTCGTGTAGTAATTATTGCGAATAGTTGATCATTTTTTACCGATATTTTTTTTAATACGGCGTATTTGCAGAATGCACCAACGTGTCCCAACCATGCTTCCAACTAGCGATCACTGATAAGTAGAAGCAGTGACGCAAAAGTGCGATCATATAATTATAACAGCATAAATCAGCCTCACCTTTAATTTTATTATTTTATTAAATAAGCGCATTTAAAGTTAACAGTGTCGTTGTAATGTTAAAAGCTTGCCTTTAATTAATTAAATGCGCGTATGTAAAGTTAAAGACATGTTTTAAATTAATTAAGTACGCGTTTGTAATGTTAAAGCTAGGCATGCCTTTAAATAATTAAGTATACTTATTTAATTGTAACCAATCGGAACCATTGAACTGTATTGTATTGATAGAATTGTGTTTCTTTGGTTCTGATTGGTTACAATTAAATATGCGTATTTAATTAGTTAAAGGCTTGTCTTTAATGTTACATGTTAATGTTATATTTGACTAATGACGCATTTAATGTGCTAATTTGTAATTTTTGCAAGCCGTTGATCATTGTCTGGAGGATGAACATATCCAAATCTTAAAAGCCATGATTTAATTGTACAAGCCACGTTCTCACAACATTAAATCATTAAGAATAAAGGAGTGTATTACAAGGCTGAAAAACCTTATTTTGGACTCGACAATGCAGGCAAGTTATAGGCCGGGCCCGCATTTTTAGTAAGATTATCCGAGGCGCCAAGAAAATGTCACAAGAAAATGTGACAACTGAAACATGTAGGAAATTAAGGTATGCGTCATCTGTCTGGTTGTGACTGATTATACGTCTTTGTTTTCTTGTAGTATAGTTAACGCAGCAGCCTAAGTTACAGATGTTCGTACTCTCGGTTCATTTATCATTTCACACGTTTGGGCGATAATGGAGTCATCTTACTCCCTTGCTTGCACTAGTGAAGTGAAAAGAAGTTTATTTGTTTAGATCATACATACAGAATCAACTTACAGTTTGTACATATTTTACATAGTTTTGATGATCCAGGGAGGCCTGCACTAAGACCTGAGAGATCGCTATCCTAGGCTAGCGCTGGGCCTAAAATCTGTTTAGCCAAATTGGCTAAAGTAAAGGTTCAAATTTTTTTAGCCAAATGAAATTTTGTGTTTGGCCATTTTTTAGCAGACACTAAGATGACAAAACGTTTTGCTGTACGAAGCACTGTTATACTCTTTTAGTTTGCTTGTTTTTCATCATACAAGGTGCATGGATGCATGTGCATTCTACAGAGTCTAAAAAAGATTCAATTGACGATGCCTTGCATTAAATAGGCTTTTGGCAGACTCATTTACATAATTCCAGTTTCAGTCAGTATAAATGCCATTCAGGTGTACGCCCATGATACGTACTAATGAAACCATGGCCAAACCTGCACATGACTTTCATAAATACATTCAACATTGCGTTTGCTTCTTATTTATTTCTAGTCAATTTAAGTAATTTTCCGGTGTAACAGGTATGTGCCATATTACATATACGTAAATGTTTCTATTCATCTGCCATTCCCGATAAAAAGTTATGTATTTGATAATGGAATGGCAGGCTGTATAGTAATATACATCACTGGCATGTTCCATATTGCATCGAAAAAACTACAGCTTATCAACCACATGAAAATCGAGCACACACTACAAATATCCAACACTACTTTGGTCTCTGCGACAGTGTCCACCCGTTTCAGTAAACCAGTGAATCCGGGAGACTTCACTTGCACTTCACACGGTCCGCATATGGGAGATAATCGCCGACTTCGCGTGATCGTTCACAGTGACGAAGTCCACCTGGCGCTTCGGCAGTAACGTCGATCTGCGGTGGTCAGCAGATATCTCGTGTTTTGCCAAGTAAAAGCATTTCACCACAATGGCGAATAGTTTTTTCATTTCTCCAAATGGGAAACCGTTTCGTCTATGGCGATGGGCAGCACTAGCCTAGCTATCGTACAAGCCTCCCTATATGGCTATGGCAATCACTATGTATGGTGCAGTAATCATTATTGGTGCTGTTTGACTAGCTTGTACATATATAAACAGATGTGGAGTTGCTAACTTTGCCTACAAATATAACTGCTAATAATACTAACAAAACTACGTAATAGTACATATAGTGCAAATAATGTGAATATTATTTTTTTAACGTGTATAAATGTGAATCGAATATAATTATCATTATTACCATGTAATAATTACAGAGAAGTTAAATAATACAGAAAAAAGATATATACATTATGCTTGTAATAATGTAATTAAAATCTTGTAAAACTAATACATTAGTTCCAAATTTATAATTTACAAATTGCATTGTGAGGAACTCAAATACCAACTGTTTTGATAGTATAGTGATAGTATTACTGAATGAATATCCAGTATAATATTATATTACAGAGCTATGAATTATTAATTAATGCAGTTTATTATGATAGCGATGACGAAGGCATACCATACATTTCTAGGCTTCAGCTGGCATATTCTTTTTGCAGACGTAGCAGTTATTTATATTACATTCCAAGTCATATTTACTTATGATATATATTTTTGAGTAATTCACAAAACTTTGCTAGGAATGGGTGTTTATTTTCTCCATGGCAATTTGTGGAAGAAAGTTTTCTTGAAGTGGTATTTTATGGCGGCAGTATATTGTATTAGTTTGTTTAATCTGGATGTTAAAGTCATAGTTTTGTGGAAAATTATTTATTGTATTGGTAAAGCGTTGTGGTGCCTTTCTTTGTCTTTTTGGTCTAGATGATACATTTTCATTACCAGTGAACAAGTTTTTAAAATATTCTGGAACAGTTCCATTTTTGTATCTGTAGAAAATTGTGCATTAAAATCGTGGATTGTGCATTAAAAGTACATTATAGTTTAATGTATTTCACAGTGATGATTGAGAAAATGACATGTGGATATAAATATTATGATTGTGCCACAGCAAGATGTTTCATGGCATAATATTAGAAAGACACTACTTAGAAATAATTTACAATATACACAGTTGTGAAATATATGTCTCTATAGGACAAGGTCTGCGATGTACCCCCCCCAGGTTTACTACATTAAACAGTGTTATACTCACCAAACCAGTTGTATGGTCAGCAGATTGTATGTCTTACAAGGAAAATGTCTGAAAATGACAAGTGGATATTTATTATTGTGTCACAGCAAGACTTTCCATGACATAATAATCAGTAGTAAGACACACAGTATAGAATTAATTCAAATTATATGCACTTGTAAAAGTATATGTATTTAAGTTGAAGTCTGCAATGTCGCTCCAGGTTTGCTATGTTGTATGGTCAACAGATTGTACGAGACTTCTTATAAGGATAAATGTCTGAAAATGATAAGTGGATATTTATGATTGCGTTGTGTCATAGCACGATATTTTCCATGACATAATAATGAGTAGAAAAACACACTATTTAGAAATAATTTACAATATACACACAATATATAGTTGTAAAATATATGTCTCTAGATTGAGGTCTGCAATGTACCCCCACGTTTACTATGTTGAACAGTGTTATACTCACCAAACCAGTTGTATGGTCAGCAGATTGTATAAGACTTGAATGTTGACTAGCTCGGAATAGCTGTTCTGCAAAGGCAACAGAAGTGAATCTATATAAACAAACATTAAATTGATATACAAAGTGTGACCCTTCATTTGCCTAATTTATACTTTTTTAGGGCCTAGGGCCTAGGCTAGCTTATTGGATAGGCTATGACAGAGTTGGTGTGATTTTGGAATAGTAGCTGTTTTTATCGACGTTTCAAATATTGGGTGACACTGAGAAATCAGTGTTGATAATTCCACCAATAGCCTAGCTCCTATCTCATCTGCACCAGGGGATTTACTTAAATGTTTATGTTTTTTATGCCAATAATATTTACTTTGAGTGATCGTTAACTCTTCCATCATAGTTTTTGTCTTCTGAAGACACTGTTACAGTAAAATCAAACAACTTGGTGCAATTTTATTCAATCAATTTTATGCAGTGACCTTGGGAGTAGCCCTGGTGGTGACCCTGGGAGTGGCCCTGGTGGTGACCCTTGGAGTGATCCTGGGAGTGGCCCTGGTGGTGACCCTTGGAGTGATCCTGGGAGTGGCCTTAATAGAGGCAGGGACAGGTCAAGGTTGGAGTCATTATGTTTAATATCATGTTTTATTATTATTTACATTATCATTATGTGACTACATAATTTTTCATTATCATTACAAGCCATCATTTTCACTATCATTACCATCAATAGTCAGTCATGTAAAGAAAAACAACAAATATACCAGTAGGTTGTAGAAGTTTCACACATTTATTGGACAATGATCATTACTTTTCATTACAGGGGTGCCTTATCAGTATCATTACATCAATTTAAAATTGTTCAATATCATTATGTAATGAACACCATTGTTATCATTATAGTGATCCCAACCCTGGGACAGGTCCTTTGTGATGAAATTAATTTGTGTTTTTCAGCCACAGGAAGTGGAGAGCAGAGTTGAAGAAACGACGGCGGAAAACTCGGAGACAACTAACAGCACAGAACACATCAACCTCTGCAGGTCAGTGTCACTGTCCTACTGTACTAACAGCACAGAACACATCAACCTCTGCAGGTCAGTGTCACTGTCCTACTGTACTAACAGCACAGAACACATCAACCTCTGCAGGTCAGTGTCACTGTCTCTGTCACTCGTGTGGTCCTACTGTACTAACAGCACAGAACACATCAACCTCTGCAGGTCAGTGTCACTGTCCTACTGTACTAACAGCACAGAACACATCAACCTCTGTGGGTCAGTGTCACTGTCTCTGTCACTCGTGTGGTCCTACTGTACTAACAGCACAGAACACATCAACCTCTGCAGGTCAGTGTCACTGTCCTACTGTACTAACAGCACAGAACACATCAACCTCTGCAGGTCAGTGTCACTGTCCTACTGTACTAACAGCACAGAACACATCAACCTCTGCAGGTCAGTGTCACTGTCTCTGTCACTCGTGTGGTGTACTAACAGCACAGAACACATCAACCTCTGCAGGTCAGTGTCACTGTCCCTACACTGTGCTAACAGCACAGAACACATCAACCTCTGCAGTGTCAGTCTCTGTCACTGTGTGGTCCTATCAACCTCTGCAACCTCTGTGGGTCAGTGTCACTGTCTCTGTCACAATCGCTCTTACCCATATTGCTAGCTCCCATACTGGATTGCTTGACTCCCAACGACGCACGATATTTTCCATGACATAATAATGAGTAGAAAAACACACTATTTAGAAATAATTTACAATATACACACAATATATAGTTGTAAAATATATGTCTCTAGATTGAGGTCTGCAATGTACCCCCACGTTTACTATGTTGAACAGTGTTATACTCACCAAACCAGTTGTATGGTCAGCAGATTGTATAAGACTTGAATGTTGACTAGCTTGGAATAGCTGCAAAGGCAACAGAAGTGAATCTATATAAACAAACATTAAATTGATATACAAAGTGTGACCCTTCATTTGCGATCTGTGTAGTTTTCTAGGGACGCCTTGGCTTCATGTTGATTAAAAAAATTCCTTCGCCACTTAAAAAGACAAATATACTAGTGACTTTTTGCACTGTACTATTATTTGTTGACACTGAGAAATCAGTGTTGATAATTCCACCAATAGCCTAGCTCCTATCTCATCTGCACCAGGGGATTTACTTAAATGTTTATGTTTTTTATGCCAATAATATTTACTTTGAGTGATCGTTAACTCTTCCATCATAGTTTTTGTCTTCTGAAGACACTGTTACAGTAAAATCAAACAACTTGGTGCAATTTTATTCAATCAATTTTATGCAGTGGCCTTGGGAGTAGCCTTGGTGGTGACCCTGGGAGTGGCCCTGGTGGTGACCCTTGGAGTGACCCTTGACAGTGTCACTGTTTCTGTCACTCGTGTAGTCCTACTGTACTGACAGCACAGAACATGTCAACCTCCATGGGACAGTGTCACTGTTTCTGTCACTCGTAGTCCTACTGTACTGACAGCACAGAACATGTCAACCTCCATGGGACAGTGTCACTGTTTCTGTCACTGTGTAGTCCTACTGTACTGACAGCACAGAACATGTCAACCTCCGTGGGACAGTGTCACTGTTTCTGTCACTCGTGTAGTCCTACTGTACTGACAGCACAGAACATGTCAACCTCCGTGGGACAGTGTCACTGTTTCTGTCACTCGTGTAGTCCTACTGTACTGACAGCACAGAACATGTCAACCTCCGTGGGACAGTGTCACTGTTTCTGTCACTCGTGTAGTCCTACTGTACTGACAGCACAGAACATGTCAACCTCCGTGGGACAGTGTCACTGTTTCTGTCACTCGTGTAGTCCTACTGTACTGACAGCACAGAACATGTCAACCTCCGTGGGACAGTGTCACTGTTTCTGTCACTGTGTAGTCCTACTGTACTGACAGCACAGAACATGTCAACCTCCGTGGGACAGTGTCACTGTTTCTGTCACTGTGTAGTCCTACTGTACTGACAGCACAGAACATGTCAACCTCCGTGGGACAGTGTCACTGTTTCTGTCACTCGTGTAGTCCTACTGTACTGACAGCACAGAACATGTCAACCTCCGTGGGACAGTGTCACTGTTTCTGTCACTCGTGTAGTCCTACTGTACTGACAGCACAGAACATGTCAACCTCCGTGGGACAGTGTCACTGTTTCTGTCACTCGTGTGTAGTCCTACTGTACTGACAGCACAGAACATGTCAACCTCCGTGGGACAGTGTCACTGTTTCTGTCACTCGTGTAGTCCTACTGTACTGACAGCACAGAACATGTCAACCTCCGTGGGACAGTGTCACTGTTTCTGTCACTCGTGTAGTCCTACTGTACTGACAGCACAGAACATGTCAACCTCCGTGGGACAGTGTCACTGTTTCTGTCACTCGTGTAGTCCTACTGTACTGACAGCACAGAACATGTCAACCTCCGTGGGACAGTGTCACTGTTTCTGTCACTCGTGTAGTCCTACTGTACTGACAACACAGAACATGTCAACCTCCGTGGGACAGTGTCACTGTTTCTGTCACTCGTGTAGTCCTACTGTACTGACAACACAGAACATGTCAACCTCCGTGGGACAGTGTCACTGTTTCTGTCGCTCGTGTAGTCCTACTGTACTGACAACACAGAACATGTCAACCTCCGTGGGACAGTGTCACTGTTTCTGTCGCTCGTGTAGTCCTACTGTACTGACAACACAGAACATGTCAACCTCCGTGGGACAGTGTCACTGTTTCTGTCGCTCGTGTAGTCCTACTGTACTGACAACACAGAACATGTCAACCTCCGTGGGACAGTGTCACTGTTTCTGTCGCTCGTGTAGTCCTACTGTACTGACAACACAGAACATGTCAACCTCCGTGGGACAGTGTCACTGTTTCTGTCGCTCGTGTAGTCCTACTGTACTGACAACACAGAACATGTCAACCTCCGTGGGACAGTGTCACTGTTTCTGTCGCTCGTGTAGTCCTACTGTACTGACAACACAGAACATGTCAACCTCCGTGGGACAGTGTCACTGTTTCTGTCGCTCGTGTAGTCCTACTGTACTGACAACACAGAACATGTCAACCTCCGTGGGACAGTGTCACTGTTTCTGTCGCTCGTGTAGTCCTACTGTACTGACAACACAGAACATGTCAACCTCCGTGGGACAGTGTCACTGTTTCTGTCGCTCGTGTAGTCCTACTGTACTGACAACACAGAACATGTCAACCTCCGTGGGACAGTGTCACTGTTTCTGTCGCTCGTGTAGTCCTACTGTACTGAGAACACAGAACATGTCAACCTCCGTGGGACAGTGTCACTGTTTCTGTCGCTCGTGTAGTCCTACTGTACTGACAACACAGAACATGTCAACCTCCGTGGGACAGTGTCACTGTTTCTGTCGCTCGTGTAGTCCTACTGTACTGACAACACAGAACATGTCAACCTCCGTGGGACAGTGTCACTGTTTCTGTCACTCGTGTAGTCCTACTGTACTGACAACACAGAACATGTCAACCTCCGTGGGACAGTGTCACTGTTTCTGTCACTCGTGTAGTCCTACTGTACTGACAGCACAGAACATGTCAACCTCCGTGGGACAGTGTCACTGTTTCTGTCACTCGTGTAGTCCTACTGTACTGACAACACAGAACATGTCAACCTCCGTGGGACAGTGTCACTGTTTCTGTCACTCGTGTAGTCCTACTGTACTGACAACACAGAACATGTCAACCTCCGTGGGACAGTGTCACTGTTTCTGTCACTCGTGTAGTCCTACTGTACTGACAACACAGAACATGTCAACCTCCGTGGGACATTGTCACTGTTTCTGTAACGCTTGTCCAGGGCTGATGCAAAAGTGTTTAGTGTGTGTGTTTACAGATAGAGGCCACCAGTGGTGTCAACAACAGGTTACACTTTTACCCCTGTGGGATGCGATAGCGTATCAGTTTGAACATCAGGCTCTCAAACAAGAGAACCCGAGTTTGAATCTTCTTGCTGCAATATTGAAGCTTCGACAATTTCGTTCATCTCACGTTGCGTCAGTTCACTCAGCTGTATAAATGAGCATCTGGCTACTGACAGGTGGATATGTAATCGAATAATCTTCATGCAGTAATTGCAGCATGGCTGAATGCTTCCCAGAGAAGTCGAGGTGGTGCTGGAATGAACAGGTCTGCCGGGGGTGAAATGTAAAGCGCTTTGAACAGTCCCACCCCTGGCGTAGACACCAGTTAGAAAGGACCAACGACATAGACACCAGTTAGAAAGGACCAACGGCATAGACACCAGTTAGAAAGGACCAACGACATAGACACCAATTAGAAAGGACCAACGACATAGACACCAATTAGAAAGGACCAAAGACATAGATGCCAGTTAGAAAGGACCAACGGCTTTTAGTGTCTCTTCAAAAAGACACACATTTCTTGTCCTGTTCCCATATGTCTGGGGCTAGAGTAATTTGTACCCAATCTTTATAATGTAGCTGGGTTGGTCACCGGCATCAGTCTTGCTTTTAGGGTCAGTTGATTGGGTGAGTTTATTCATTTAATACGTAAAATTTGAAGTTAGATATATATTTGAAGTAAGACATGTTAAGTCATATTGTAACAGTAATAATAACTAAAACTGTGTGTCGGGATGAAAATCTGCTCAAAGGCACTAACATAGTATATTATGATGTAGTATTTGTAGGAACATCACTTTCTGCTAAGATTGATCGAGGCTGCCACTGAAACGTACTGGGTCGTCCAGTTCACTGAATACAACGCATAGGAAAGTTGTTTGAACGTCTTGATGGTATATGAAATCAACTAAAACAAGGCAAAAATGTTCTCTCATGTTGATGACATTTGGGACACATGTTGAGTTACTGACTTATGTCAAAGTTTACGTACATAGCCCAGGGGTGGGAAATCTCACCCCTACATAGCCCCATTAGAAGAGTTACAAATACAGTTGATGTCACTTCCAGGACCTATTCAAGCTGTTTCTGATGGGTCAGGGAGTGAGAGAGAAGAGGATTCTGCCGAGGAGAGGGAAAGGTGAATCAGCGTTGACTCATTCCTTCAGTCTCTGTATAAAGCCAGTATTGTGGATTAGTCTCTGTATAAAGCCAGTATTGTGGATTAGTCTCTGTATAAAGCCAGTATTGTGGATTAGTCTCTGTATAAAGCCAGTATTGTGGATTAGTCTCTGTATAAAGCCAGTATTGTTGATTAGTCTCTGTATAAAGCCAGTATTGTGGATTAGTCTCTGTATAAAGCCAGTATTGTGGATTAGTCTCTGTATAAAGCCAGTATTGTGGATTAGTCTCTGTATAAAGCCAGTATTGTGGATTAGTCTCTGTATAAAGCCAGTATTGTTGATTAGTCTCTGTATAAAGCCAGTATTGTGGATTAGTCTCTGTATAAAGCCAGTATTGTGGATTAGTCTCTGTATAAAGCCAGTATTGTGGATTAGTCTTTGTACGTATTTTGTTTTGATGTTATTTGTACAGTTGTTGATATTTTGTTGTCTGAGAGAGGAATATGGAAATCTATCTTTGTTTATTTTAATGGCAGAGAACACAAACTTGGTGGAAATTATCATTGTGGATCAAGTAAAATTTACAGGGGGAATTTTGTTGACACATTGGTGCCATAGCAATGGTGGTCATTTTGTTTTTTGGTACAAATGTTCACACATGTCTACAAAAATAATACATGATGCTAAAGCATTCAAGATAGGCTAGAATGATTCATTCAAGATAAGCTAGAATGATTCATTCAAGATAGGCTAGAATGATTAATTTTCTGAGCTGTTTTAACAGTATCTTTGGTTCATAGTAAAAACTGTTATTCAACTTAAACGTGCCTCCTCGATTAAAGGTGCCGTCTCAATTAAAGGTGCTCCTCAGTTAAAGGTGACTCCTCAATTCAGATTTTTTGCTTGTCTATTTCAAATCCATTTTGTAAAAATTAAAACCTACCTTGTATCCACTATGACATGCTGACTCGTTTGTGCAACTTTTATATGTAGTTTTTCATCAGTTAAACTATTAAATTATTTACTGCTCGATCCAACATTTATTGAAGTGAAAATGGAAATGCTGAAAACCCTTAGTGAAATTTCATGGCTTTGTCATCTGATTGGCGATCATAGTGTTTACCGTTTTGGATATCCACTATTTTAAGCCTTACCAGATCTAATGACTAAAATCAGTTATTTTTTGTTCGATGCTTTGAACAAATATTCTAATTTTTTATTAGACCGACTGCAGATATTTCTTAAACTGTTCACACACTACATATTAAGATATGATGAAAAATATTATCATCATGATCTGGTAACTTGTGCAACTGTAAACAACCTTATGTTGTAGTACATGCAGCCAGACCAGTTTTGCCCATTTTTCACCTATTTTGTTTCTCTTACAATAATTTTATATTTCGTCTGATGATGTCATCATTTGTACAATGAGCTGTAGTGCCATAGTCGATTCTAGATGGGTTTGATTTTTCCTAAATGATTCTTTAAACAAGAGAGGCGAAAACGTTCATTGATGAAGGACAATTAAATAAAACTTGGAATTATGCACATACTTGATAATTTTTGCATAATTCTTCAATAATTTTATGATGTATGTATTAAAACCTGTTGATTTGACAAGTTGCTCAAATTTGAACTTCCCGTCTTCCCACAATGCACCAGGCAGAAACAACATGACCTGTGGTTGGAGAGAGAACGGAGGGCTAAGGCAGAGTGGGAGGCCGGGAAACTATGGGAGGAGAAGGAACGGCAGAAGAAGGAAGAGGAGGAGGTATGTGGGTCAAAGTACACCACAACTCATTCAGTATAATGTACAGATAACATATAGATAACACTTTGTATAATTGTGACTAATAGATATGATATCTAAAGATCTGTTCTCTTGTACCAGACCAGAGGTACATCAACATGAAGTGTAAATAAATAAAGTTCTAACAAACTAAGTGTTAATAAAGTCGATACCAAATAGTACAGCAATTTTAATATGAAATGACTTGATAGTTTGTGGTATTCAAAACATGACAGTTTCCTTACGGTAAATTGTTTGGTATAAAGATAAAATAGATAATATTTCTAATGTGACTGTAGCCCTGCTGTTACTGTCTGTAGCCCTGCTGTTACTGTCTGTAGCCCTGCTGTTACTGTCTGTAGCCAGGCACTCACTCACACAGCTGAGTGAACTGTCTGTAGCCAGGCACTCACACAGCTGAGTGAACTGTCTGTAGCCAGTCACTCACTCACACAGCTGAGTGAACTGTCTGTAGCCAGGCACTCACTCACACAGCTGAGTGAACTGTCTGTAGCCAGGCACTCACTCACACAGCTGAGTGAACTGTCTGCAGCCAGGTACTCACTCACACAGCTGAGTGAACTGTCTGTAGCCAGGCACTCACTCACACAGCTGAGTGAACTGTCTGTAGCCAGTCACTCACTCACACAGCTGAGTGAACTGTCTGTAGCCAGGCACTCACTCACACAGCTGAGTGAACTGTCTGCAGCCAGGCACTCACTCACACAGCTGAGTGAACTGTCTGCAGCCAGGCACTCACTCACACAGCTGAGTGAACTGTCTGCAGCCAGGCACTCACTCACACAGCTGAGTGAACTGTCTGCAGCCAGGCACTCACTCACACAGCTGAGTGAACTGTCTGCAGCCAGGTACTCACTCACACAGCTGAGTGAACTGTCTGCAGCCAGGCACTCACTCACACAGCTGAGTGAACTGTCTGCAGCCAGGCACTCACTCACACAGCTGAGTGAACTGTCTGCAGCCAGGCACTCACTCACACAGCTGAGTGAACTGTCTGCAGCCAGGCACTCACTCACACAGCTGAGTGAACTGTCTGCAGCCAGGCACTCACTCACACAGCTGAGTGAACTGTCTGCAGCCAGGCTGAGTGAACTGTCTGAGGCAACATCAACCATTCCCTCCACCATTCTGTCTACCATTCTTGTACCGCTTCCTCCACCATTCTGTCTGCCACTTGGTCACACAAATAATCATACAATAATTTACTAAAATTGCGCTGACACTAACAAGTTATGATTCATCGTCCAGTGGTGCCATCTCCTCTCAGAAGACTTATGTCTGCGTTGTCTATTCCATCAACCATTCTTCCACCATTCCTGCCACCATTCCCTCCACCATTCTTTCACCATTCCCTCCACCATTCCTCCACCATGCTCTACTTCGTTCATTGGAGGTACCAACAGGCACCTGAGGGTTGTGTGGGAACGCATGGCTGTGGCCACCCCGTACTTCTTCACTACCCAATCAACCCTCTCTGAGACCCATTCCACATATGGGATGACATCCTGGTTTCTCTAGCTCCTTTTTCCTCTTGTCTGTTTTCTTGCTCTTGTTTTCCGTCACATTTTCTAGGCCCAGGACGGATAGCCGCACCTTCTAAGAGCTCCTTTTGAGTCTTCCTTTGACTTCCAATCATCGTCATTGCTGATGAAGCAATCGTGACAAGATTGGCAAAAGTCTAAACAGACATAAATAAAACAAGATTTGTTTGATCATGTAAATCAGCTGCCCTGAGAAATGTTCAATGATATAATTACTGATTACCCCAGTCATGATCACTAATGCAGCTAGCACTGCTCATTGAAAGGTGAACACAAAGATGAACTCAAAGCTGAACACTTGTTGCAGAGACGCATCAAAGAAGAGTGGGAGGAACGAGAGAAGAAAGAACGGGAGGTGGCGGAGGAGAAAAAGAAGGCTGAGGAAGAAGAGAAAGCGAGAAAGGTGATGGGCAACAACGACCCTCTAGAATATCCTCTTTTAGTTGTTGGGCTTTGTATAAGAAACCGTTTGTTGGTGGTACAGGGCACCACAAGCATATGTGCATTTTTCAGGCAATGGCGCATGGGTATCAGGACATAATCCTTCCGGACAATATCCCCACCAGACAATATCCCCATAAAAAAAATCCCCACTCCAAATGCATTATATAATAGTTATCACTATATTATTACCTACATAAATGTAATTGCATAATGTAGTTTTACAATATACACCTGTACGCAGCTTTATTGATTTTGCACCAGTTTATGTTAGTTCAATATTTTATCAGGAGGGGGCAGCACATTGGCATGCACCCATACTCCAATAGCTGGTGCACAACTTTGGCATTCAGTTCAATGTCTCCTCCTTTTTATTTCTGCCTTCTGCTTCAAAAGTTATCAAGACCACTGAGTATAATAAATATAAGTGACATATTGAATGTTGTTATACTGTTGAATGTCATTTTATTGTTGCCTATAAACAAGGGATATCGTCCGGGGGATTATGTTCTAAAATAAACACACCAATGTGCTTCAATTTAACATTATTATTTTTCTTCAGTTTAACATTATTTTCACAATTGTGAAAAAGTAAGTGTAAAAAGTAAGTGTAAAAAGTAAGTGTAAAAAGTAAGTGTAAAAAGTAAGTGTAAAAAGTAAGTGTAAAAAGCAGCAGACAAAAATTTTTTTAACTTTAAATTGCAGCAAAGTTCAAGTCTCCAGTGAACGTAGCCTGATGTATTTAATCTGCCAGTTAATTGCAGTAGATGTCTTAACGAGATTCATTGCACTAGGACCCTTAACGAAATTCACATTTCAGCTACGGAAATCACTCTGCAAGATACTAGCATCGAAGTCGCCATGCGTATCTTTTGTGTCAATCCCACTGGTTTAACTGTACAACTCGTGTATTTTGTCCAGTCAGGCCTAACACATTTAATCAGTTGAAATCTGTATCTTGTGACTTTAAATTTTTTGTGTAACGATATAACATTTTTAGTTAATTAACCTGCTTTCCTTTGTCGATCGAGTGGCTCCATCTATCAGGCTATGAGATATACCTAGGTCAAACAAAATCCGGCACGTTTTGTCAGAAATCTGACTAGCATCAAAATTATTTGCTCTTCGCCAGCTGTGTGTGTTTTATTTTTCCATTTGAAGCATATCTGTATTAAAACATGACACGGCCGTATTCCTCCAGAAATCCTAAAAGTATGTATTATGTGTGGTAAATCTGTGCAGTGTAGTAAGTCTGTGCAGCCACGTTGTGCGAACATGCATGCGTGCGTGCGTGCATGTATGTGTGCATGTATGTGCTATGTGCATTCAGCACCATGATTATTCTCACGATATCTGCCTAAAATACTAAATAGACTAAAATACTTTACTTAAACTGTGTTTTACACTTAAGATGTGTTTTACTGAATCTCAAAATCAACTTGCTTATTTCATTTAAAAATTGTGAAAGTTGTGGACCAGGTAATAATTCAAATTAGTCCCCCATTTTGTCATGTGACATGTTTGATCAATGGAAACCCTGATTTGTCTGGTGGCTCCACCTGTGTAATACTGGCTTACTTAACTTGAGCGCTGTCGCAGATTGCAACGTCTGATGTTCAACGGTGGTATGCCTGTGGCGCCACCTGGTTTTCTTTGACAGGACTTGCTGCTTAAAGAGGCGACCACTCACGCCAAGAAGGTAAAGTGACCAACCAGAGTTAAGGTATAAGTTACAGATATTTCTATAGCCAAAATATACATTTTCCCTCTGTTACATCTAAAGAAGGCAATGTTTAGTTTTTGGTTGTCTTCCTACAACGTAACAGGAGGAACGCATAAAAGCGGTATCCGCTACTTAATGTCACTTGCTCATTTTTTATTTCAAAGGACACGTTCTTTGGTACATCTAAGAAAGGCTATGCTATAGAAATATCCAGTTCCACACCTTCCATAGTAATCATGTGAAGCAAATTGTGTGCCAAAGAACGTGTTATTTAAAATATTTGAAAAAATATAGTTATATTGAGTTGTCTGGCTACCGCTGTTTGTGGTCCTCTCCTTTCAGTCATGATGTTTGTGGTCATCCTGTACGTCTCCTTTCAGTCATAATGTTTGTGGTCCTCTACATCTCCTTTCAGTCATGATGTTTGTGGTCATCCTTTACGTCTCCTTTCAGTCATGATGTTTGTGGTCATTCTCTACGTCTCCTTTCAGGCATAATGTATGTGGTTGTCCTGTATGTCTCCTTTCAGTCATAATGTTTGTGGTCATCCTCTATATCTCCTTTCAGTTATAATATTTGTGGGTGTCCTGTATGTCTCCTTTCAGGCATAATGTTTGTGGTCGTCCTGTATGTCTCCTTTCAGTCAAAATGTTTGTGGGTGTCCTGTATGTCTCCTTTCAGTCATAATGTTTGTGGGTGTCTCCTTTCAGTCATAATGTTTGTGGTCGTCCTGTATGCCTCCTTTCAGTCATAATGTGTGTGGGTGTCCTATATGTCTACTTTCAGTCATAATGTGTGTGGGTGTCCTGTATGTCTCCTTTCAGTCATAATGTTTGTAGTCGTCCTGTATGTTTCATTCCAGTCATGATGTTTGTGGTCGTCCTGTATGTCTCCTTTCAGTCATAATGTGTGTGGGTGTCCTGTATGTCTCCTTTCAGTCATAATGTTTGTTGTCGTCCTGTATGTCTCAGTTCAGTCATGATGTTTGTGGTCGTCCTGTATGTCTCGTTTCAGTCATAATGTGTGTGGGTGTCCTGTATGTTTCCTTTCAGTCATGGTGTCCTGGGTGTCTCCTTTCGGTCGTAACATTTGATGCAGCAACAAAAGCAAAAAAAGATATTTCTATCAACATTTTCCTCATCAAATCTATTGTATACAACATACGCTGTTAGACAATTAGCACAGAAATGTCTCACATAGGCGACCAAATGAGATAATATACATTTATATGTTGTACCGACATGATGACCCTAGGTCAGCACCCCCATGAGGGTAATGGGAATATGTGTGGGTTGTAGGAGGGGGCACGATGGCACAACCCCCTGGCTCCCCTAGCCCCTGCCACCCTTGGAAAGGAACAAGAAGTCAACATGTGTCCATTCTTCCGGAAGGTCGGAGCCTGTAGATTTGGGGAAAGGTGAGTTGTGGAGGAAGTGGGGAAAGGTAGGTTGGGGAAGGAAGTGGGGAAAGGTGGGTTGGGGAGAAAGTGGGGAAAAGAGGGTTGGGGAGGAAGTGGGGAAAGGTGGGTTGGGGAGGAAGTGGGGAGAGGTGGGTTGGGAAGAAAATGGGGAAAAGGTGAGTTGGGGAAGGAAGTGGGGAATGGTGGGTTGGGGATGAAGTGAGGAAAGGTGGGTTGGGGAAGGAAGTGAGGAAAGGTGGATTGGGGAGGAAGTGGGGAAAGGTGGGATGGGGAAGGAAGTGGGGAAATGTGGGTTGGGGAAGGAAGTGAGGAAAGGTGGATTGGGGAGGAAGTGGGGAGGGGAAAGGTGGGATGGGGAAGGAAGTGGGGAAATGTGGGTTGGGGAAGGAAGTGAGGAAAGGTGGGTTGGGGAGGAAGTGGAGAAAGGTGGGTTGGGGGAAAAAGTGGGACAAGAGAGGAAGTACTGAACATTCTGAAGAATAAAAATCAGTACAGATGTGGACATGATCGGGTGCTACGTGTGGTCTACGTTGTATGAAGTGAAACTGGACATATGAAGGACAGCCAACTTAATTAGGGTTCCTCAGGAGAATACAAAACATTTCTAGGACCCAACACATAAAAAAGGTATGTTCTTATATAGCGCAGTATCCAGTCCTCGGACTGCTCAAAGCGCTTTACACTTCACCCCCTGGCAGACCTGTTCATTCCAAAGCCATTGCGACTTCTTTGGGAAGCATTCAGCCACGCTGCAATTATTGCGCGAAGACTATTCGTTCAGATATCCACCCCTTTCTGTAGCCAAGTACTCATTAATACAGCTGAGCGAATTTTCGAAACGGCATCAAGAGGATTTGAACCCGGGTTTTCACGATTGAGAGCTCGACGCCCAAACCGCCGTGCTACCACGCCCCACGTAAATAAATAGGCTCTACTACAGGACGACAAAGACAGTTACTGGACACGATAAGAAGAAGACAGTTGCAATTTATAGGACATGTTGGGAAAATTAAGGAAAAATCGAGGGACAAACCTAGAGCCAGGCAAAGAATAGGACACATTAATAGCGTCAGGAGACATGACTTGTGAAGGAGAAGGCAGTTCAGTACCTGGGTCTTGTTGACCTCTGACTTACTGTCTACTAGTAGACAATAGTACATAGAGGTCTGACCCAGTACAGTGTAGTGGTCTGACCCAATACAGTGTAGTGGTCAGACCCAGTACAGTTCAGTGGTCAGACCCAATACAGTGTAGTGGTCTGACCCAGTACAGTGTACTGGTCTGACCCAGTACAGTGTACTGGTCTGACCCAGTACAGTGTACTGGTCTGACCCAGTAAATTGTACTGGTCTGACCCAATACAGTGTAGTGGTCAGACCCAATACAGTGTAGTGGTCAGACCCAGTACAGTGTAGTGGTCTGACCCAGTACAGTGTACTGGTCTGACCCAATACAGTATAGTGGTCTGACCCAGTACAGTGTAGGGTCTGACCCAGTACAGTGTAAGGTCTGACCCAGTGCAGCATAGGGTCTGACCCAATAGAGTGTAGTGGTATGACCCAATACAGTGTAGTGGTCTAACCCAGTACAGTGTACTGGTCTGACCCAATACAGTATAGTGGTCTGACCCAGTACAGTGTAGGGTCTGACCCAGTACAGTGTAAGGTCTGACCCAGTACAGCGTAGGGTCTGACCCAATAGAGTGTAGTGGTATGACCCAATACAGTGTAGTGGTCTAACCCAGTACAGTGTAGTGGTATGACCCAATACAGTATAGTGGTCTGACCCAGTACAGTGTAGTGGTATGACCCAATACAGTGTAGTGGTCAGACCCAGTACAGTGTAGTGGTATGACCCAATACAGTATAGCGGTCTGACCCAGTACAGTATAGTGGTCTGACCCAGTACAGTGTAGTGGTCTGACCCAGTACAGTGTAGTGGTATGACCCAATACAGTGTAGTGGTATGACCCTATACAGTGTAGTGGTAAGACCCTGTACAGTGTAGTGGTATGACCCAATACAGTATAGTGGTCTGACCCAGTACAGTATAGTTGTCTGACCCAGTATAGTGTAAGTGGTCTGACCCAGTACAGTGTAGTGGTCTGACCCAATAGAGTGTAGTGGTCTGACCCAGTACAGTGTAGTGGTCTGACCCAATAGAGTAGTGGTCTGACCCAGTACAGTGTAGTGGTCTGACCCAATACAGTATAGTGGTCTGGCATCACTGGGTCTGCAGTAATTGCAACCACAGCTCATGAGTGATGTTGAGTTGATACTTCTCCTGCAGGTGTTCCCGGGCACATCCAAGACCTGAGAGCAGTAGTGTGCTGCTCTTCCCCGGAATGTTCGCCAACTTTGAGTTGGACCACAGTATGCACGATGAATATGACACAGGTATTAATTGTGTTTACCTTTGATTAAATGGCTAGGAATAAAGATTGTATTGATTAACAGGGATATTAGGAATTACAGTTTAACACTGAAGACTGACTAATGAAAACTTAAAACTGAGCTAAAAACTGAACTTGACAAATTAAGACTCACAGAGAAACTGTAAATTATAAAGTAGCTAAAAATTAAAAATGGCAATCTCAGAGTTCTACCACAAATAGTTTTTGAGCTATTGGTATTTTAATAGAACAAGAAATCTTCATGATTTCTTTAAAGTGGCAACAACAATAGAATCTGACAAATTTGAAATTGTCATAACTCGGAAACTATTCGAGCTACAGCCATGTAGAGTGACGTGTGGTTATATTGACCTGTGGATTAATTGGTAAAATTCTGGTTGAATTAAAAAATATGAATGCAACATGCCTTAGTTGATCTGAATGCCAGGATAAAAATGTGTTGTTAAAACTGTAGATATAACGCTTAAGTACGAGGATGAAGACTTGCACAGGAACTTGTTTTTGTTACAACTGTAGATATAACGCTTAAGTACGAGGATGAAGATTTGCACAGGAACTTGTTTTTGTTACAACTGTAGATATAACGCTTAAGTACGAGGATGAAGACTTGCACAGGAACTTGTTTTTGTTACAACTGTAGATATAACGCTTAAGTACGAGGATGAAGATTTGCACAGGAACTTGTTTTTGTTACAACTGTAGATATAACGCTTGAGTACGAGGATGAAGACTTGCACAGGAACTTGTTTTTGTTACAACTGTAGATATAACGCTTAAGTACGAGGATGAAGACTTGCACAGGAACTTGTTTTTGTTACAACTGTAGATATAACGCTTGAGTACGAGGATGAAGACTTGCACAGGAACTTGTTTTTGTTACAACTGTAGATATAACGCTTGAGTACGAGGATGAAGACTTGCACAGGAACTTGTTTTTGTTACAACTGTAGATATAACGCTTAAGTACGAGGATGAAGACTTGCACAGGAACTTGTTTTTGTTACAACTGTAGATATAACGCTTGAGTACGAGGATGAAGACTTGCACAGGAACTTGTTTTTGTTACAACTGTAGATATAACGCTTGAGTACGAGGATGAAGACTTGCACAGGAACTTGTTTTTGTTACAACTGTAGATATAACGCTTGAGTACGAGGATGAAGACTTGCACAGGAACTTGTTTTTGTTACAACTGTAGATATAACGCTTGAGTACGAGGATGAAGACTTGCACAGGAACTTGTTTTTGTTACAACTGTAGATATAACGCTTGAGTACGAGGATGAAGACTTGCACAGGAACTTGTTTTTGTTACAACTGTAGATATAACGCTTAAGTACGAGGATGAAGACTTGCACAGGAACTTGTTTTTGTTACAACTGTAGATATAACGCTTGAGTACGAGGATGAAGACTTGCACAGGAACTTGTTTTTGTTACAACTGTAGATATAACGCTTAAGTACGAGGATGAAGATTTGCACAGAAACTTGTTTTTGTTACAACTGTAGATATAACGCTTGAGTACGAGGATGAAGACTTGCACAGGAACTTGTTTTTGTTACAACTGTAGATATAACGCTTAAGTACGAGGATGAAGACTTGCACAGAAACTTGTTTTTGTTACAACTGTAGATATAACGCTTGAGTACGACGATGAAGACATGCACAGAAACTTTGTTGAGTTCTATGAGGACGTTCTGCCAGAGTTCAAGGCCATTGGCCGAGTCGTCCAGTTCAAAGTCTGCTGCAACTACGAGCCCCATCTCCGTGGCAATGTCTACGTCCAGTTTGCTCAGTAAGTGTGGGTAGGCTCACTAAATATTTTCACAAGTATTTAAAAATTCCTCCTCAATTAGATTTTTTGCTTGCCTTATTTTAGAAATATTTAATTATAAATTGAGCCACTCTAGTATCCTTTTTAACATGCTAGCTCTAGTAATCCTCTTTGACATGGTAGCTGTTGTATCTAATAACTCTAGCATCCTCTCCGACGCGCTAGCTCCAGCACCCTCTCCAACGTGCTAGCTCCAGTATCCTCTCCGACGCGCTAGCTCCAGCACCCTCTCCAACGTGCTAGCTCCAGTATCCTCTCCGACGTGCTAGCTCCAGTATCCTCTCCGACGTGCTAGCTCCAGTATCCTCTCCGCCGCGCTAGGTCCAGTATCCTCTCCGACGCGCTAACACCAGCACCCTCTCCGACGCGCTAGCTCCAGTATCCTCTCCGACGCGCTAACACCAGCACCCTCTCCGACGCACTAGCTCCAGTATCCTCTCCGACATGCTAGCTCCAGTATCCTCTCCGACGTGCTAGCTCCAGTATCCTCTCCGACGTGCTAGCTCCAGTATCCTCTCCGACGCGCTAGCTCCAGTATCCTCTCTGACGCGCTAACACCAGCACCCTCTCCGACGCGCTAGCTCCAGTATCCTCTCCGACGCGCTAGCTCCAGTATCCTCTCCGATGTGCTAGCTCCAGTATCCTCTCCAATGTGCTAGCTCCAGTATCCTCTCCGATGTGCTAGCTCCAGTATCCTTTCCGACGCGCTAGCTCCAGCACCCTCTCCAATGTGCTAGCTCCAGTATCCTCTCCGACATGCTAGCTCCAGTATCCTCTCCGACGCGCTAGCTCCAGCACCCTCTCCGATGTGCTAGCTCCAGTATCCTCTCCGACATGCTAGCTCCAATATCCTCTCCGACGCGCTAGCTCCAGCACCCTCTCCGATGTGCTAGCTCCAGTATCCTCTCCGACATGCTAGCTCCAGTATCCTCTCCGACGCACTAGCACCAGCTCCCTCTCTGACGCGCTAGCGCTTGTGTCTAGCTCAATTGTGCAAATTTTTTATTTCATTTTGGTGAAATTATTACTATTACCGGGCTAGTCAAAATTTACATTTGGTTCCTCAGTGAACAGAACTTCTTGGATACTTAAGATGGTTCTGATTGTAGGATCCATTTGGTTCCTCAGTGAACATAACTTCTAGGACACTTTACGATGTTTCTGATCACAGGATCCATTTAGTTCCTCAATAAACATAACTTCTTGTATACTTTAGGATGGGTCTGATCACAGGATCCATTTGGTTCCTCAATGAACAGAACTTCTTGAACACTAGGATGGTTCTGATAACAGGATTCATTTGGTTCCTCAGTGAACAGAACTTCTTCTTGGATACTTTAGAATAATACTGATTGTAGGATCCATTTCGTTCGTCAATTGAACATAACTTTTTCTTCTTGGATACTTTAGGATGTTTCTGATCGTAGGATCCATTTGGTTCCTCAGTGAACAGAACTTCTTCTTCTTGGATACTTTACGATGTTTCTGATCGTAGGATCCATTTGGTTCGTCAATGAACAGAACTTCTTGGATATTTTAGGATGGTTCTGATCACAGGATCCATTTAGTTCCTCAATGAACAGAACTTCTTGGATACTTTAGGATGGTTCTGATCACAGGATCCATTTGGTGAGTTTCTAGTTCCAGTTATTTAGTGGTGCTTCATAGTGATATATTATTGCTTGATTTTATCAGAATTTAAATCAGCATTTTTTTCATGAGGATTCATTGTTATACAGTATTCGACCTATTTAGTGTACACCCCTTTTTTGTCAAGGTTAGTGATGACAGAAAGCTGAGAAAATCAAAAGTTTCACCAATAAATGGATATGTCAGCTCTTGTATATTTTTTACCACATGTGAATGTATAAAATATTAATGGCTGGTAACAGCAACCAGTCCAGTCACTTCATTGAATATCTTGACAGTCACTTCATTGAATATCTTGACAGTCACTTCATTGAATATCTTGACAGTCACTTCATTGAATATCTTGACAGTCACTTCCGTTGAGCCCGGATTTTGTTTTCATTATTTGTTTTCCACAGATTTTGGTAAAGATTCAATTGATGACTTTTTCTGCATCACAAAAATTTTTCAGGCATACTGTACATTTAATAGAACAAATACGGTATATATCATGCATAATTAAACATGTTCAGTCGTCCCTCTCATATGTCTGCATGCTAATGAAGGTAACTTAAGTGATTTTAATCATGTCAAATGTTAGGTAACTCATTCTCTTCTCTGAACATTTCAAATTACAATCATATATGTTGTCCTGCTTGGATGTCACGCTGCTATGACATCATGTAGATGTAAACTCACCTTTGTTTTATACAATGGCAAGAATGTGTCTGTCTAAAAACTGTACAATTCTCCAAGTCATCTTTCTTGCTTTGTTTACAACTTGATTAATGTTTTCATCAAAAGACAGCTTTGTGTCTATAATGACCCCAGATCTGTTTGCTTTTCTACTGAAGCCTGCAAATGTTTGACGTTCTTATGAGTGTTATTTGTCTTATGTCATTTCACTCAATATTCTAACAATTGTCACTTGGCAGCACATCTGGTAATTCTTGTTGCTCTACTCTCGACATCTTCAGCGAGACAGATGCTCAGACAGCGATGATGAAGTTCAACGCACGCTGGTACGGAGGGAAGCAGCTGTCAGCCGAATTTGTTAACATCGACAAATGGAAAAATGCAATCTGTGGTAAGTTGAGTGTTTAGTTTCTCCTGTCTCAGTTTAGGTCAACTGCAATGATAATTTTGAACTCTATTTTATTACCAGCTGTTTGTTGAAACATTGCTACATTTTACTTCCATTACCAGGTGTTGGTGGAATAATTTTAGATTTTAATTGCTTTGTCATGTGTTGGTTCAAGGATAGTGACATTTTAATTACATTAACAGGTGCTGGTGGAATGTTGTTACATTTTTATTACATTAGCAGGTGTTGGTTCAAGGATAGTGACATTTTAATTACATTAACAGGTGCTGGTGGAATGTTGTTACATTTTTATTACATTAGCAGGTGTTGGTTCAAGGATAGTGACATTTTAATTACATTAACAGTTGCTGGTAGAATGTTGTTACATTTTAATTACATTAGCAGGTGTTGGTTCAAGGATAGTTACATTTTAATTACATTAACATGTTGGTTCCAGACTTTCGATAAATTACATTATGATGAGAAGTGAAACGCCAGTTCCAAAATTGGTGTTTTGCTTTTAAAAGTAATTGGAATTGGTGAAAATGTAATTGGTATTTTCAATTGCTTTCATTTCATTTTTAACTCAAATGTTGCCATTTTGTATCATAATATGCAGATGTCTACGGTTGCTGTCTACGGTTGCTGTGGTCACAGACTTATTTTTATGTGGAATTGGGGTGGATATTTTGGAATTGGAATAGCAATTGATATAATGTAATTAACTGCAAACCTGGTTGGTTAAGGGATAGGTACATTCTAACTACATTGACAGTGGGGCGCGGTTGTCTAGGTGATAGGGGGTGGGGTGTGGTGGTCTAGGTGATATGGGGTGGGGTGTGGTGGTCTAGGTGGTAGAGCGTGGGGTGTGGTGGTCTAGGTGGTAGAGTGTGGGGCGCGGTTGTCTAGGTGATAGGGGGTGGGGTGTGGTGGTCTAGGTGGTAGACTGTAGGGTGTGGTGTTCTAGGTGGTAGAGTGTGGGGTGTGGTGGTCTAGGTGGTAGAGTGTGGGGTGTGGTGGTCTAGGTGGTAGAGTGTGGGGCGTGGTGGTCTAGGTGGTAGAGTGTGGGGTGTGGTGGTCTAGGTGGTAGAGTGTGGGGTGTGGTGGTCTAGGTGGTAGAGTGTGGGGTATGGTGGTCTAGGTGGTAGAGTGTGGGGTGTGGTGGTCTAGGTGGTAGAGTGTGGGGTGTGGTGGTCTAGGTGGTAGAGTGTGGGGTGTGGTGGTCTAGGTGGTAGAGTGTGGGGTGTGGTGGTCTAGGTGGTAGAGTGTGGGGTGTGGTGGTCTAGGTGGTAGAGTGTGGGGTGTGGTGGTCTAGGTGGTAGAGTGTAGTGTGTGGTGGTCTAGGTGGTAGAGTGTGGGGTGTGGTGGTCTAGGTGGTAGAGTGTGGGGTGTGGTGGTCTAGGTGGTAGAGTGTGGGGTGTGGTGGTCTAGGTGGTAGAGTGTAGTGTGTGGTGGTCTAGGTGGTAGAGTGTGGGGTGTGGTGGTCTAGGTGGTAGAGTGTGGGGTGTGGTGGTCTAGGTGATAGAGTGTTGGGTGTGGTGGTCTAGGTGGTAGAGTGTGGGGTGTGGTGGTCTAGGTGGTAGAGTGTGGGGTGTGGTGGTCTAGGTGGTAGAGTGTGGGGTGTGGTGGTCTAGGTGGTAGAGTGTGGGGTGTGGTGGTCTAGGTGGTAGAGTGTGGGGTGTGGTGGTCTAGGTGGTAGAGTGTGGGGTGTGGTGGTCTAGGTGGTAGAGTGTGGGGTGTGGTGGTCTAGGTGGTAGAGTGTGGGGTGTGGTGGTCTAGGTGGTAGAGTGTGGGGTGTGGTGGTCTAGGTGGTAGAGTGTGGGGTGTGGTGGTCTAGGTGGTAGAGTGTGGTGGTCTAGGTGGTAGAGTGTGGGGTGTGGTGGTCTAGGTGGTAGAGTGTGGGGTGTGGTGGTCTAGGTGGTAGAGTGTGGGGTGTGGTGGTCTAGGTGGTAGAGTGTGGGGTGTGGTGGTCTAGGTGGTAGAGTGTGGGGTGTGGTGGTCTAGGTGGTAGAGTGTGGGGTGTGGTGGTCTAGGTGGTAGAGTGTGGGGTGTGGTGGTCTAGGTGGTAGAGTGTGGGGTGTGGTGGTCTAGGTGGTAGAGTGTAGGGTGTGGTGGTCTAGGTGGTAGAGTGTGGGGTGTGGTGGTCTAGGTGGTAGAGTGTAGGGTGTGGTGGTCTAGGTGGTAGAGTGTGGGGTGTGGTGGTCTAGGTGGTAGAGTGTGGGGTGTGGTGGTCTAGGTGGTAGAGTGTGGGGTGTGGTGGTCTAGGTGGTAGAGTGTGGGGTGTGGTGGTCTAGGTGGTAGAGTGTGGGGTGTGGTGGTCTAGGTGGTAGAGTGTGGGTGTGGTGGTCTAGGTGGTAGAGTGTGGGTGTGGTGGTCTAGGTGGTAGAGTGTGGGGTGTGGTGGTCTAGGTGGTAGAGTGTGGGGTGTGGTGGTCTAGGTGGTAGAGTGTGGGGTGTGTGGTCTAGGTGGTAGAGTGTGGGTGTGGTGGTCTAGGTGGTAGAGTGTGGAGTGTGGTGGTCTAGGTGGTAGAGTGTGGGGTGTGGTGGTCTAGGTGGTAGAGTGTGGGGTGGGTGGTCTAGGTGGTAGAGTGTGGAGTGTGGTGGTCTAGGTGGTAGAGTGTGGGGTGTGTGGTCTAGGTGGTAGAGTGTGGGGTGTGGTGGTCTAGGTGGTAGAGTGTGGAGTGTGGTGGTCTAGGTGGTAGAGTGTGGGTGTGGTGGTCTAGGTGGTAGAGTGTGGGGTGTGGTGGTCTAGGTGGTAGAGTGTGGGGTGTGGTGGTCTAGGTGGTAGAGTGTGGGGTGTGGTGGTCTAGGTGGTAGAGTGTGGAGTGTGGTAGTTAGGTGGTAGAGTGGGGGTGTGGTATTCTAGGTGGTAGAGTGTGGGGTGTGGTGGTCTAGGTGGTAGAGTGTGGAGTGTGGTGGTCTAGGTGGTAGAGTGTGGGGTGTGGTGGTCTAGGTGGTAGAGTGTGGGGTGTGGTGGTCTAGGTGGTAGAGTGTGGGGTGTGGTGGTCTAGGTGGTAGAGTGTGGGTGTGGTGGTCTAGGTGGTAGAGTGTGGGTGTGTGGTGGTCTAGGTGGTAGAGCGTGGGGTGTGGTGGTCTAGGTGGTAGAGTGTGGGTGTGGTGGTCTAGGTGGTAGAGTGTGGGGTGTGGTGGTCTAGGTGGTAGAGTGTGGGGTGTGGTGGTCTAGGTGGTAGAGTGTGGGTGTGGTGGTCTAGGTGGTAGAGTGTGGGGTGTGGTGGTCTAGGTGGTAGAGTGTGGGGTGTAGTGGTGGTCTAGGTGGTAGAGTGTGGGGTGTGGTGGTCTAGGTGGTAGAGTGTGGGCGTGGTGGTCTAGGTGGTAGAGCGTGGGGTGTGGTGGTCTAGGTGGTAGAGTGTGGGTGTGGTGGTCTAGGTGGTAGAGTGTGGGTGGTGGTCTAGGTGGTAGAGTGTGGTGGTCTAGGTGGTAGAGCGTGGGGTGTGGTGGTCTAGGTGGTAGAGTGTGGGGTGGGTGGTCTAGGTGGTAGAGTGTGTGGTGGTCTAGGTGGTAGAGTGTGGTGGGTGGTCTAGGTGGTAGAGTGTGGGGTGTGGTGGTCTAGGTGGTAGAGTGTGGGGTGTGGTGGTCTAGGTGGTAGAGTGTGGGGTGTGGTGGTCTAGGTGGTAGAGTGTGGGGTGTGGTGGTCTAGGTGGTAGAGTGTGGGGTGTGGTGGTCTAGGTGGTAGAGTGTGGGGTGTGGTGGTCTAGGTGGTAGAGTGTGGGGTGTGGTGGTCTAGGTGGTAGAGTGTGGGGTGTGGTGGTCTAGGTGGTAGAGTGTGGGGTGTGGTGGTCTAGGTGGTAGAGTGTGGGGTGTGGTGGTCTAGGTGGTAGAGTGTGGGGTGTGGTGGTCTAGGTGGTAGAGTGTGGGGTGTGGTGGTCTAGGTGGTAGAGTGTGGGGTGTGGTGGTCTAGGTGGTAGAGCGTGGGGTGTGGTGGTCTAGGTGGTAGAGTGTGGGGTGTGGTGGTCTAGGTGGTAGAGTGTGGGGTGTGGTGGTCTAGGTGGTAGAGTGTGGGGGTGTGGTGGTCTAGGTGGTAGAGTGTGGGGTGTGGTGGTCTAGGTGGTAGAGTGTGGGGTGTGGTGGTCTAGGTGGTAGAGTGTGGGGTGTGGTGGTCTAGGTGGTAGAGTGTGGGGTGGTGGTCTAGGTGGTAGAGTGTGGGGTGTGGTGGTCTAGGTGGTAGAGTGTGGGGTGTGTGGTCTAGGTGGTAGAGTGTGGGGTGTGGTGGTCTAGGTGGTAGAGTGTGGGGTGTGGTGGTCTAGGTGGTAGAGTGTGGGGTGTGGTGGTCTAGGTGGTAGAGCGTGTGGGTGTGGTGGTCTAGGTGGTAGAGTGTGGGGTGTGGTGGTCTAGGTGGTAGAGTGTAGGGTGTGGTGGTCTAGGTGGTAGAGTGTGGGGTGGGGTGGTCTAGGTGGTAGAGTGTGGGGTGTGGTGGTCTAGGTGGTAGAGTGTGGGGTGTGGTGGTCTAGGTGGTAGAGTGTGGGGTGTGGTGGTCTAGGTGGTCTAGGTGGTAGAGTGTGGGGTGTGGTGGTCTAGGTGGTAGAGTGTGGGGTGTGGTGGTCTAGGTGGTAGAGTGTGGGGTGTGGTGGTCTAGGTGGTAGAGTGTGGGTGTGGTGGTCTAGGTGGTAGAGTGTGGGGTGTGGTGGTCTAGGTGGTAGAGTGTGGGGTGTGGTGGTCTAGGTGGTAGAGTGTGGGGTGTGGTGGTCTAGGTGGTAGAGTGTGGGGTGTGGTGGTCTAGGTGGTAGAGTGTGGGGTGTGGTGGTCTAGGTGGTAGAGTGTGGGGTGTGGTGGTCTAGGTGGTAGAGTGTGGGGTGTGGTGGTCTAGGTGGTAGAGTGTGGGGTGTGGTGGTCTAGGTGGTAGAGTGTGGTGTGGTGGTCTAGGTGGTAGAGTGTGGGTGTGTGGTGGTCTAGGTGGTAGAGTGTGGGGTGTGGTGGTCTAGGTGGTAGAGTGTGGGTGTGGTGGTCTAGGTGGTAGAGTGTGGGGTGTGGTGGTCTAGGTGGTAGAGTGTGGGGTGTGGTGGTCTAGGTGGTAGAGTGTGGGGTGTGGTGGTCTAGGTGGTAGAGTGTGGGGTGTGGTGGTCTAGGTGGTAGAGTGTGGGGTGTGGTGGTCTAGGTGGTAGAGTGTGGAGTGTGGTAGTCTAGGTGGTAGAGTGTGGGGTGTGGTGGTCTAGGTGGTAGAGTGTGGGGTGTGGTGGTCTAGGTGGTAGAGTGTGGTGGTGGTCTAGGTGGTGAGAGTGTGGTGTGGTGGTCTAGGTGGTGGGGTGTGGTGGTCTAGGTGGTAGAGCGTGGGGTGTGGTGGTCTAGGTGGTAGAGTGTAGGGTGTGGTGGTCTAGGTGGTAGAGTGTAGGGTGGGGTGGTCTAGGTGGTAGAGTGTGGGGTGTGGTGGTCTAGGTGGTAGAGTGTGGGGTGTGGTGGTCTAGGTGGTAGTGTGTGGGGTGTGGTGGTCTAGGTGGTAGAGTGTGGGGTGTGGTGGTCTAGGTGGTAGAGTGTGGGGTGTGGTGGTCTAGGTGGTAGAGTGTGGGGTGGTGGTGGTCTAGGTGGTAGAGTGTGGGGTGTGGTGGTCTAGGTGGTAGAGTGTGGAGTGTGGTGGTCTAGGTGGTAGAGTGTGGTGGTCTAGGTGGTAGAGTGTGGTGGTCTAGGTGGTAGAGTGTGGGGTGTGGTGGTCTAGGTGGTAGAGTGTGGGGTGTGGTGGTCTAGGTGGTAGAGTGTGGGGTGTTTAGGTGGTAGAGTGTCGTGTGTGGTGGTCTAGGTGGTAGAGTGTTGTGTGTGGTGGTCTAGGTGGTAGAGTGTGGGGTGTGGTGGTCTAGGTGGTAGAGTGTGGGGTGTGGTGGTCTAGGTGGTAGAGTGTGGGGTGTGGTGGTCTAGGTGGTAGAGTGTGGGGTGTGGTGGTCTAGGTGGTAGAGTGTAGGTGTGTGGTGGTCTAGGTGGTAGAGTGTGGGGTGTGGTGGTCTAGGTGGTAGAGTGTGGGGTGTGGTGGTCTAGGTGGTAGAGTGTAGGGGTGTGGTGGTCTAGGTGGTAGAGTGTGGGGTGGGTGGTCTAGGTGGTAGAGTGTGGGGTGTGGTGGTCTAGGTGGTAGAGTGTGGGGTGTGGTGGTCTAGGTGGTAGAGTGTGGGGTGTGGTGGTCTAGGTGGTAGAGTGTGGGGTGTGGTGGTCTAGGTGGTAGAGTGTGGGGTGTGGTGGTCTAGGTGGTAGAGTGTGGGGTGTGGTGGTCTAGGTGGTAGAGTGTGGGGTGTGGTGGTCTAGGTGGTAGAGTGTGGGGTGTGGTGGTCTAGGTGGTAGAGTGTGGGGTGTGGTGGTCTAGGTGGTAGAGTGTGGGGTGTGGTGGTCTAGGTGGTAGAGTGTAGGGTGTGGTGGTCTAGGTGGTAGAGTGTGGGGTGTGGTGGTCTAGGTGGTAGAGTGTGGGGTGTGGTGGTCTAGGTGGTAGAGTGTGGGGTGTGGTGGTCTAGGTGGTAGAGTGTGGGGTGTGGTGGTCTAGGTGGTATAGTGTGGGGTGTGGTGGTCTAGGTGGTAGAGTGTGGGGTGTGGTGGTCTAGGTGGTAGAGTGTGGGGTGTGGTGGTCTAGGTGGTAGAGTGTGGGGTGTGGTGGTCTAGGTGGTAGAGTGTGGGGTGTGGTGGTCTAGGTGGTAGAGTGTGGGGTGTGGTGGTCTAGGTGGTAGAGTGTGGAGGTGTGGTGGTCTAGGTGGTAGAGTGTGGGTGTGGTGGTCTAGGTGGTAGAGTGTGGGGTGTGGTGGTCTAGGTGGTAGAGTGTGGTGTGTGGTGGTCTAGGTGGTAGAGTGTGGGTGTGGTGGTCTAGGTGGTAGAGTGTGGGGTGTGGTGGTCTAGGTGGTAGAGTGTGGGGTGTGGTGGTCTAGGTGGTAGAGTGTGGGGTGTGGTGGTCTAGGTGGTAGAGTGTGGGTGTGGTGGTCTAGGTGGTAGAGTGTGGGGTGTGGTGGTCTAGGTGGTAGAGTGTGGGGGTGTGGTGGTCTAGGTGGTAGAGTGTGGGGTGTGGTGGTCTAGGTGGTAGAGTGTAGTGTGTGGTGGTCTAGGTGGTAGAGCGTGGGGTGTGGTGGTCTAGGTGGTAGAGTGTGGGGTGGGTGGTCTAGGTGGTAGAGTGTGGGGTGTGGTGGTCTAGGTGGTAGAGTGTGGGGTGTGGTGGTCTAGGTGGTAGAGTGTGGGGTGTGGTGGTCTAGGTGGTAGAGTGTGGTGTGTGGTCTAGGTGGTAGAGTGTGGGGTGTGGTGGTCTAGGTGGTAGAGTGTGGGGTGTGGTGGTCTAGGTGGTAGAGTGTGGGGTGTGGTGGTCTAGGTGGTAGAGTGTGGGGTGTGGTGGTCTAGGTGGTAGAGTGTGGGGTGTGGTGGTCTAGGTGGTAGAGTGTGGGGTGTGGTGGTCTAGGTGGTAGAGTGTGGTGGTCTAGGTGGTAGAGTGTGGGGTGTGGTGGTCTAGGTGGTAGAGTGTGGGGTGTGGTGGTCTAGGTGGTAGAGTGTGGGGTGTGGTGGTCTAGGTGGTAGAGTGTGGGGTGTGGTGGTCTAGGTGGTAGAGTGTGGGGTGTGGTGGTCTAGGTGGTAGAGTGTGGGGTGTGGTGGTCTAGGTGGTAGAGTGTGGGGTGTGGTGGTCTAGGTGGTAGAGTGTGGGGTGTGGTGGTCTAGGTGGTAGAGTGTGGGGTGTGGTGGTCTAGGTGGTAGAGTGTGGGGTGTGGTGGTCTAGGTGGTAGAGTGTGGGGTGTGGTGGTCTAGGTGGTAGATGTGTGTGGTCTAGGTGGTAGAGTGTGGGGTGTGGTGGTCTAGGTGGTAGGTGGGTGTCTAGGTGGTAGAGTGTGGGGTGTGGTGGTCTAGGTGGTAGAGTGTGGGGTGTGGTGGTCTAGGTGGTAGAGTGTGGGGTGTGGTGGTCTAGGTGGTAGAGTGTGGGGTGTGGTGGTCTAGGTGGTAGAGTGTGTGGGGGTCAGGTGGTGTGGTGGGTGGTCTACGTGGTAGAGTGTGGGGTGTGGTGGTCTAGGTGGTAGAGTGTGGGGTGTGGTGGTCTAGGTGGTAGAGTGTGGGGTGTGGTGGTCTAGGTGGTAGAGTGTGGGGTGTGGTGGTCTAGGTGGTAGAGTGTGGGGTGTGGTGGTCTAGGTGGTAGAGTGTGGGGTGTGGTGGTCTAGGTGGTAGAGTGTGGGGTGTGGTGGTCTAGGTGGTAGAGTGTGGGGTGTGGTGGTCTAGGTGGTAGAGTGTGGGGTGTGGTGGTCTAGGTGGTAGAGTGTGGGGTGTGGTGGTCTAGGTGGTAGAGTGTGGGGTGTGGTGGTCTAGGTGGTAGAGTGTGGGGTGTGGTGGTCTAGGTGGTAGAGTGTGGGGTGTGGTGGTCTAGGTGGTAGAGTGTGGGGTGTGGTGGTCTAGGTGGTAGAGTGTGGAGTGTGGTAGTCTAGGTGGTAGAGTGTGGGGTGTGGTATTCTAGGTGGTAGAGTGTGGGGTGTGGTGGTCTAGGTGGTAGAGTGTGGAGTGTGGTGGTCTAGGTGGTAGAGTGTGGTGGTCTAGGTGGTAGAGTGTGGGGCGTGGTGGTCTAGGTGGTAGAGTGTGGAGTGTGGTGGTCTAGGTGGTAGAGTGTGGGGTGTGGTAGTCTAGGTGGTAGAGTGTGGGGTGTGGTGGTCTAGGTGGTAGAGTGTAGTGTGTGGTGGTCTAGGTGGTAGAGTGTGGAGTGTGGTGGTCTAGGTGGTAGAGTGTGGTGTGTGGTGGTCTAGGTGGTAGAGTGTGGGGTGTGGTGGTCTAGGTGGTAGAGTGTGGGGTGTGGTGGTCTAGGTGGTAGAGTGTGGAGTGTGGTAGTCTAGGTGGTAGAGTGTGGGGTGTGGTATTCTAGGTGGTAGAGTGTGGGGTGTGGTGGTCTAGGTGGTAGAGTGTGGAGTGTGGTGGTCTAGGTGGTAGAGTGTGGGGTGTGGTGGTCTAAGTGGTAGAGCGTGGGGTGTGGTGGTCTAGGTGGTAGAGTGTGGAGTATGGTGGTCTAGGTGGTAGAGTGTAGTGTGTGGTGGTCTAGGTGGTAGAGCGTGGGGTGTGGTGGTCTAAGTGGTAGAGCGTGGGGTGGGGTGGTCTAGGTGGTAGAGTGTGGGGTGTGGTGGTCTAGGTGGTAGAGTGTGGGGTGTTGTGGTCTAGGTGGTAGAGTGTGGGGTGTGGTGGTCTAAGTGGTAGAGTGTGGTGGTCTAGGTGGTAGAGCGTGGGGTGTGGTGGTCTAGGTGGTAGAGTGTGGGGTGTGGTGGTCTAGGTGGTAGAGTGTAGGGTGTGGTGGTCTAGGTGGTAGAGTGTGGGGCGTGGTGGTCTAGGTGGTAGAGCGTGGGGTGTGGTGGTCTAGGTGGTAGAGTGTGGAGTGTGGAGGTCTAGGTGGTAGAGTGTGGTGGTCTAGGTGGTAGAGTGTGGTGGTCTAGGTGGTAGAGCATGGGGTGTGGTGGTCTAGGTGGTAGAGTGTGGGGTGGGGTGGTCTAGGTGGTAGAGTGGGGTGTGGTGGTCTAGGTGGTAGAGTGTGGGGCGTGGTGGTCTAGGTGGTAGAGTGTGGGGTGTGGTGGTCTAGGTGGTAGAGTGTGGGGTGTGGTGGTCTAGGTGGTAGAGTGTGGGGTGTGGTGGTCTAGGTGGTAGAGTGTGGGGTGTGGTGGTCTAGGTGGTAGAGTGTGGGGTGTGGTGGTCTAGGTGGTAGAGTGTGGGGTGTGGTGGTCTAGGTGGTAGAGTGTGGGGTGTGGTGGTCTAGGTGGTAGAGCATGGGGTGTGGTGGTCTAGGTGGTAGAGCGTGGGGTGTGGTGGTCTAGGTGGTAGAGCGTGGGGTGTGGTGGTCTAGGTGGTAGAGTGTGGGGTGTGGTGGTCTAGGTGGTAGAGAGTGGGGTGTGGTGGTCTAGGTGGTAGAGTGTGGGGTGTGGGGGTCTATGTGGTAGAGTGTGGGGTGTGGTGGTCTAGGTGGTAGAGTGTGGGGTGTGGTGGTCTAGGTGGTAGAGTGTGGGGTGTGGGGGTCTAGGTGGTAGAGTGTGGGGTGTGGTGGTCTAGGTGGTAGAGTGTGGGGTGTGGTGGTCTAGGTGGTAGTGTGTGGTGGTCTAGGTGGTAGAGTGTGGGGTGTGGTGGTCTAGGTGGTAGAGTGTGGGGTGTGGTGGTCTAGGTGGTAGAGCGTGGGGTGTGGTGGTCTAGGTGGTAGAGCGTGGGGTGTCGTGGTCTAGGTGGTAGAGCGTGGGGTGTGGTGGTCTAGGTGGTAGAGCATGGGGTGTGGTGGTCTAGATGGTAGAGCATGGGGTGTGGTGGTCTAGGTGGTAAAGCGTGGGGTGCAGTGATTTAGGTGGTAAAACGTCAGATTGAGTGAATTACATTGGAAGATGTTGGTTCAGAGATAAGGTACATCTTAATTACCCCGTACATTGTGGTATTGTTGTTTACTTACATATTGTTGTGTGGATGTAAACCCATTTTCTTCCCCTGTTCCAGGGCTATACTCCCGGAGACGCTGTCCTAAAGGGAAACTCTGTAATTTCCTTCATGTTTTCCACAACCCCACGAATGAGTTCCGGGAAGCCGACCAGGACTACATGTTTGACATCAGGCAGCAGTGGCAACGAAATAGCGACAGGCGGAGTAGTCACAGGGGGCAGCCGAGGTCAGAGAGACATCGGTCACGGTCACCGTCACGTAGGAGAGAAAGACACTGGAAACGTCGGTCATCGTCATCTCCGGAAAGTACATCAAGGCGACGTCGGTCTACACGACAGAGATCACGGTCAAAAGGTCAAAGTGCCCGAAATGAAGATTCTTCAATGAGAAGGTCAAGGTCACAATCGACGGGAAGGTCGGTGTCGCAGAGTAAGAATTCAACCTTCGGTGACACAACAAATACAGAGGACAGGTCGCCCAGCATGAACTCTGTCAAAGTCAGGTCACACTCAAGGTCACACAAGAAAAAGCAAAAGCATAAAACACACAAACATTGTCGATCAAGACGATCGAGGTCTGCTAGCCGTGACAGGTCAAGGACATGCACAAGGACACCATCAGTACAGAATGGAGATGAACCAGTGACATCCTGCCCGGAGAACATCAACACTGCTGTGTTAGGACAATGAAACTTTGTGGTACCAGTGAACACCACCAGGTGGCATGAGAGAATGAAACGTGATCGAGTTATGGTTGATTCATGATTGAATTTATTGAATGTAAACAATTATACTATAAACTGCGAATTCTAATACACTGCACATGTAATTGATATTTTGATATTACAAGGCTATTTTGATGTAATTACATTGTTGTCATTATAATTACATTGTTATTATCAATACATGTAATTGATATTACAAGGCTATTTTGATGTAATTACATTGTTGTCATTATAATTACATTGTTATTATCAATACATGTAATTGATATTACAAGGCTGTTTTGATGTAATTACATTGTTGCGTACGGGTATTGCACCATTTTCCACCTGGTGGTCATTTAAATATTTCATATGCAGCTTTTATCAATAATCAAACTTCTGCTATCGTATAACTTTCTGGTACAATTATTGTAGTCTTTATATAAATACTCAAAAGACAACATCAACATTTGGGGGATGAAACTTTATTAGATTAGAAAATGTACAACACACACAGTAGACTACTTGGTAGCTACCTAGTAGTCAGCTACCTAGCAGTAAACTACCCAATAGTCAGCTATCAGCTACTTAGCTGTAAGCTACCTTGTAGTCAAGTATCAGCTACCTAGCAATAAGCTACCTGGTAGTCAAGTATCAGCAACATAGCACTAAGCTACCTGGTAGTAGCTATCAGCTACCTAGCATTAAGGTATCTGGTAGTGAAGTATCAGCTACTTAGCAGTAAGCTACCTGGTAGCCGGCTATTAGCTACCTAGCAGTAAGCTACCTGGTTATCAGCTGCCTAGTTGTACTCTGATAAATCTTGTTGACGACAATGTAAACAGCACCATGAATGCCTGTTCTCTATACCTCAAATGTAATAATCCACCCAAATGTTTATTTGATTACATTACAAAATCAGAGAAAACCAATCATATAAGTAGTGATGAACGAAAACATTTGAAGAGGCTCAGACCAAGACTGATGTTGTCAGAGAATCTAACAAAGATCGCACAAATATACTCGATGCCTACTTTAGAGGAGCTCCTCTTCAAGTGCAATCACGCAGTCAATAGTTATCGCCTCCCCCCAACTTCACATCTCCCTGGATCCATTTCTCCAGTCTCTCGTGACCTTGACACGATACACAGAAACACTCCTCCTATCAGCAAGTTCAGTAACAGCGGTTATCAATATGTACATTATTTCTGTGCGCGGATTTGAAAAACAGATTCAGGAAATAAGTCGGAAGAATTTATTTTTTCAGTTTTATTTACTCAAATGTTTAATGCTTCACACTACTGCCACTGGTTTGTACGGACTGAGCCGTTACAATCGCACAGAACTAAAAAAATATTCAACGTCCAATGGTGGCGGCAGTGACACACCAGCCTCGACATGAACAAGGGAGAGTTGGTTCAAAACGATTCTTTGTAACAACAAAGCTTTGGCTCCTCGGGCCTTCTATCAAAACTATTAAATGGGACGATGACCTCTATAACAGTTTTACAACGTCACATTGCAGTCGTCTAAGAGTGCATTAATGACAGGACATTAACAAATTAATTGAAATTGGCATTGTTTCATTGTGCAAAAACTTTCATAACTTAAACAGGCCATAACACTCTGTTGCAGGCCAACATGACACCTGGTTCTAAACCACCCCAGTTCAACACCGACTAACAAAAATGTGTTTTGTTACCCAAGGGGGTCATCCAAAAATTACGTAATACCTTTTTATAGTATATAATATATATTTATATTTGACGTCTCCCACCCCTATGTAATGTGCCGTGATGCTAGACCGGACCCCCTCTGAAAGTACGAAATATTCAACAACTACCCCCCCATGGTCAATGGACTGCGCACTGTGTCACTGTAAAGCTAAGAAGTCAGAAAGTAATCTGCGAATGGGTGATCCGTACATGTATGGGCGCTCATTACACAACGTCCGTCATCAATTCACAAAATGATGAATAGATTGTAGAAATTGTAAATGTTGAATGTTCTATAAACAAACTTAACATAGGAATTACAATCATAAATTTGCCATTACAAATTCACACTGTAATCAATCAGACATTTACTGTTAATAAGCATTCAGCTCACAGTCGCAGTGAAACTACCCCAGACATTGCTGGTCGGAGCAGTCGAACTAACTTACTAGTCAGTCAAGAAATTACGCTTGTACTGTGAATAAACAGTTCAAAATTTATAAAACAAACTTCTAGTACTCGGCCATTGCTTCGATTCAGGATGTACCACAAATGTTGTTGTGACCAGGAATTCATGTTCACCAGTCAGATAACTTGGTAGTTCAGACAAGAAGGCTACAACTATGTTATATATGCAGAATTACGCACACTACAAAGACAGAAACAACTGTTTTTCTCTAAGATACGTAGAATGCATGGTGTGACACTCAATACTTCTCGTCACCATCACGTTACAGTCTTGTCACCTAACTGGTGACAAGCCCAATTTCGTACTGTTCATGAAAGTTGTCAAACTTTTCTGTTATAACAATGTTGATGTCACATTCGCTGCCTGCCTGTTGCCATGGTGACCGTCGCCTACGCCATCGTCTCTAGCTCAATGATGACGGGAGCGCCCGCACTGAAGGTGTACACTGCCTTGCCACTCGCCGCCTGCCTGTTGCCATGGTGACCGTCGCCTACGCCATCGTTTCTAGCTCAATGATGACGGGAGTGCCTGCACTGAAGGTGTACACTGCCTTGCCACTCGCCGCACGCTTCACCATCATACCTGGTGGCAGACGAAGAAACAAAATTACAACGACGGCAGACAGACCAATAATTACGATTTAGTGTTAAAATAACAACAAGTATTAGTACTTTTAGCAGGCATGCTGAATTAAAAAAAATTCTACTAGCCCACCGGGCTAGTGGATTATGAAATCTACTAGCCCAAGTACTTTCGTTCAAATTTTTTTGGCAAATCTTCCCCAATCCATGTCCACAGCCATATTCTCACAATACAAAAACGTTTGCTTTTAATTCCAAGGAGTCTCCACTGAATATAAAAACATAAGAAACTCCACAAAACAAGAAAAATCTACATTCAGCGGTCGGAGTGTTTGAAAAATCAAGCTTTTTAAGGGATGATATTATGATTGCAGACAGTAAAATTTTTATTTGCCCGACGGACCAGTGATTTTTGATTTTTATTCGCACGACAGCACTTCAAGTTGCCTCGGGCGATTTGATTTCCGAAGCCCTGTTTTAGTTTTTAAATTTACTCTTTATTTAATTACAACTCGTATTATTTTAATCAGTGGTTTGAGCTGTTACAAAATAATAATAAATTACTTAAACAATGGAGGGAGTCTTACAGAAATAATAATAAATTACTTAAACAGTGGAGGGAGTCTTACAGAAATAATAATAAATTACTTAAACAATGGAGGGAGTCTTACAGAAATAATAATAAATTACTTAAACAGTGGAGGGAGTCTTACAGAAATAATAATAAATTACTTAAACAGTGGAGGGAGTCTTACAGAAATAATAATAAATTACTTAAACAATGGAGGGAGTCTTACAGAAATAATAATAAATTACTTAAACAATGGAGGGAGTCTTACAGAAATAATACTAAATTACTTAAACAATGGAGGGAGTCTTACAGAAATAATACTAAATTACTTAAACAATGGAGGGAGTCTTACAGAAATAATAATAAATTACTTAAACAATGGAGGGAGTCTTACAGAAATAATAATAAATTACTTAAACAATGGAGGGAGTCTTACAGAAATTTGAAAGAGAAACCATCAAAACATTAACAGACCAAATCAGCGTCGCTGGTTGGTTTTACTTTCTACAGTTCACTCAGAAAACGACAGACTGGTGACATAGACACATCGGGTTGAGAGGTCTTACGTGGTTGACGTGGCGCTGAGCTACGACGCAGACGGAACGTGTCGAATTGATGACACTCTTTCTTGATGTAGAAGCCGTAGGGACTGAGGTTGTGGACGGGTGGCTCCACCACAACGTACGTCTCACGCACCGCCTCGCTGTCAGGCAGGTAGTAGCCCGTCTGTCAAACACACATGTATATCAACACGCTTCTTGCACACACTGCCTCGTTGTCAGGCAGGTAGTAGCCCGTCTGTCAAACACACATGTATATCAACACGCTTCTTGCACACGCTGCCTCGCTGTCAGGCAGGTAGTAGCCCGTCTGTCAAACACACATGTATATCAACACGCTTCTTGCACACGCTGCCTCGCTGTCAGGCAGGTAGTAGCCCTTCTGTCAAACACACATGTATATCAACACGCTTCTTGCACACGCTGCCTCGCTGTCAGGCAGGTAGTAGCCCGTCTGTCAAACACACATGTATATCAACACGCTTCTTGCACACGCTGCCTCGCTGTCAGGCAGGTAGTAGCCCGTCTGTCAAACACACACGTATATCAACACGCTTCTTGCACACACTGCCTCGTTGTCAGGCAGGTAGTAGCCCGTCTGTCATACACACATGTATATAAACACACTCCTTATATGCACATTTATACGACTGACACTCGTCTGATTACATCGTACGATACCACATAGTACAATGTGATTGACAAAAACCGTTTGTGTTAACACCCACGCAGGGCCGATTAGTGAGGCCAATTTGTGACTATGATTGAGTTGTATTGTGACTAGTTCCAATTCTATGACAGTTGGGTACGATTTTTGAACCAGCCGCTAATCAGCGGCTGCCGCGACCAACAGGTGGATTGGCACAAGTCAATAGGTCGCACTCGTATCATGCAATGCCATGTCGTACAACATAATCAGATCACGCGTGTGAACAGACTTTATGTACACTACAGCATCACCGAACACACAAGCACAATGACACCACATACATTCATCCACTCTTACAGCATCACCAAACACACAAGCACAATGACACCACATACATTCATCCACTCTTACAGCATCACCAAACACACAAGCACAATGACACCACATACATTCATCCACTCTTACAGCATCACCAAACACACAAGCACAATGATACCACATACATTCATCCACTCTTACAGCATCACCAAACACACAAGCACAATGACACCACATACATTCATCCACTCTTACAGCATCACCAAACACACAAGCACAATGACACCACATACATTCATCCACTCTTACAATCACTCCAATATCCAGATCATTGAAATCTCAAACACTTACACACTATGACATATCAAACACTTAAGCACTATGACATATCAAACACTGAAGCACTATGGCATATCAAACACTTAAGCACTATGACATATCAAACACTTAAGCACTATGACATATCAAACACTTAAGCACTATGACATATCAAACACTTAAGCACTATGATGTATCAAACACAATGTCCAAATTTTTTTCCCATAAAGACCTTTCAGCCTATGTCTAAGTTGGCCCCTAGTTGACACTAGAGGAGATATGGCAACTTGTACTAGTGGCAGAATGTAATTTGGACAATATCTCACATCAGACACAACTCTGGGCAAAAATTGTGTCATTACCTTCAGTTTGTTGATGAGATCCCAGAAGTCCTTGGGTGGCTTCACGAGGGTGCGGTTGAGGGGCAGAACGAAGCATCGACGGATATCAACATCAACAATGGCGGTGATGTTCTGTAAAGACAGTGACAATGTTGAGACAACAGCATTAGTCAACAATGCTGTGACAACAGCATTAGTCAACAATGTTGTGACAACAGCACTAGTCAACAATGTTGTGATAACAGCATTAGTCAACAATGTTGTGACAACAGCATTAGTCAACAATGTTGCGACAACAGCATTAGTCAACAACAATGTTGTGACAACAGCATTAGTCAACAATGTTGCGACAACAGCATTAGTCAACAATGTTGTGACAACAGCATTAGTCAACAATGTTGTGACAACAGCATTAGTCAACAATGTTGCGACAACAGCATTAGTCAACAATGTTGCGACAACAGCATTAGTCAACAATGTTGCGACAACAGCATTAGTCAACAATGTTGTGACAACAGCATTAGTCAACAATGTTGCGACAACAGCATTAGTCAACAATGTTGTGACAACAGCATTAGTCAACAATGGCAGTGACATTATGTAATGACAATAACAATGTTGTGGCAATAGCACTAGTCAACAATGGTGGTGATGTTCTGTAAAGACAGTGACAATGTTGAGACAATAGCATTAGTCAACAATGATGGTGACAGGGCTGGGTCCAATTATGTAATTGTAATTGATTACAGCAAAATTGTGTAATTGTAATTGATTGTGGTTTCAAAATGTTGCTGTAATTGTAATTGTTATATTTTGTATAATTGAAAATTTATTTCAATTACAATCAATTACAGTACGTTTCATATCACAAACTACCTGAACAAATTGTCAATAAAAATATAATTTAAGTCTCACATGAGTTGAAAATCAAGACTAATAATAACACCTGCTTATATATTTATATATAAGTCACAGTATTCACTGTCTGGTGGGTACTGGTCAGTGGTGCTAGTGGCAATTAGCAATTAGCCTTTTCAGTAAGTTGGTAACAGCTAGGAAGCAATAAACAATGCACAGACATTGTCAGACAAAGGCTAAGCTGGTATTCAAACAACATGGAAAGACCTGTAGCCCGATATTGCTTCAGAAAATATCAGCTCAGTGAAACATTGCAGAGTTAGCAAGCCAATTACACCCCTTGTGTTGTGGTGGGTTGGAGACAGGTCAGGTGGCAAGGACCATTTATATGGCCTCTCTTCCCATTCCCAACTCACACAAAGCAAAGGGCAGACCAATTAAGAATGTCAGCTTAGAGCAGGAGCTACAACCTCAAAGTAAACACATCAAACCCTATTATTAGTATTTTCCAAAGAAAAATTTAAGAAATGCGCACGGATAAATGTCTGCATTGGAATATGTCCTGTAGGATTATGTCTGGATATTGCATTGTATTTTTATATAATAAAAATATATTTTAAACGGCTATCTTTTTATTTAGTATAATTCAAAGTCACAATTCAACCAAATGTACAAACATTACCGTTATATTTGTTTACCAATTGTGTACAAAATATTGAAATTCAGCAAAACACGCAAAAATACATAATTAACAAATGCTGAATATATTTGGTTCCGCATAATGTAATTGTAATTGAAACAGTGTAATTGTAATAGTAATTGATTTGGAAAATTATGACTGTAATTGTAATTGTAATAAATTTATTTAATGTAATTGTAATAATTTTGTGTAATTGGACCCAGCCCTGGGCGGTGATGTTCTGTAATGACAGTGACAATGTTGTGACGACAGCTCTAGTCAACAATGGTGGTGATGTTGAGACAATAGCATTAATTAACAATGGTGGTTATGTTCTGTAAAGACAGTCACAATGTTGTGACAGTAGCACTAGTCAACAATGGTGGTGATGTTCTATAATGACAGTGACAATTTTGTGACAACAGCACTAGTCAACAATGGCGGTGATGTTCTATAATGACAGTGACAATTTTGTGACAACAGCACTAGTCAACAATGGCAGTGATATTCTATAATGACAGTGACAATGTTGTGACAGTAGCATTAGTCAACAATGGCGGTGATGTTCTATAATGACAGTGACAATGTTGTGACAACAGCACTAGTCAACAATGGCAGTAATATTCTGCCCAACTCTATATGTAAACACACTCAATTTGAATTTCTTTCAGATTCAGCACAATCTGCACAAAACACCATGACAAGAGAGTGACAAATGTCACCTTCTCGAAGTCGTGTAGAATCGTTGCCTTCTTCGATTCCTCAAATTCTGGCACGACGATCTTCTCGTACTTTCCATATTTCCGATCCAGTTCAATGGACTCCTCGAAGGCACCGCGGTGTCGCTGGTGATGCGATACATCCTGGTACTCATAGTAGCCCACACCGCAGAACCCTCTGTAGATATCCTGCGATGGAGATTACAAAGCATTCTTCAATCCACATTCATCTGTTGGTGATGTTGACGACAAATTCATAGACTATTAATATGTTTAAAATTAAAAGAATAATTTAAAAGGGACTGTAAACAAATTTCATTGGTTAATTGAACAAGACATTACGACACCGAACTGAAAACATTTCAGTATTACTACAGGTATCTTGATCTGATCTTAACATTTTCAAAACTATACAATATTGTAATGGAATATAATATGCCAATTTTATTACACATATAGAGATCATTATTGACAAATACTTTGATGCAGAATTTGAACACATAAATGTTGCTAAGAATGATTATCATGCATGCCAGTAAAAACAGCACTATTTAGACATGAACATCATGGTGATGTGATGTTTGTAGAGATGTAATATTAAGCTCATCTAAAATATTTTAAAACAAAATTTGCCTCGTGAAAATAAATCTTTCTTGAAATATCTTTGAAAAAGAATTTGCCTTTTTTTGAAATGGAAACACATTTGTCATTCCAAAACATAATTTAAATTTATTTAATAATAATAATATATAAAATACCCAAACTCAGCAGCGCACCAAAACAAAAGGGGTTAAGCAGTTCATAATCGATAAGCAGCTCAAGTTGAACAGTTGGACTGGAATGCTGGGGAGCTATGGAGGATAAGCAAGTTTAAACAGGTGGGTTTTTATTTTACAGCGAAATGTTGTTATATTTCCTACAGACTTAACCCTAACAGGGAGTGAGTTCCACAGAGTCGGGGCAGCAACTAAAAAAGCTGTAGTTCCGACATTTGTCTTAACACTGGGAACAAAAAGATTAGAATTAGATGATCAAAGCTGTCTGGGTTGTCTTGCAGGAGTGAGCAGTGAATGTAAATATGTTGGTTGCTTGGATGAAAGTGCTTGATAGACAATTGTACAAATCTTAAAAATAATGCGATATCAGACAGGGAGCTAATTCAGTGATTTAAGAAGTGGTATTGAGTGAATGAAACAAGGAGACCCTTGCCAAACAATTTTGCACCCATTGAACTTTCAAGATGTCCTTGATAGCAATATTACGATAAAGGGAATTGCAATAGGCATGTCTATTGCTAACAAGAGCAGTGGCAATAGTTTTGGCAACAGCAAAATTCATATACAAGCAGGCCAGGGACCCGTCTGCTCGTCTTGAAGATGGACAAATGTCTGACAATGACGGGTAAAATAAAAATAAAACACAGGTTTTTCTTTTTACAAGATGATATTTTTTCGTAATAAAATTGTTTGAACTGTCTTAGTGACTCTTAGTGCACGCGGTCGTGATGCAACGAATGTTGTCGGCGGCAGAAAAGCGCGACTATATATTTTTAACCTTGATATCGTTGGAAAATGTCGATACTGCTGTCGATCTCTATTTATTTTAATACAGTTGGTTGGGAAACATGTTTATGTGACCTTTTTCCTATCCATTGGTGCTCTCATTTGAAGAAACAGCCCCATCACCCGGATGTCGTGGGGTGATTTCAAAATGGCACCTGCCAAGAGAGAGTGAATGAAAAGACGCCATATGTCAACGTTCATGACAATCGATGCCTATTTCGTAAACGTGAACAAAAGTAGCGTTCCAGTGATTGTCCATGGACAGTCCGAATCAGCATCCTTTGTTACGTTGGTGGAGATCCATAATGTTTATGCTTGCCGCTAGTAACCGAGACGCTACTGTATTGTCGCACACTGCTGGTACTCAGCAGTGGCCAAGCACGATCACGGACAACTTCGAAATTGAGTCTGATTCGGGCTCCAATTCACATACATAATCCGCATGTAGGCCCTACTATGGACAGCAGTTGTAGGCTCTACTATGGACAGCAGTTGTAGGCCCTACTATGGGCAGCAGTTGTAGGCCCTACTATGGGCAGCAGTTGTAGGCCCTACTATGGGCAGCAGTTGTAGGCCCTACTATGGGCAGCAGTTGTAGGCCCTACTATGGGCATCAGTTGTAGGCCCTACTATGAGCATCAGTTGTAGGCCCTACTATGGGCAGCAGTTGTAGGCCCTACTATGAGCATCAGTTGTAGGCCCTACTATGGGCAGCAGTTGTAGGCCCTACTATGAGCAGCAGTTGTAGGCCCTATTATGGACATCAGTTGTAGGCCCTACTATGGGCAGCAGTTTCCCGGTTGCTGAAAGAAAACTTAAATGACAGGCAAACCACAAACGATTAGGCTGTGCCCTACGAAAGCTGTTTGCGCATTTAAGGTTACACCCTTTTAAAATGTTCAAGACTGGCAAAATTTTATTTCTGGCTAAGGGTCTGCATACCGGCTAATACAACAAAGATTTGAAACGGAATTGAAACATTTCCTTTTAAGCAACCTTACATCCTAAGCACAACATAACGTCCTAATGTCCATGACTCAAATGTAATAGTGGATCAACTGTGGCTGTCTGCTATACCCAGGAGAATGTTTGGGGGTGGGGGCAAATAGCATTGTCCCAAAAATTGCCATTATTGTGGGATTCATGTTTGTTTCGGATTATTTTATGCAATAATTAATAATCTATTAATTTAATTATTCATTAATTTAATTACAATCAATTACTTTTCTAAACTAATCAAACGCATGATTACGTTATGATTCTTATTTCACATATCTGTTGCTAATGTATCACAAAATATTATATAACTGATATGCGGTGTATTCAAATTCAGAAACAAATATTTTTACGCACCCCCCACATGCACTCCCCAAGTGACCCCTGGTTGTGTTGTGGACACTCACCCTCTCAGCCATGTGCTTGTACAGATAGATGCCCCCAATCACCCCTGTTGTCAGGACTATGAGGGCAGTCATAAGAACACAGATGTTGGCGAAGTTGTTGCGGCGACGACGCATGTGGATGGTGAGAAGTGCTGGTGTAGGGGGCAGCACCTTGGGCTTCTTGGTGAACCCCTGAAAGACAGCGAGAACACATTGTAATACTTTCTCTTTTTACTTGTTTTTGACAGTAAATTTTACCTTTTTTCTTGGTGACATTTCAACAGCTTTCAGCTGTCTTCACCAGCCTTACCACTATATGGCAGCATGGTACAGGTGTAGTCATCGTACACAGGCGTTGTCAATGGAGTGCCTCCCGTTTTTCATAACGGATTCATGAAATTATATATTTGTAATATTAATGGTAAGGACATTACATACAATTGATTAGAATAAACTGTTCCAGGCATGTACGTCTCTTCTTCAGTTGTGATAATATATGTAACATATAATATATATATAATATATGTAACATATAATATGCTCAACATTTGGGGTCTATTCCACTTTTTTCGAGAATGAGCAATGTACGATATTTTTCAAACATTCTTAGCTTTAAAGTAAAAGTAAAGGTACATTCTTATATAGCGCGGTATCCGGTCCATAGGACCAGGGTTGAAAAAAATCATGATTTTTTTTAAAAAAATCGATTAAATCAGATTTTTTCAATTAAATCGATTTATTTGATTTTTTCAACATTCTCGACAAATCTTATAAGAAATAATATGTAGTTCGGAAAATAAATAAATATGTGGAATATCATAATATACCCAATGGGCGGAACATTTCATTCCTAGCCTTTCTAAAGAATTAAAACATGTTATGTATAAATTTAAACTTTTATGCAATTAGCTGCAGTCAGTTGGTCCTTTGCAGGTGACAATACAGATAAAGGTATGCCTCTCTGCACTCTTCCCATTCAGTCAAAGTCATGCCTCGGTGATCACATAATCTGAAAAAAAATCTAAAAAATCAATATCTTGATTTTTTCATATTGATTTAATCGATGATTTAATCAATTTGATTAAATCAACGCCAACTCTGCATAGGACTGCTCAAAGCGCTTTACACTTCACCCCATGGCAGACCTGTTCATTCCAAGGCCATCTCAACTTCTCTGGGAAGTATTCAGCCACGCTGCGCGAAGGCTATTCGTTCACATATCCACCACTGTCTGTATTGCCAGGTACTCATTTATACAGCTGAGTGAACTGTGGCAACGTGGGGTGATCAAACTTGCCAAAGGTTCGAAGCGACCGCAGTGGGATTTGAAACCGGGTTCTCTCGATTGAGAGTCCGGCCTTCTAACCGGTATGCTATCGCGCCCCACGCTTAAGCTTTCGTGCAAAAAAAATTCTGAGGTGGGGACAGCATACTGATGTGCACCCATACTTCATTAGTAGACATTACTTGCTGCTTGTTGGCACTCAAGACAAGTCTTTGCCAGTGGCAGTGGATTACCCATATCAGTCTTGCTTGTACATTTCATAACCGCCGTATGCAGTGGAATCTTTGGTTAGTTATGGAAGACAAGCTATGAAACCGCATTGGCAGAATGAGACAACATTTGGCAACAACATCATGGCATGAACCTGTCATGATTGTGGGTTTGTGACGTGACCTACATAATCATGTGAATGTTTGTCATCCCATTAGTATTACTAGTTGAGTAGTTCAGCCGCCTTGCATTTCGAGAATAGCACACGGGAAACCCAGTAATGTCATGATATAGTTCATATGCTTAACGACGTTAGTTTTGCTATGCATTGTACATACAAATGATGTACAAATTGTGACAATTTTATTCCCTTGGGCTTGGCCTGGTTCCATCGAACTGCGACAATCGGTTCTACTTCGTATAACTTCCTGTTTAGAAACGCAACTTGAACGCCGATATTTACCATCAGCGGCTCCTCGACCACTTCGGGCGGAGGCACATTGCTTTCTTCGTCTTTCTTTTCCACCGGCTTGCCAGTATAAATCGTCATTTTCGTAAATGTTGTTCTTATGAACGAACCAAAACACCACGAAAATTTACGCTTCCCTAATTTACATCCGGGAACAACTGTTCTGACTAAATTATCATAATCTCGCGCAATCTCGCCATTTCCCGTCGCATGCGCTAGAATTTGTTGATGCCACCAACATCCGCCAGAGGGCACCACTATATCCAACTTTCCCGCCCATTATAAAAAATTATATGATGCCAAATAACTAGTTTCTGTAATTATACAAAAGCCACACGACTATTCCACAAAAAAATTATGTGACACTTCTAAACAGTTTTGGGGTTTGTTGTTGTTGATATCCGTGAACACTACTGCGGTGTATTCCTAGCTGCCGTTGTGCGTTCATGTAGAGTTGCGTCATATATATATATATATATATATATATATATATATATATATATATATATATATATATATATATATATATATATATATATATATATATATATATATATATATATATATATATATATATATATATATATATATATATATATATATATATATATATATATATATATATATATATATCTATCTATATATATATATATATATATATATATATATATGACGCAACTCTACATGAATACAACGGCAGCAGAATACACCGCAGCATGTTCACGGATATCAACAACAAAAACCCCAAAACTGTTATCTATATATATATATATATATATATATATATATATATATATATATATATATATATATATATATATATATATATATATATATATATATATATATATATATATATATATATATATATATATATATATATATATATATATATATATATATATATATATATATATATATATATATATATATATATATAGATATATATATATATATATATATATATATATATATATATATATATATATATATATATATATATATATATATATATATATATATATCACGAAATATATATCACCAAACAAAACAGCGGCTGCTGCTTTGGGGCAGTCTCAAGACAGCAGTGTAGGACACCACGCAACACCAGTGTCAATTAATCTCAGACCCCCTCTCCTTCAGACCCCCTTTCCCTCAAACCCCTCTCTCCTTCAGACCCCCTCTTCATCAGACCCCTCTCTCTTCAGACCCCACTTCTCCCTCAGACCCTCTCTCCTTCAGACCCCACTCTCCCTCAGACCCCACTCTCCCTCAGACCCCACTCTCCCTCAGACCCCACTCTCCACAATATCCCCTCTATCTCAGACCCCGCCTTCTTCAGATCCCCCGATCTTTCAGACCCCTATCTCCATCAGACCCCCATTTCCATCAGACCCCTCTCTTCTTCAGACCCCTCTCTTCCTCAGACCCCACTCTCCTTCCGACCCCTCCCCCTCCGATCCTCCCTCCGACCCCCTCCTCTCCATCCGACCCCCTCTCCTCCGACCCCTCTCTCCCTCCGACCTCCGACCCCACTCTCCATCCAACCCTACTTTCCCTCCAACCCCCCTCTCCCGTGCGTGCGTGCGTACGTGCGTGCTTGTGTGCATGCATGTGTGCAAATATATGGGGTGAAAAAGCAACTGGATGGGTTGAAACAAAAAACCCTGCATACTACTTAAACAGAACACAGCGAACAATAGTGTCCTCTAGATATCCTCATCCTCATAGTGTCCTCTAGATATCCTCATCCTCATAGTGTCCTCTAGATATCCTTATACAGTGAGGATTGTAAACTGAGTGGGCGAAAGTAAATGACTGTCATTTATATGTGAGGTTGTACCTATAACATAACAAGTTGTTGCCAATACATCACGTGGTCTATGGGACGAAGTAACGGATAACACCTGACTGCGGTGGTTTGACGAAATCTCACTCACATGTGATATGTCATAATCATGTGTCATCTGATATGAGATTAACTTCTTCGTGTTTCCAAACTATACACATGGACTGCACGTTTAACAATTATCACGAACATCCATTGTTTGTAGGAACACCACACGTTGTGCCGTGTTTTACTGACCGTATAAAATGTGCGCGCTCCTTGACTGGCTCTTGCGCGCTCCTTGACTGGCTCATGCGCGCTACTTGACTGGCTCATGCGTGCTCCTTGACTGGCTCATGCGTGCTCCTTGACTGGCTCATGCGCGCTCCTTGACTGGCTCGTTCGCGCTCCTTAACTGCCTCATGCGCGCTCTTAGACGACTGATAGTCTAAGAGCGCGCATTTGGAGAGAAGTTGACTAATCCGTCAATAACTATTATAATGATTAACCTTCTTCGCTATAAGCAATTCTAAGATAAACACAAATAAATGTTCTTCGCGTCATTAATTTTTTTGTTTTCGTTACATTGTTTCGTTTTTATGCGCAGTTGAACATTAGATGCGCGATCTTATCAGAATTCCCCCTAATATAATAATTATGATTTCAAGCAATCGTTATTTTCAATCCATTTAATATGGGAAAACTAGTCAGCCTCATCGCGAGGAAGCTGCCGCGGGACGCGCTTTGTTCACATATTTCAAAAATACGACCCTCTTCGAATAACCAGGCTACGGCCATCAACTGTGACAGTCAATAGTCGTACTACTAGTCATGTTAGTGTCGTCGGCGGCATACGTAAGATCGAGCTCATTTTTGAAAGGTAGCAACTAGGGAATGTCCTGTAGTGTGCCATTGGCATTGTGTCTGCTTATCTCGAGTCAATGTGTGTCCCTCATCCGTTGATTTAATGTGTGCAAAACTGTCAATACCCTACGTATATATGTATGCATGCATGTTATATGTGCGATACATGTTATGTTATGTTATGTTATGTTATGTTATGTTATGTTATGTGCATATACATTTTATTATTACGTGTTTGCCCGCTTAGCACATCAACGCAACAGATGCCAAAAAAAAAACGATAAACAAGAGGCGCTGCAGTCGCTTCTCGTTCTGATGCAGTGAAAAGGAAGAAACGGTTTGTTGTATCTTTATGTCGTTGTTTTCTTCTAACTTATATAACAAAAACCGTTCACAACAAGTTGTATTCGTTTCTCTTACTTTACTCTCTTGATTTGAAAACGATAAACAAACTTTGTGTGCCTTTTTCGTTTTTACGTTGCAAATTTTATAACGAAACAGAAAAATACGGCATATACACGGACCATGTATGTGCGCCCACGCTTGAGGTGAAATCAAGTAGCCTCTATAAGTACGCGCGCGCACAGCTATGACGTAACTTGCACACGAAATGATTACGTTTGCATTTGAGATGCGAACGTTAACAAACAAACAAGAAGTCATGTTAGCGGCGGTGTGCGAAATATGACGACAGGGTTGTTGCCTCGCATGGGATTTGTTCCAATGCAAGGCATTGACAACTTCGCCGCTTTTGTGCTGTTGTCGCTATGGAATGTCGGGCTATCCTGGAACAAGTGTAAACCGAAGGACTGTGTCGATCTAAAATGCTACCGGGTGTCCACGGGGCTTGACGGACCACATACCATCTACCCGGACATCCTGACACCCGCGAGTCTGAGCGTGTCGTGCGATCAGTCAACCCCTGGTGGCGGGTGGACAGTGTTCCTGAAAACCAATGACACTAATCTCAATCGGACTGAGGAAGAATGCAGAAACGGTTTCGGACTACAAGGTGGGCTTGATACGGAACTATGGTTGGGCAACGAGAACATTCGTCTAATCACGCAGAACTACAGCGGACAATATGGCGAACTACGGATCGAAGGCTATGAATATAATGGCGGAAGCTGTGCCATGAACGCTCAGCTATTCCGGTTGGAACCCGACTCAGATTATTATAGACTGAATTACGCTAACGAGATTAAAACTGTCCAAACAACGCACAGCACATTGGATGATCACAAAGATACCGCGTTCTCGCGGGCAAGCAACGTCTCGTTTAACTTCTGCGCCAAGTTCGTCCAGTTCGGGGCTCGCACAAAAGATAGAAGCGCCGATTATTACAGTCACGTACGCGTTAGCGGATGCTCGGGTCGGGACGTCTCGCTGAGGCGAGCCCAGATGTCGTTCCGGCCGTTCGTCGACTCCTACCGATGCGACAACCCGTGCGTGAACGGCGGGACGTGCATGTACGATGCGGCCCGAGACACCAGGCAATGTATCTGCCCGGAGACACGCTGCGGAGCCACGTGTGAGACGCGGTGTCACGACGATGCTCCGACGGTGTACGACGCGAAAATAAGGCTTATTCGTCAAACGGACATGAACAGCACTAACAACACGAACGGAAAGGCCACGGACAAAACAAAGACGAAATCTAACAGTTTTGTGTTCGTTGCCGCCGTCGTCGTTGGCGGCCTCATCCTGCTGGCGGTGGTGATCGGCGTCGTGTTGATGCTGAAGAAGAAGCAAGCGGAAGCCAATGCCGAGGCCGAGCATCAGCAGAGGCTACGGGAGGAGGAGGAGGCGGCGGAGGACGACGAGGGCTGGTTCAGTTTTCTTGGCTTCTGAAGTCGCATCACGTGTGCGCCGTCGATCCGAGGACTGCCGAGCTGCAAGTATGAACCGAGAACAAATGCTTGGCCGCAACAAGTGACGGCTACTGTCATGAATATCCATAAAAACATCACTTTTGTTTCGCTTTAACTCACTGCTCCATCCTGATGTCCAGTAGTTTAGTTCTAGAATCATATCGCGAATAATTAAAAATATATTGTATCCACTACAACATGCTAGCTCGTTTGCGCAAATTTATTATTTACGTTTCGTGAAATCGTCGGACAAACTGCAATTATTGTTGACGGGTCCGGTCAAAAGTCAGTGGAAAACAGCAAAAGTGGCTCCGTCTCTATATCATTATAGCGTTTTTATACAAATGTTCAAAACTCGTTTTCCAACGTAAATTTACACTCGGCCTAATTACTGCAGGAAGAATTTGAACGGATATTCTGTAGTAGGACCTATATAAGTTTTGTGGAACGTGTACACTCTTTGAATGCCTAATGAAATAAATATTTCCATTATTATTAGACATTTCTGGTAAGGATTCGTGTAGATTTGTTTAATCATCCAAAATGAAAATAACAAATGCGCTACTTAATTTTTCAGAATTCCACGTGCGGTTTGTATTCGGGAACTGACGACATCGCAGGGTTCCTGGAATACGGAAGATGAACGAAACTATATTTTTTTCTAATATTGGCATTAACCAAGTGCGTCTACAAAGGCGGACCCGGTCATTCGAATGTGAACAGCAGCTTCCAGCAAATGTACCATTAACGTTATAACTATCGCGAACACGTACGAGCAACGAGGTGAGCCTACGTGTATACGTCAGATGGCTGTGTTTATTGGGGCACGTACAAACGAACACGTACGAGCAACAAGCTGAGCCTACGTGTATACGCCATATGGCTGTGTTTATTGGGGCACGTACAAACGAACGAGTACGCATCCCGACGAGACAAATAAAACGTTCACTACAGTTCTTGTCGTTCAATCTTTTCAAAATCAACTGTGCGTGTGCGTGCGTGCGTGCGTGCGCGTGCGCGTGCGCGTGCGTGTGCGTGTCGTTCTTTCGTTCGTTCGTTCGGTCGGTCGGTCGGTCGACACCAACCCAGCAGTTCCACACCAACTCAACTGTTGTTGGGCCAACTTCCCGACTCCCGATTCGGTTTTTTAATTGGGAGGGAACTCATTACACACCAAGCCCGACTCGAAACGATTGGTTGGCCCGATTCGGTCGCATCAGGCTGGCGTGTACCTACCATTAGCCGTCTCTGGGAAACCAATGCGTGTCCTGGTGAAAACGTGTTCATTGTTCACGCCGCCGATGTCTTCATTTCTTTCCTCAATCTACTGGCGAGCCGAGCTATGTTGTTTTTCTCGGCAGTTGGGTGATCGTTGGTGTACACGTTAGTTAGGTGATCGTTGATGTACAGGTTGGTTGGGTGATCGTTGATGTACGCGTTGGTTGGGTGATGGGTGATGAACACGTTGGCTGGGTGCTCGTAGGTGTACATGTTGGTTGGGTGATCGTTGATGTACAAGTTGGTTGGGTGATCTTTGATGTACAAGTTGGTTGGGTGATAATTTATGTACACGTTGGTTGGGTGATCGTCGGTGCACACGTTGGTTGGGTGCTCGTTGATGTACAAGTTGGTTGGGTGATCTTTGATGTACAAGTTGGTTGGGTGATAATTTATGTACAAGTTGGTTGGGCGATCGTTGATGTACACGTTAGTTGGGTGATCGTTGATGTACACGTTAGTTGGGTGATCGTTGATGTACACGTTAGTTGGGTGATCGTTGATGTACACGTTAGTTGGGTGATCGTTGATGTACACGTTAGTTGGGTGATCGCTGATGTACACGTTAGTTGGGTGATCGTTGATGTACACGTTAGTTGGGTGATCGCTGATGTACACGTTAGTTGGGTGATCGTTGATGTACACGTTAGTTGGGTGATCGTTGATGTACGTTGGTTGGGTGATCGTCGGTGCACACGTTGGTTGGGTGCTCGTTGATGTACAAGTTGGTTGGGTGATCTTTGATGTACAAGTTGGTTGGGTGATAATTTATGTACAAGTTGGTTGGGCGATCGTTGATGTACACGTTAGTTGGGTGATCGTTGATGTACACGTTAGTTGGGTGATCGTTGATGTACACGTTAGTTGGGTGATCGTTGATGTACACGTTAGTTGGGTGATCGTTGATGTACACGTTAGTTGGGTGATCGTTGATGTACACGTTAGTTGGGTGATCGCTGATGTACACGTTAGTTGGGTGATCGTTGATGTACACGTTAGTTGGGTGATCGCTGATGTACACGTTAGTTGGGTGATCGTTGATGTACACGTTAGTTGGGTGATCGTTGATGTACACGTTAGTTGGGTGATCGCTGATGTACACGTTAGTTGGGTGATCGTTGATGTACACGTTAGTTGGGTGATCGTTGATGTACACGTTAGTTGGGTGATCGTTGATGTACACGTTAGTTGGATGATCGCTGATGTACACGTTAGTTGGGTGATCGTTGATGTACACGTTAGTTTGGTGATCGCTGATGTACACGTTAGTTGGGTGATCGTTGATGTACATGTTAGTTTGGTGATCGCTGATGTACACGTTAGTTGGCTGATCGTTGATGTACACGTTAGTTGGGTGATCGTTGATGTACACGTTGGTTGGGTGATCGTTGATGTACACGTTAGTTGGGTGATCGTTGATGTACACGTTGGTTGGGTGATCGTTGATGTACACGTTGGTTGGGCGCTCGTTGATGTACATAAGACGAGCTGCACTATGAGCCCATGTAGCCTTTTGGCTTTCTTCAGCGGTCCATTGCCAGTTTGACCGTCATGGTGCTGCCGAGGATCTGATCGGGGTCAATGCTGGGCTGGAAAGGTGCTTTATTATTTCGCACCATAGAGAAGCCTCTCTCTTCAGTAGAACTTTGTGTGGGATACATAATATGAGCCGCACTATCTTTCCCTAGATTGAGTTCCGGAATGGAACGTTCTTCCAGGAGTTGTTAGCCGTTCATCTCGTCCACAAGATGGTCCATCTCCTGTGGACTTGTGCAAGATATTGTGATTGCACAATATTATTGTTCACAATGGCATGCATGCGTTTCTATGATTGTCAGAAGTTACGCAATACAAGGGCAAGGAAAGCGTTAGACGTTACTCTAACTGCCAGTTTTACGTCACAATTTCGAGAGATGGATTCCCAGAAATGATGGACACACTGACTGGCTCCACCCAGTACCAAGAAATATATAAATATTTTTGTGATGCTTTGTATCTTGAATTTTCTTATGTTGTCATTATGACATTCACTTATGAACTACCAACATATCCTTTCTGGAGGATGGGTATTCGTGGTAGTTCAATTACCTGAATACCTATACATAACTACTCCATCCGGCGGAGGTCAACATTTTCACGCTCATTGAAGTTAAGCACTTTCGCATTTTTCAAGAGGGGGATCGTCGTATGGAAGGCGACCCGTAGCGTAGCTGAACGCATTTATGTAGAATTGTCGAGCAGCTTGATAGAATGTCTTCACATCGGCATGAAATGTCTCCACCAGTCAACAGCTTGATAGAATGTCTTCACATCGGAATGAAATGTCTCCACCAGTCAACAGCTTGATAGAATGTTTTCACATCGGCATGAAATGTCTCCATCAGTCAACAGCTTTATAGAATGTCTTCACATCGGCATGAAATGTCTCCCTCAGTCAACAGCTTGACAGAATGTCTTCACATCGGCATGAAATGTCTCCATCAGTCAACAGCTTGATAGAATGTCTTCACATCGACATGAAATGTCTCCGTCAGTCAACAGCTTGATATAATATCTTCACATCGGCACGAAATGTCTCTATCAGTCAACAACTTGATAGAATGTCTTCACACCGGCATGAAATGTCTCCATCAGTCAACAGCTTGATAGAATATCTTCACATCGGCATGAAATGTCTCCATCAGTCAACAGCTTGATAGAATATCTTCACATCGGCACGAAATGTCTCTATCAGTCAACAGCTTGATAGAATTTCTTCAAATCGGCACGAAATGTTTCCATCAGTCAACAGCTTTATAGAATGTCTTCACATCGGCAGGAAATGTCTCCATCGATCAACAGCTTGATATAATGTCTTCACATCGGCATGAAATGTCTCCACCAGTCAACAGCTTGATAGCATGTCTTCACATCGGCATGAAATGTCTCCATCAGTCAACAGCTTGATATAATGTCTTCACATCGGCATGAAATGTCTCCATCAGTCAATAGCTTGACAGAATGTCTTCACATCGGCATGAAATGTCTCCATCAGTCAACAGCTTGATAGAATTTCTTCACATCGGCATGAAATATCTCCATCAGTCAACAGCTTGATAGGATTTCTTCACATCGGCATGAAATGTCTCCATCGGTCAACAGCTTGATACGATGTCTTCACACCGGCATGAAATGTCTCCATCGGTCAACAGCTTGATAGAATGTCTTCACATCGGCATGAAATATCTCCATCAGTCAACAGCTTGATAGAATGTCTTCACATCGGCATGAAATGTCTCCATCAGTCAACAGCTTGACACAATGTCTTCACATCGGCATGAAATGTCTCCATCAGTCAACAGCTTGACAGAATTTCTTCACATCGGCATGAAATGTCTCCATCAGTCAACAGCTTGATAGAATGTCTTCACATCGGCACGAAATGTCTCCATCAGTCAACAGCTTGATATAATGTCTTCACATCGGCATGAAATGTCTCCATCAGTCAACAGCTTGATAGAATGTCTTCACATCGGCACGAAATGTCTCCATCAGTCAACAGCTTGATAGAATTTCTTCACATCGGCACGAAATGTCTCCATCAGTCAACAGCCTGATACAATTTCTTCACATCGGCACGAAATGGCTCCATCAGTTAACAGCTTGATATAATGTCTTCACATCGGCACGGAATGTCTCAATCAGTCAACAGCTTGATATAATGTCTTCACATCGGCACGAAATGTTTCAATCGGTCAACAGCTTGATAGAATGTCTTCACAGCGGCATGAAATATATCCATCAATCAACAGCTTGATAGAATGTCTTCACATCGGCATGAAATATCTCCATCAATCAACAGCTTGATAGAATGTCTTCACATCGGCATGAAATGTCTCCATCGGTCAACAGCTTGATAGAATGTCTTCACATCGGCATGAAATGTCTCCATCAGTGAATAGCTTGATAGAATGTCTTCACATCGGCATGAAATGTCTCCATCAGTCAACAGCTTGATAGAATGTCTTCACATCGGCATGAAATGTCTCCATCAGTCAACAGCTTGATAGAATGTCTTCACATCGGCATGAAATGTCTCCATCAGTCAACAGCTTGATAGAATGTCTTCACATCGGCATGAAATGTCTCCATCAGTCAACAGCTTGATAGAATGTCTTCACATCGGCATGAAATGTCTCCATCAGTCAACAGCTTGACAGAATGTCTTCACATGGGCACGAAATGTCTCCATCAGTCAACAACTTGATAGAATTTCTTCACATCGGCATGAAATGTCTCCATCAGTCAACAGCTTGATAGAATGTCTTCACATCGGCACGAAATGTCTCCATCAGTCAACAGCCTGATAAAATTTCTTCACATCGGCACGAAATTGCTCCATCAGTTAACAGCTTGATATAATGTCTTCACATCGGCACGAAATGTGTCAATCAGTCAAGAGCTTGATATAATATCTTCACATCGGCACGAAATGTTTCAATCGGTCAACAGCTTGATAGAATATCTTCACATCGGCATGAAATGTCTCCATTAATCAACAGCTTGATAGAATTTCTTCACATCGACATGAAATGTCTCCATCAGTCAACAGCTTGATAGGATTTCTTCACATCGGCATGAAATGTCTCCATCAGTCAACAGCTTGATAGAATGTCTTCACATCGGCATGAAATGTCTCCATCAGTCAACAGCTTGATAGAATGTCTTCACATCGGCATGAAATGTCTCCACCAGTCAACAGCTTGATAGAATGTCTTCACATCGGCATGAAATGTCTCCATCAGTCAACAGCTTGATAGAATTTCTTCACATCGGCATGAAATGTCTCCATCAGTCAACAGCTTGATAGAATGTCTTCACATCGGCACGAAATGTCTCCATCAGTCAACAGCTTGATAGAATGTCTTCACATCGGCACGAAATGTCTCCATCAGTCAACAGCTTGATAGAATTTCTTCACATCGGCATGAAATGTCTCCATCAGTCAACAGCTTGATAGAATGTCTTCACATCGGCATGAAATGTCTCCATCAGTCAACAGCTTGATAGAATGTCTTCACATCGGCATGAAATGTCTCCATCAGTCAACAGCTTGATAGAATGTCTTCACATCGGCATGAAATGTCTCCATCAGTCAACAGCTTGATAGAATGTCTTCACATCGGCATGAAATGTCTCCATCAGTCAACAGCTTGATAGAATGTCTTCACATCGGCATGAAATGTCTCCATCAGTCAACAGCTTGATATAATGTCTTCACATCGGCACGGAATGTCTCAATCAGTCAACAGCTTGATATAATGTCTTCTCATCGGCACGAAATGTTTCAATCGGTCAACAGCTTGATAGAATGTCTTCACAGCGGCATGAAATATATCCATCAATCAACAGCTTGATAGAATGTCTTCACATCGGCATGAAATGTCTCCATCAATCAACAGCTTGATAGAATGTCTTCACATCGGCATGAAATGTCTCCATCAGTCAACAGCTTGATAGAATGTCTTCACATCGGCATGAAATGTCTCCATCAGTCAACAGCTTGATAGAATGTCTTCACATCGGCATGAAATGTCTCCATCAGTCAACAGCTTGATAGAATGTCTTCACATCGGCATGAAATGTCTCCATCAGTCAACAGCTTGATAGAATGTCTTCACATCGGCATGAAATGTCTCCATCAGTCAACAGCTTGACAGAATGTCTTCACATCGGCACGAAATGTCTCCATCAGTCAACAGCTTGATAGAATTTCTTCACATCGGCATGAAATGTCTCCATCAGTCAACAGCTTGATAGAATGTCTTCACATCGGCATGAAATGTCTCCATCAGTCAACAGCTTGATAGAATTTCTTCACATCGGCATGAAATGTCTCCATCAGTCAACAGCTTGATAGAATGTCTTCACATCGGCATGAAATGTCTCCATCAGTCAACAGCTTGATAGAATGTCTTCACATCGGCATGAAATGTCTCCATCAGTCAACAGCTTGATAGAATTTCTTCACATCGGCATGAAATGTCTCCATCGGTCAACAGCTTGATAGAATGTATTCACCTTGGCATGATATGTCTCCATCGGTCAACAGCTTGATAGAATGTCTTCACATCGGCATGAAATATCTCCATCAGTCAACAGCTTGATAGGATTTCTTCACATCGGCATGAAATGTCTCCACCAGTCAACAGCTTGATAGAATGTCTTCACATCGGCATGAAATGTCTCCACCAGTCAACAGCTTGATAGAATGTCTTCACATCGGCATGAAATGTCTCCATCAGTCAACAGCTTGATAGAATGTCTTCACATCGGCATGAAATGTCTCCATCAGTCAACAGCTTGATAGAATGTCTTCACATCGGCATGAAATGTCTCCATCAGTCAACAGCTTGATAGAATGTCTTCACATCGGCATGAAATGTCTCCATCAGTCAACAGCTTGATAGAATGTCTTCACATCGGCATGAAATGTCTCCATCAGTCAACAGCTTGATAGAATGTCTTCACATCGGCATGAAATGTCTCCATCAGTCAACAGCTTGATAGAATGTCTTCACATCGGCATGAAATGTCTCCATCAGTCAACAGCTTGATAGAATGTCTTCACATCGGCATGAAATGTCTCCATCAGTCAACAGCTTGATAGAATGTCTTCACATCGGCATGAAATGTCTCCACCAGTCAACAGCTTGATAGAATGTCTTCACATCGGCATGAAATGTCTCCATCCGTCAACAGCTTGATAGAATGTCTTCACATCGGCATGAAATGTCTCCATCAGTCAACAGCTTGATAGAATGTCTTCACATCGGCATGAAATGTCTCCATCAGTCAACAGCTTGATAGAATGTCTTCACATCGGCATGAAATGTCTCCATCAGTCAACAGCTTGATAGAATGTCTTCACATCGGCATGAAATGTCTCCACCAGTCAACAGCTTGATAGAATGTCTTCACATCGGCATGAAATGTCTCCATCAGTCAACAGCTTGATAGAATGTCTTCACATCGGCATGAAATGTCTCCATCAGTCAACAGCTTGATAGAATGTCTTCACATCGGCATGAAATGTCTCCATCAGTCAACAGCTTGATAGAATGTCTTCACATCGGCATGAAATGTCTCCATCAGTCAACAGCTTGATAGAATGTCTTCACATCGGCATGAAATGTCTCCATCAGTCAACAGCTTGATAGAATGTCTTCACATCGGCATGAAATGTCTCCATCAGTCAACAGCTTGATAGAATGTCTTCACATCGGCATGAAATGTCTCCATCAGTCAACAGCTTGATAGAATGTCTTCACATCGGCATGAAATGTCTCCATCAGTCAACAGCTTGATAGAATTTCTTCACATCGGCATGAAATGTCTCCATCAGTCAACAGCTTGATAGAATGTCTTCACATCGGCATGAAATGTCTCCATCAGTCAACAGCTTGATAGAATGTCTTCACATCGGCACGAAATGTCTCCATCAGTCAACAGCTTGATAGAATTTCTTCACATCGGCATGAAATGTCTCCATCAGTCAACAGCTTGATAGAATGTCTTCACATCGGCACGAAATGTCTCCATCAGTCAACAGCTTGATAGAATGTCTTCACATCGGCATGAAATGTCTCAATCAGTCAACAGCTTGATAGAATGTCTTCACATCGGCATGAAATGTCTCCATCAGTCAACAGCTTGATAGAATGTCTTCACATCGGCATGAAATGTCTCCATCAGTCAACAGCTTGATAGAATGTCTTCACATCGGCATGAAATGTCTCCATCAGTCAACAGCTTGATAGAATGTCTTCACATCGGCATGAAATGTCTCCATCAGTCAACAGCTTGATAGAATGTCTTCACATCGGCATGAAATGTCTCCATCAGTCAACAGCTTGATAGAATGTGTTCACATCGGCATGAAATGTCTCCATCAGTCAACAGCTTGATAGAATGTCTTCACATCGGCATGAAATGTCTCCATCAGTCAACAGCTTGATAGAATGTCTTCACATCGGCATGAAATGTCTCCATCAGTCAACAGCTTGATAGAATGTCTTCACATCGGCATGAAATGTCTCCATCAGTCAACAGCTTGATAGAATGTCTTCACATCGGCATGAAATGTCTCCATCAGTCAACAGCTTGATAGAATGTCTTCACATCGGCATGAAATGTCTCCATCAGTCAACAGCTTGATAGAATTTCTTCACATCGGCATGAAATGTCTCCATCAGTCAACAGCTTGATAGAATGTCTTCACATCGGCATGAAATGTCTCCATCAGTCAACAGCTTGATAGGATTTCTTCACATCGGCATGAAATATATCCATCAATAAACAGCTTGATAGAATGTCTTCACATCGGCATGAAATATCTCCATCAGTCAACAGCTTGATAGGATTTCTTCACATCGGCATGAAATGTCTCCATCAGTCAACAGCTTGATAGGATGTCTTCACACCGGCATGAAATGTCTCCATCGGTCAACAGCTTGATAGAATGTCTTCTCATCGGCATGAAATGTCTCCATCAGTCAACAGCTTGATAGAATGTCTTCACATCGGCATGAAATGTCTCCATCAGTCAACAGCTTGATAGAATGTCTTCACATCGGCATGAAATGTCTCCATCAGTCAACAGCTTGATAGAATGTCTTCACATCGGCATGAAATGTCTCCATCAGTCAACAGCTTGATAGAATGTCTTCACATCGGCATGAAATGTCTCCATCAGTCAACAGCTTGATAGAATGTCTTCACATCGGCATGAAATGTCTCCATCAGTCAACAGCTTGATAGAATGTCTTCACATCGGCATGAAATGTCTCCATCAGTCAACAGCTTGATAGAATGTCTTCACATCGGCATGAAATGTCTCCATCAGTCAACAGTTGATAGAATGTCTTCACATCGGCATGAAATGTCTCCATCAGTCAACAGCTTGATAGAATGTCTTCACATCGGCATGAAATGTCTCCATCAGTCAACAGCTTGATAGAATGTCTTCACATCGGCATGAAATGTCTCCATCAGTCAACAGCTTGATAGAATGTCTTCACATCGGCATGAAATGTCTCCATCAGTCAACAGCTTGATAGAATGTCTTCACATCGGCATGAAATGTCTCCATCAGTCAACAGCTTGATAGAATGTCTTCACATCGGCATGAAATGTCTCCATCAGTCAACAGCTTGATAGAATGTCTTCACATCGGCATGAAATGTCTCCATCAGTCAACAGCTTGATAGAATGTCTTCACATCGGCATGAAATGTCTCCATCAGTCAACAGCTTGATAAATGTCTTCACATCGGCATGAAATGTCTCCATCAGTCAACAGCTTGATAGAATGTCTTCACATCGGCATGAAATGTCTCCATCAGTCAACAGCTTGATAGAATGTCTTCACATCGGCATGAAATGTCTCCATCAGTCAACAGCTTGATAGAATGTCTTCACATCGGCATGAAATGTCTCCATCAGTCAACAGCTTGATAGAATGTCTTCACATCGGCATGAAATGTCTCCATCAGTCAACAGCTTGATAGAATGTCTTCACATCGGCATGAAATGTCTCCATCAGTCAACAGCTTGATAGAATGTCTTCACATCGGCATGAAATGTCTCCATCAGTCAACAGCTTGATAGAATGTCTTCACATCGGCATGAAATGTCTCCATCAGTCAACAGCTTGATAGAATGTCTTCACATCGGCATGAAATGTCTCCATCAGTCAACAGCTTGATAGAATGTCTTCACATCGGCATGAAATGTCTCCATCAGTCAACAGCTTGATAGAATGTCTTCACATCGGCATGAAATGTCTCCATCAGTCAACAGCTTGATAGAATGTCTTCACATCGGCATGAAATGTCTCCATCAGTCAACAGCTTGATAGAATGTCTTCACATCGGCATGAAATGTCTCCATCAGTCAACAGCTTGATAGAATGTCTTCACATCGGCATGAAATGTCTCCATCAGTCAACAGCTTGATAGAATGTCTTCACATCGGCATGAAATGTCTCCATCAGTCAACAGCTTGATAGAATGTCTTCACATCGGCATGAAATGTCTCCATCAGTCAACAGCTTGATAGAATGTCTTCACATCGGCATGAAATGTCTCCATCAGTCAACAGCTTGATAGAATGTCTTCACATCGGCATGAAATGTCTCCATCAGTCAACAGCTTGATAGAATGTCTTCACATCGGCATGAAATGTCTCCATCAGTCAACAGCTTGATAGAATGTCTTCACATCGGCATGAAATGTCTCCATCAGTCAACAGCTTGATAGAATGTCTTCACATCGGCATGAAATGTCTCCATCAGTCAACAGCTTGATAGAATGTCTTCACATCGGCATGAAATGTCTCCATCAGTCAACAGCTTGATAGAATGTCTTCACATCGGCATGAAATGTCTCCATCAGTCAACAGCTTGATAGAATGTCTTCACATCGGCATGAAATGTCTCCATCAGTCAACAGCTTGATAGAATGTCTTCACATCGGCATGAAATGTCTCCATCAGTCAACAGCTTGATAGAATGTCTTCACATCGGCATGAAATGTCTCCATCAGTCAACAGCTTGATAGAATGTCTTCACATCGGCATGAAATGTCTCCATCAGTCAACAGCTTGATAGAATGTCTTCACATCGGCATGAAATGTCTCCATCAGTCAACAGCTTGATAGAATGTCTTCACATCGGCATGAAATGTCTCCATCAGTCAACAGCTTGATAGAATGTCTTCACATCGGCACGAAATGTCTCCATCAGTCAACAGCTTGATAGAATTTCTTCACATCGGCATGAAATGTCTCCATCAGTCAACAGCTTGATAGAATGTCTTCACATCGGCATGAAATGTCTCCATCAGTCAACAGCTTGATAGAATGTCTTCACATCGGCATGAAATGTCTCCATCAGTCAACAGCTTGATAGAATGTCTTCACATCGGCATGAAATGTCTCCATCGGTCAACAGCTTGATAGAATGTCTTCACATCGGCATGAAATGTCTCCATCAGTCAACAGCTTGATAGAATGTCTTCACATCGGCATGAAATGTCTCCATCAGTCAACAGCTTGATAGAATGTCTTCACATCGGCATGAAATGTCTCCATCAGTCAACAGCTTGATAGAATGTCTTCACATCGGCATGAAATGTCTCCATCAGTCAACAGCTTGATAGAATGTCTTCACATCGGCATGAAATGTCTCCATCAGTCAACAGCTTGATAGAATGTCTTCACATCGGCATGAAATGTCTCCATCAGTCAACAGCTTGATAGAATGTCTTCACATCGGCATGAAATGTCTCCATCAGTCAACAGCTTGATAGAATGTCTTCACATCGGCATGAAATGTCTCCATCAGTCAACAGCTTGATAGAATGTCTTCACATCGGCATGAAATGTCTCCATCAGTCAACAGCTTGATAGAATGTCTTCACATCGGCATGAAATGTCTCCATCAGTCAACAGCTTGATAGAATGTCTTCACATCGGCATGAAATGTCTCCATCAGTCAACAGCTTGATAGGATGTCTTCACACCGGCATGAAATGTCTCCATCGGTCAACAGCTTGATAGGATGTCTATACACCGGCGTGAAATGTCTCCATCGGTCAACAGCTTGATAGAATGTCTTCTCATCGGCATGAAATGTCTCCATCAGTCAACAGCTTGATAGAATGTCTTCACATCGGCATGAAATGTCTCCACCAGTCAACAGCTTGATAGAATGTCTTCACATCGGCATGAAATGTCTCCACCAGTCAACAGCTTGATAGAATGTCTTCACATCGGCATGAAATGTCTCCATCAGTCAACAGCTTGATAGAATGTCTTCACATCGGCATGAAATGTCTCCATCAGTCAACAGCTTGATAGAATGTCTTCACATCGGCATGAAATGTCTCCATCAGTCAACAGCTTGATAGAATGTCTTCACATCGGCATGAAATGTCTCCATCAGTCAACAGCTTGATAGAATGTCTTCACATCGGCATGAAATGTCTCCATCAGTCAACAGCTTGATAGAATGTCTTCACATCGGCATGAAATGTCTCCATCAGTCAACAGCTTGATAGAATGTCTTCACATCGGCATGAAATGGCTCCATCAGTCAACAGCTTGATAGAATGTCTTCACATCGGCATGAAATGTCTCCATCAGTCAACAGCTTGATAGAATGTCTTCACATCGGCATGAAATGTCTCCATCAGTGAATAGCTTGATAGAATGTCTTCACATCGGCATGAAATGTCTCCATCAGTCAACAGCTTGATAGAATGTCTTCACATCGGCATGAAATGTCTCCATCAGTCAACAGCTTGATAGAATGTCTTCACATCGGCATGAAATGTCTCCATCAGTCAACAGCTTGATAGAATGTCTTCACATCGGCATGAAATGTCTCCATCAGTCAACAGCTTGATAGAATGTCTTCACATCGGCATGAAATGTCTCCATCAGTCAACAGCTTGATAGAATATCTTCACATCGGCATGAAATGTCTCCATCAGTCAACAGCTTGATAGAATGTCTTCACATCGGCATGAAATGTCTCCATCAGTCAACAGCTTGATAGAATGTCTTCACATCGGCATGAAATGTCTCCATCAGTCAACAGCTTGATATAATGTCTTCACATCGGCATGAAATGTCTCCATCAGTCAACAGCTTGATAGAATTTCTTCACATCGGCATGAAATGTCTCCATCAGTCAACAGCTTGATAGAATGTCTTCACATCGGCATGAAATGTCTCCATCAGTCAACAGCTTGATAGAATGTCTTCACATCGGCATGAAATGTCTCCATCAGTCAACAGCTTGATAGAATGTCTTCACATCGGCATGAAATGTCTCCATCAGTCAACAGCTTGATAGAATGTCTTCACATCGGCATGAAATGTCTCCATCAGTCAACAGCTTGATAGAATGTCTTCACATCGGCATGAAATGTCTCCATCAGTCAACAGCTTGATAGAATGTCTTCACATCGGCATGAAATGTCTCCATCAGTCAACAGCTTGATAGAATGTCTTCACATCGGCATGAAATGTCTCCATCAGTCAACAGCTTGATAGAATGTCTTCACATCGGCATGAAATGTCTCCATCAGTCAACAGCTTGATAGAATGTCTTCACATCGGCATGAAATGTCTCCATCAGTCAACAGCTTGATAGAATGTCTTCACATCGGCATGAAATGTCTCCATCAGTCAACAGCTTGATAGAATGTCTTCACATCGGCATGAAATGTCTCCATCAGTCAACAGCTTGATAGAATGTCTTCACATCGGCATGAAATGTCTCCATCAGTCAACAGCTTGATAGAATGTCTTCACATCGGCATGAAATGTCTCCATCAGTCAACAGCTTGATAGAATGTCTTCACATCGGCATGAAATGTCTCCATCAGTCAACAGCTTGATAGAATGTCTTCACATCGGCATGAAATGTCTCATCAGTCAACAGCTTGATAGAATGTCTTCACATCGGCATGAAATGTCTCCATCAGTCAACAGCTTGATAGAATGTCTTCACATCGGCATGAAATGTCTCCATCAGTCAACAGCTTGATAGAATGTCTTCACATCGGCATGAAATGTCTCCATCAGTCAACAGCTTGATAGAATGTCTTCACATCGGCATGAAATGTCTCCATCAGTCAACAGCTTGATAGAATGTCTTCACATCGGCATGAAATGTCTCCATCAGTCAACAGCTTGATAGAATGTCTTCACATCGGCATGAAATGTCTCCATCAGTCAACAGCTTGATAGAATGTCTTCACATCGGCATGAAATGTCTCCATCAGTCAACAGCTTGATAGAATGTCTTCACATCGGCATGAAATGTCTCCATCAGTCAACAGCTTGATAGAATGTCTTCACATCGGCATGAAATGTCTCCATCAGTCAACAGCTTGATAGAATGTCTTCACATCGGCATGAAATGTCTCCATCAGTCAACAGCTTGATAGAATGTCTTCACATCGGCATGAAATGTCTCCATCAGTCAACAGCTTGATAGAATGTCTTCACATCGGCATGAAATGTCTCCATCAGTCAACAGCTTGATAGAATGTCTTCACATCGGCATGAAATGTCTCCATCAGTCAACAGCTTGATAGAATGTCTTCACATCGGCATGAAATGTCTCCACCAGTCAACAGCTTGATAGAATGTCTTCACATCGGCATGAAATATCTCCATCAGTCAACAGCTTGATAGAATGTCTTCTCATCGGCATGAAATATCTCCATCAGTCAACAGCTTGATAGTATGTCTTCACATCGGCATGAAATGTCTCCATCAGTCAACAGCTTGATATAATGTCTTCACATCGGCATGAAATGTCTCCATCAGTCAACAGCTTGATAGAATGTCTTCACATCGGCATGAAATGTCTCCATCAGTCAACAGCTTGATAGAATGTCTTCACATCGGCATGAAATGTCTCCATCAGTCAACAGCTTGATAGAATGTCTTCACATCGGCATGAAATGTCTCCATCAGTCAACAGCTTGATAGAATGTCTTCACATCGGCATGAAATGTCTCCATCAGTCAACAGCTTGATAGAATGTCTTCACATCGGCATGAAATGTCTCCATCAGTCAACAGCTTGATAGAATGTCTTCACATCGGCATGAAATGTCTCCATCAGTCAACAGCTTGATAGAATGTCTTCACATCGGCATGAAATGTCTCCATCAGTCAACAGCTTGATAGAATGTCTTCACATCGGCATGAAATGTCTCCATCAGTCAACAGCTTGACAGAATGTCTTCACATCGGCATGAAATGTCTCCATCAGTCAACAGCTTGACAGAATTTCTTCACATCGGCATGAAATGTCTCCATCAGTCAACAGCTTGATAGAATGTCTTCACATCGGCACGAAATGTCTCCATCAGTCAACAGCTTGATAGAATGTCTTCACATCGGCATGAAATGTCTCCATCAGTCAACAGCTTGATAGAATGTCTTCACATCGGCATGAAATGTCTCCATCAGTCAACAGCTTGATAGAATGTCTTCACATCGGCATGAAATGTCTCCATCAGTCAACAGCTTGATAGAATGTCTTCACATCGGCATGAAATGTCTCCATCAGTCAACAGCTTGATAGAATGTCTTCACATCGGCATGAAATGTCTCCACCAGTCAACAGCTTGATAGAATGTCTTCACATCGGCATGAAATGTCTCCATCAGTCAACAGCTTGATAGAATGTCTTCACATCGGCATGAAATGTCTCCACCAGTCAACAGCTTGATAGAATGTCTTCACATCGGCATGAAATGTCTCCATCAGTCAACAGCTTGATAGAATGTCTTCACATCGGCATGAAATGTCTCCATCAGTCAACAGCTTGATAGAATGTCTTCACATCGGCATGAAATGTCTCCATCAGTCAACAGCTTGATAGAATGTCTTCACATCGGCATGAAATGTCTCCATCAGTCAACAGCTTGATAGAATGTCTTCACATCGGCATGAAATGTCTCCATCAGTCAACAGCTTGATAGAATGTCTTCACATCGGCATGAAATGTCTCCATCAGTCAACAGCTTGATAGAATGTCTTCACATCGGCATGAAATGTCTCCATCAGTCAACAGCTTGATAGAATGTCTTCACATCGGCATGAAATGTCTCCATCAGTCAACAGCTTGATAGAATGTCTTCACATCGGCAAGAAATGTCTCCATCAGTCAACAGCTTGATAGAATGTCTTCACATCGGCATGAAATGTCTCCACCAGTCAACAGCTTGATAGAATGTCTTCACATCGGCATGAAATGTCTCCATCAGTCAACAGCTTGATAGAATGTCTTCACATCGGCATGAAATGTCTCCACCAGTCAACAGCTTGATAGAATGTCTTCACATCGGCATGAAATGTCTCCATCAGTCAACAGCTTGATATAATGTCTTCACATCGGCACGGAATGTCTCAATCAGTCAACAGCTTGATATAATGTCTTCACATCGGCATGAAATGTCTCCATCAGTCAACAGCTTGATAGAATGTCTTCACATCGGCATGAAATGTCTCCATCAGTCAACAGCTTGATAGAATTTCTTCACATCGGCATGAAATGTCTCCATCAGTCAACAGCTTGATAGAATGTCTTCACATCGGCATGAAATGTCTCCATCAGTCAACAGCTTGATAGAATGTCTTCACATCGGCATGAAATGTCTCCATCAGTCAACAGCTTGATAGAATGTCTTCACATCGGCATGAAATGTCTCCATCAGTCAACAGCTTGATAGAATGTCTTCACATCGGCATGAAATGTCTCCATCAGTCAACAGCTTGATAGAATGTCTTCACATCGGCATGAAATGTCTCCATCAGTCAACAGCTTGATAGAATGTCTTCACATCGGCATGAAATGTCTCCATCAGTCAACAGCTTGATAGAATGTCTTCACATCGGCATGAAATGTCTCCATCAGTCAACAGCTTGATAGAATGTCTTCACATCGGCATGAAATGTCTCCATCAGTCAACAGCTTGATAGAATGTCTTCACATCGGCATGAAATGTCTCCATCAGTCAACAGCTTGATAGAATGTCTTCACATCGGCATGAAATGTCTCCATCAGTCAACAGCTTGATAGAATGTCTTCACATCGGCATGAAATGTCTCCATCAGTCAACAGCTTGATAGAATGTCTTCACATCGGCATGAAATGTCTCCATCAGTCAACAGCTTGATAGAATGTCTTCACATCGGCATGAAATGTCTCCATCAGTCAACAGCTTGATAGAATGTCTTCACATCGGCATGAAATGTCTCCATCAGTCAACAGCTTGATAGAATGTCTTCACATCGGCATGAAATGTCTCCATCAGTCAACAGCTTGATAGAATGTCTTCACATCGGCACGAAATGTCTCCATCAGTCAACAGCTTGATAGAATGTCTTCACATAGGCATGAAATGTCTCCATCAGTGAACAGCTTGATAGAATGTCTTCACATCGGCATGAAATGTCTCCATCAGTCAACAGCTTGATAGAATATCTTCACATCGGCATGAAATGTTTCCATCAGTCAACAGCTTGACAGAATGTCTTCACATGGGCACGAAATGTCTCCATCAGTCAACAGCTTGATAGAATGTCTTCACATCGGCATGAAATGTCTCCATCAGTCAACAGCTTGATAGAATGTCTTCACATCGGCATGAAATATCTCCATCAGTCAACAGCTTGATAGAATTTCTTCACATCGGCATGAAATGTCTCCATCAGTCAACAGCTTGATAGAATGTCTTCACATCGGCATGAAATGTCTCCATCAGTCAACAGCTTGAGAGAATGTCTTCACATCGGCATGAAATGTCTCCATCAGTCAACAGCTTGATAGAATGTCTTCACATCGGCATGAAATGTCTCCATCAGTCAACAGCTTGATAGAATTTCTTCACATCGGCATGAAATGTCTCCATCAGTCAACAGCTTGATAGAATGTCTTCACATCGGCATGAAATGTCTCCATCTGTCAACAGCTTGATAGAATGTCTTCACATCGGCATGAAATGTCTCCATCCGTCAACAGCTTGATAGAATGTCTTCACATCGGCATGAAATATCTCCATCAGTCAACAGCTTGATAGAATGTCTTCACATCGGCATGAAATGTCTCCATCAGTCAACAGCTTGATAGAATGTCTTCACATCGGCATGAAATGTCTCCATCAGTCAACAGCTTGATAGAATGTCTTCACATCGGCATGAAATGTCTCCATCAGTCAACAGCTTGATAGAATGTCTTCACATCGGCATGAAATGTCTCCATCAGTCAACAGCTTGATAGAATGTCTTCACATCGGCATGAAATGTCTCCATCGGTCAACAGCTTGATAGAATGTCTTCACATCGGCATGAAATATCTCCATCAGTCAACAGCTTGATAGAATGTCTTCACATCGGCATGAAATGTCTCCATCAGTCAACAGCTTGATAGAATGTCTTCACATCGGCATGAAATGTCTCCATCAGTCAACAGCTTGATAGAATGTCTTCACATCGGCATGAAATGTCTCCATCAGTCAACAGCTTGATAGAATGTCTTCACATCGGCATGAAATGTCTCCATCAGTCAACAGCTTGATAGAATGTCTTCACATCGGCATGAAATGTCTCCATCAGTCAACAGCTTGATAGAATGTCTTCACATCGGCATGAAATGTCTCCATCAGTCAACAGCTTGATAGAATGTCTTCACATCGGCATGAAATGTCTCCATCAGTCAAAAGCTTGATAGAATGTCTTCACAACGGCATGAAATGTCTCCATCAGTCAACAGCTTGATAGAATGTCTTCACATCGGCATGAAATGTCTCCATCAGTCAACAGCTTGATAGAATGTCTTCACATCGGCATGAAATGTCTCCATCAGTCAACAGCTTGATAGAATGTCTTCACATCGGCATGAAATGTCTCCATCAGTCAACAGCTTGATAGAATGTCTTCACATCGGCATGAAATGTCTCCATCAGTCAACAGCTTGATAGAATGTCTTCACATCGGCATGAAATGTCTCCATCAGTCAACAGCTTGATAGAATGTCTTCACATCGGCATGAAATGTCTCCATCAGTCAACAGCTTGATAGAATGTCTTCACATCGGCATGAAATATCTCCATCAGTCAACAGCTTGATAGAATGTCTTCACATCGGCATGAAATGTCTCCATCAGTCAACAGCTTGATAGAATGTCTTCACATCGGCATGAAATGTCTCCATCAGTCAACAGCTTGAGAGAATGTCTTCACATCGGCATGAAATGTCTCCATCAGTCAACAGCTTGATAGAATGTCTTCACATCGGCATGAAATGTCTCCATCAGTCAACAGCTTGATAGAATGTCTTCACATCGGCATGAAATTTCTCCATCAGTCAACAGCTTGATAGAATGTCTTCACATCGGCATGAAATGTCTCCATCAGTCAACAGCTTGATAGAATGTCTTCACATCGGCATGAAATGTCTCCATCAGTCAACAGCTTGATAGAATTTCTTCACATCGGCATGAAATGTCTCCATCAGTCAACAGCTTGATAGAATGTCTTCACATCGGCATGAAATGTCTCCATCAGTCAACAGCTTGATAGAATGTCTTCACATCGGCACGAAATGTCTCCATCGGTCAACAGCTTGATAGAATGTCTTCACATCGGCATGAAATGTCTCCATCAGTCAACAGCTTGATAGAATGTCTTCACATCGGCATGAAATGTCTCCATCAGTCAACAGCTTGATAGAATGTCTTCACATCGGCATGAAATGTCTCCATCAGTCAACAGCTTGATAGAATGTCTTCACATCGGCATGAAATGTCTCCATCAGTCAACAGCTTGATAGAATGTCTTCACATCGGCATGAAATGTCTCCACCAGTCAACAGCTTGATAGAATGTCTTCACATCGGCATGAAATGTCTCCATCAGTCAACAGCTTGATAGAATGTCTTCACATCGGCATGAAATGTCTCCATCAGTCAACAGCTTGATAGAATGTCTTCACATCGGCATGAAATGTCTCCATCAGTCAACAGCTTGATAGAATGTCTTCACATCGGCATGAAATGTCTCCATCAGTCAACAGCTTGATAGAATGTCTTCACATCGGCATGAAATGTCTCCATCAGTCAACAGCTTGATAGAATGTCTTCACATCGGCATGAAATGTCTCCATCAGTCAACAGCTTGATAGAATGTCTTCACATCGGCATGAAATGTCTCCATCAGTCAACAGCTTGATAGAATGTCTTCACATCGGCATGAAATGTCTCCACCAGTCAACAGCTTGATAGAATGTCTTCACATCGGCATGAAATGTCTCCATCAGTCAACAGCTTGATAGAATGTCTTCACATCGGCATGAAATGTCTCCATCAGTCAACAGCTTGATAGAATGTCTTCACATCGGCATGAAATGTCTCCATCAGTCAACAGCTTGATAGAATGTCTTCACATCGGCATGAAATGTCTCCATCAGTCAACAGCTTGATAGAATGTCTTCACATCGGCATGAAATGTCTCCATCAGTCAACAGCTTGATAGAATGTCTTCACATCGGCATGAAATGTCTCCATCAGTCAACAGCTTGATAGAATGTCTTCACATCGGCATGAAATGTCTCCATCAGTCAACAGCTTGATAGGATGTCTTCACATCGGCATGAAATGTCTCCATCGGTCAACAGCTTGATAGAATGTCTTCACATCGGCATGAAATGTCTCCATCAGTCAACAGCTTGATAGAATGTCTTCACATCGGCATGAAATGTCTCCATCAGTCAACAGCTTGATAGAATGTCTTCACATCGGCATGAAATGTCTCCATCAGTCAACAGCTTGATAGAATTTCTTCACATCGGCATGAAATGTCTCCATCAGTCAACAGCTTGATAGGATTTCTTCACATCGGCATGAAATGTCTCCATCAGTCAACAGCTTGATAGGATGTCTTCACACCGGCATGAAATGTCTCCATCGGTCAACAGCTTGATAGGATGTCTATACACCGGCGTGAAATGTCTCCATCGGTCAACAGCTTGATAGAATGTCTTCACATCGGCATGAAATGTCTCCATCAGTCAACAGCTTGATAGAATGTCTTCACATCGGCATGAAATGTCTCCATCAGTCAACAGCTTGAAAGAATGTCTTCACATCGGCATGAAATGTCTCCATCAGTCAACAGCTTGATAGAATTTCTTCACATCGGCATGAAATGTCTCCATCAGTCAACAGCTTGATAGAATGTCTTCACATCGGCATGAAATGTCTCCATCAGTCAACAGCTTGATAGAATGTCTTCACATCGGCATGAAATGTCTCCATCAGTCAACAGCTTGATAGAATGTCTTCACATCGGCATGAAATGTCTCCATCAGTCAACAGCTTGATAGAATGTCTTCACATCGGCATGAAATGTCTCCATCAGTCAACAGCTTGATAGAATGTCTTCACATCGGCATGAAATGTCTCCATCAGTCAACAGCTTGACAGAATGTCTTCACATCGGCACGAAATGTCTCCATCAGTCAACAGCTTGATAGAATGTCTTCACATCGGCATGAAATGTCTCCATCAGTCAACAGCTTGATAGAATGTCTTCACATCGGCACGAAATGTCTCAATCAGTCAACAGCTTGATAGAATGTCTTCACATCGGCATGAAATGTCTCCATCAGTCAACAGCTTGATAGAATGTCTTCACATCGGCATGAAATGTCTCCATCAGTCAACAGCTTGATAGAATGTCTTCACATCGGCATGAAATGTCTCCATCAGTCAACAGCTTGATAGAATGTCTTCACATCGGCATGAAATGTCTCCATCAGTCAACAGCTTGATAGAATGTCTTCACATCGGCATGAAATGTCTCCATCAGTCAACAGCTTGATAGAATGTCTTCACATCGGCATGAAATGTCTCCATCAGTCAACAGCTTGATAGAATGTCTTCACATCGGCATGAAATATCTCCATCAGTCAACAGCTTGATAGAATGTCTTCACATCGGCATGAAATGTCTCCATCAGTCAACAGCTTGATAGAATATCTTCACATCGGCATGAAATGTCTCCATCAGTCAACAGCTTGATAGAATGTCTTCACATCGGCATGAAATGTCTCCATCAGTCAACAGCTTGATAGAATGTCTTCACATCGGCATGAAATGTCTCCATCAGTCAACAGCTTGATAGAATGTCTTCACATCGGCATGAAATGTCTCCATCAGTCAACAGCTTGATAGAATGTCTTCACATCGGCAAGAAATGTCTCCATCAGTCAACAGCTTGATAGAATGTCTTCACATCGGCATGAAATGTCTCCATCAGTCAACAGCTTGATAGAATGTCTTCACATCGGCATGAAATGTCTCCATCAGTCAACAGCTTGATAGAATGTCTTCACATCGGCATGAAATGTCTCCATCAGTCAACAGCTTGATAGAATGTCTTCACATCGGCATGAAATGTCTCCATCAGTCAACAGCTTGATAGAATTTCTTCACATCGGCATGAAATGTCTCCATCAGTCAACAGCTTGATATAATGTCTTCACATCGGCATGAAATGTCTCCATCAGTCAACAGCTTGATAGAATGTCTTCACATCGGCATGAAATGTCTCCATCAGTCAACAGCTTGATAGAATGTCTTCACATCGGCATGAAATGTCTCCATCAGTCAACAGCTTGATAGAATGTCTTCACATCGGCATGAAATGTCTCCATCAGTCAACAGCTTGATAGAATGTCTTCACATCGGCATGAAATGTCTCCATCAGTCAACAGCTTGATAGAATGTCTTCACATCGGCATGAAATGTCTCCATCAGTCAACAGCTTGATAGAATGTCTTCACATCGGCATGAAATGTCTCCATCAGTCAACAGCTTGATAGGATTTCTTCACATCGGCATGAAATGTCTCCATCAGTCAACAGCTTGATAGAATGTCTTCACATTGGCATGAAATGTCTCCATCGGTCAACAGCTTGATAGAATGTCTTCACATCGGCATGAAATGTCTCCATCGGTCAACAGCTTGATAGAATGTCTTCACATCGGCATGAAATGTCTCCATCAGTCAACAGCTTGATAGAATGTCTTCACATCGGCATGAAATGTCTCCATCAGTCAACAGCTTGATAGAATTTCTTCACATCGGCATGAAATGTCTCCATCAGTCAACAGCTTGATAGAATGTCTTCACATCGGCACGAAATGTCTCCATCAGTCAACAGCTTGATATAATGTCTTCACATCGGCACGAAATGTCTCCATCAGTCAACAGCTTGATATAATGTCTTCACATCGGCACGAAATGTCTCCATCAGTCAACAGCTTGATAGAATGTCTTCACATCGGCATGAAATGTCTCCATCAGTCAACAGCTTGATAGAATGTCTTCACATCGGCATGAAATGTCTCCATCAGTCAACAGCTTGATAGAATGTCTTCACATCGGCATGAAATGTCTCCATCAGTCAACAGCTTGATAGAATGTCTTCACATCGGCATGAAATGTCTCCATCAGTCAACAGCTTGATAGAATGTCTTCACATCGGCATGAAATGTCTCCATCAGTCAACAGCTTGATAGAATGTCTTCACATCGGCATGAAATGTCTCCATCAGTCAACAGCTTGATAGAATGTCTTCACATCGGCATGAAATGTCTCCATCAGTCAACAGCTTGATAGAATTTCTTCACATCGGCATGAAATGTCTCCATCAGTCAACAGCTTGATAGAATGTCTTCACATCGGCATGAAATGTCTCCATCAGTCAACAGCTTGATAGAATTTCTTCACATCGGCATGAAATGTCTCCATCAGTCAACAGCTTGATAGAATGTCTTCACATCGGCATGAAATGTCTCCATCAATCAACAGCTTGATAGAATGTCTTCACATCGGCATGAAATGTCTCCATCGGTCAACAGCTTGATAGAATGTCTTCACATCGGCATGAAATGTCTCCATCAGTGAATAGCTTGATAGAATGTCTTCACATCGGCATGAAATGTCTCCATCAGTCAACAGCTTGATAGAATATCTTCACATCGGCATGAAATGTCTCCATCAGTCAACAGCTTGACAGAATTTCTTCACATCGGCATGAAATGTCTCCATCAGTCAACAGCTTGATAGAATGTCTTCACATCGGCATGAAATGTCTCCATCAGTCAACAGCTTGATAGAATGTCTTCACATCGGCATGAAATGTCTCCATCGGTCAACAGCTTGATAGAATGTCTTCACATCGGCATGAAATGTCTCCATCAGTCAACAGCTTGATAGAATGTCTTCACATCGGCATGAAATGTCTCCATCAGTCAACAGCTTGATAGAATGTCTTCACATCGGCATGAAATGTCTCCATCAGTCAACAGCTTGATAGAATGTCTTCACATCGGCATGAAATGTCTCCATCAGTCAACAGCTTGATAGAATGTCTTCACATCGGCATGAAATGTCTCCATCAGTCAACAGCTTGATAGAATGTCTTCACATCGGCATGAAATGTCTCCATCAGTCAACAGCTTGATAGAATGTCTTCACATCGGCATGAAATGTCTCCATCAGTCAACAGCTTGATAGAATGTCTTCACATCGGCATGAAATGTCTCCACCAGTCAACAGCTTGATAGAATGTCTTCACATCGGCATGAAATGTCTCCATCAGTCAACAGCTTGATAGAATGTCTTCACATCGGCATGAAATGTCTCCATCAGTCAACAGCTTGATAGAATGTCTTCACATCGGCATGAAATGTCTCCATCAGTCAACAGCTTGGTAGAATGTCTTCACATCGGCATGAAATGTCTCCACCAGTCAACAGCTTGATAGAATGTCTTCACATCGGCACGAAATATTTCAATCGGTCAACAGCTTGATAGAATTTCTTCACATCGGCATGAAAAGTCTCCATCAGTCAACAGCTTGATAGAATATCTTCACATCGGCACGAAATGTCTCCATCAGTCAACAGCCTGATAGAATGTCTTCACATCGGCATGAAATGTCTCCATCAGTCAACAGCTTGATAGAATGTCTTCACATCGGCATGAAATGTCTCCACCAGTCAACAGCTTGATAGAATGTCTTCACATCGGCATGAGATGTCTCCATCAGTGATCAGCTTGATAGAATGTCTTCACATCGGCATGAAATATCTCCATCAGTGAATAGCTTGATAGAATGTCTTCACACCGGCATGAAATGTCTCCATCAGTCAACAGCTTGATAGAATGTCTTCACATCGGCATGAAATGTCTCCACCAGTCAACAGCTTGATAGAATGTCTTCACATCGGCATGAAATGTCTCCACCAGTCAACAGCTTGATAGAATGTCTTCACATCGGCATGAAATGTCTCCATCAGTCAACAGCTTGATAGAATGTGTTCACATAGGCATGAAATGTCTCCATCAGTCAACAGCTTGATAGAATGTCTTCATATCGGCATGAAATGTCTCCATCAGTCAACAGCTTGATAGAATACCTTCACATCGGCATGAAATGTCTCCATCAGTCAACAGCTTGATAGAATGTCTTCACATCGGCATGAAATGTCTCCATCAGTCAACAGCTTGATATAGTTTCTTCACATCGGCATGAAATGTATCCATCAGTGAACAGCTTGATATAATGTCTTCACATCGGCATGAGATGTCTCCATCAGTGAACAGCTTGGTATAATGTCTTCACATCGGCATGAGATATCTCCATCAGTGAATAGCTTGATAGAATGTCTTCACACCGGCATGAAATGTCTCCATCAGTCAACAGCTTGAGAGAATGTCTTCACATCGGCATGAAATGTCTCCACCAGTCAACAGCTTGATAGAATGTCTTCACATCGGCATGAAATGTCTCCATCAGTCAACAGCTTGATAGAATGTCTTCACATCGGCATGAAATGTCTCCACCAGTCAACAGCTTGATAGAATGTCTTCACATCGGCATGAAATGTCTCCACCAGTCAACAGCTTGATAGATTGTCTTCACATCGGCATGAAATGTCTCCATCAGTCAACAGCTTGATAGAATGTCTTCACATCGGCATGAAATGTCTCCACCAGTCAACAGCTTGATAGAATGTCTTCACATCGGCATGAAATGTCTCCATCAGTCAACAGCTTGATAGAATGTGTTCACATAGGCATGAAATGTCTCCACCAGTCAACAGCTTGATAGAATGTCTTCACATCGGCATGAAATGTCTCCATCGGTCAACAGCTTGATAGAATGTCTTCACATCGGCATGAAATGTCTCCATCAGTGAATAGCTTGATAGAATGTCTTCACATCGGCATGAAATGTCTCCATCAGTCAACAGCTTGATAGAATGTCTTCACATCGGCACGAAATGTCTCCATCAGTCAACAGCCTGATAAAATTTCTTCACATCGGCACGAAATGGCTCCATCAGTTAACAGCTTGATATAATGTCTTCACATCGGCACGAAATGTGTCAATCAGTCAAGAGCTTGATATAATATCTTCACATCGGCACGAAATGTTTCAATCGGTCAACAGCTTGATAGAATATCTTCACATCGGCATGAAATGTCTCCATTAATCAACAGCTTGATAGAATTTCTTCACATCGACATGAAATGTCTCCATCAGTCAACAGCTTGATAGGATTTCTTCACATCGGCATGAAATGTCTCCATCGGTCAACAGCTTGATAGAATGTATTCACCTTGGCATGATATGTCTCCATCGGTCAACAGCTTGATAGAATGTCTTCACATCGGCATGAAATATCTCCATCAGTCAACAGCTTGATAGGATTTCTTCACATCGGCATGAAATGTCTCCACCAGTCAACAGCTTGATAGAATGTCTTCACATCGGCATGAAATGTCTCCACCAGTCAACAGCTTGATAGAATGTCTTCACATCGGCATGAAATGTCTCCATCAGTCAACAGCTTGATAGAATGTCTTCACATCGGCATGAAATGTCTCCATCAGTCAACAGCTTGATAGAATGTCTTCACATCGGCATGAAATGTCTCCACCAGTCAACAGCTTGATAGAATGTCTTCACATCGGCATGAGATGTCTCCATCAGTGAACAGCTTGATAGAATGTCTTCACATCGGCATGAAATATCTCCATCAGTGAATAGCTTGATAGAATGTCTTCACACCGGCATGAAATGTCTCCATCAGTCAACAGCTTGACAGAATGACTTCACATCGGCATGAAATGTCTCCACCAGTCAACAGCTTGATAGAATGTCTTCACATCGGCATGAAATGTCTCCACCAGTCAACAGCTTGATAGAATGTCTTCACATCGGCATGAAATGTCTCCATCAGTCAACAGCTTGATATAGTTTCTTCACATCGGCATGAAATGTATCCATCAGTGAACAGCTTGATATAATGTCTTCACATCGGCATGAAATGTCTCCACCAGTCAACAGCTTGATATAACGTCTTCACATCGGCATGAAATGTCTCCATCAGTCAACAGCTTGATAGAATGTCTTCACGTCGGCATGAAATGTCTCATCAGTCAACAGCTTGATACAATGTCTTCACATCGGCATGAAATGTCTCCATCAGTCAACAGCTTGATAGAATGTCTTCACATCGGCATGAAATGTCTCCACCAGTCAACAGCTTGATAGAATGTCTTCACATCGGCAAGAAATGTCTCCACCAGTCAACAGCTTGATAGAATGTCTTCACATCGGCAAGAAATGTCTCCACCAGTCAACAGCTTGATTTAATGTCTTCACATCGGCATGAAATGTCTCCACCAGTCAACAGCTTGATAGAATGTCTTCACATCGGCAAGAAATGTCTCCACCAGTCAACAGCTTCATAGAATGTCTTCACATCGGCATGAAATGTCTCCATCAGTCAACAGCTTGATTTAATGCCTTCACATCGGCATGAAATATCTCCATCAGTCAACAGCTTCATAGAATGTCTTCACATCGGCACGAAATGTCTCCATCAGTCAACAGCTTGATAGAATGTCTTCACATCGGCATGAAATGTCTCCACCAGTCAACAGCTTGATAGAATGTCTTCACATCGGCATGAAATGTCTCCACCAGTCAACAGCTTGATAGAATGTCTTCACATCGGCATGAAATGTCTCCATCAGTCAACAGCTTGATAGAATGTCTTCACATCGGCATGAAATGTCTCCACCAGTCAACAGCTTGATAGAATGTCTTCACATCGGCATGAGATGTCTCCATCAGTGAACAGCTTGATAGAATGTCTTCACATCGGCATGAAATATCTCCATCAGTGAACAGCTTGATAGAATGTCTTCACACCGGCATGAAATGTCTCCATCAGTCAACAGCTTGACAGAATGTCTTCACATCGGCATGAAATGTCTCCACCAGTCAACAGCTTGATAGAATGTCTTCACATCGGCATGAAATGTCTCCATCAGTCAACAGCTTGATAGAATGTCTTCACATCGGCATGAAATGTCTCCACCAGTCAACAGCTTGATAGAATGTCTTCACATCGGCATGAAATGTCTCCACCAGTCAACAGCTTGATAGATTGTCTTCACATCGGCATGAAATGTCTCCATCAGTCAACAGCTTGATAGAATGTCTTCACATCGGCATGAAATGTCTCCACCAGTCAACAGCTTGATAGAATGTCTTCACATCGGCATGAAATGTCTCCATCAGTCAACAGCTTGATAGAATGTGTTCACATAGGCATGAAATGTCTCCACCAGTCAACAGCTTGATAGAATGTCTTCATATCGGCATGAAATGTCTCCATCAGTCAACAGCTTGATAGAATACCTTCACATCGGCATGAAATGTCTCCATCAGTCAACAGCTTGATAGAATGTCTTCACATCGGCATGAAATGTCTCCATCAGTCAACAGCTTGATATAGTTTCTTCACATCGGCATGAAATGTATCCATCAGTGAACAGCTTGATATAATGTCTTCACATCGGCATGAAATGTCTCCACCAGTCAACAGCTTGATATAACGTCTTCACATCGGCATGAAATGTCTCCATCAGTCAACAGCTTGATAGAATGTCTTCACATCGGCATGAAATGTCTCCATCAGTCAACAGCTTGATACAATGTCTTCACATCGGCATGAAATGTCTCCATCAGTCAACAGCTTGATAGAATGTCTTCACATCGGCATGAAATGTCTCCATCAGTCAACAGCTTGATAGAATGTCTTCACATCGGCAAGAAATGTCTCCACCAGTCAACAGCTTGATAGAATGTCTTCACATCGGCAAGAAATGTCTCCACCAGTCAACAGCTTGATTTAGTGTCTTCACATCGGCATGAAATGTCTCCATCAGTGAACAGCTTGATAGAATGTCGTCACATCGGCATGAAATGTCTCCATCAGTCAACAGCTTGATACAATGTCTTCACATCTGCATGAAATGTCTCCATCAGTCAACAGCTTGATAGAATGTCTTCACATCGGCATGAAATGTCTCCACCAGTCAACAGCTTGATAGAATGTCTTCACATCGGCAAGAAATGTCTCCACCAGTCAACAGCTTGATAGAATGTCTTCACATCGGCAAGAAATGTCTCCACCAGTCAACAGCTTGATTTAATGTCTTCACATCGGCATGAAATGTCTCCATCAGTCAACAGCTTGATTTAATGTCTTCACATCGGCATGAAATGTCTCCATCAGTCAACAGCTTGGCCATTTTCATGTTAGTAGCCATGCCAATGTGGAGACATGGTTCTAAAAAATATTATCAATATTTACTTTAAAAGTAAATGGCCACGATAGGAAGCACGTGTCTCCGATGATCATTAAAATTACTAAATACATTTCTGTGACAAAACATCGATATGGTTTATCAACATGGTTGTAAAATGTATTCTAATTTGTAAATATACCTCACCTCAGGCTCGCCACCAGGGGACTGCATGCCGATTACATCAGCACCCCTGGTGGATCAACCTGTTGAAACGCAGATTTTTTTAGTTGCTGCCTTAACCCATAATATTGCGTCAATTTACTTGACCTACATACGGGAACTTAACTGTAATTGGTGGTGGATCCGTCGTCGTTGGTCGGACAGAGAATGGTAGGCATTCCTGGAAAAGTTATTTGATGTAAGGGCGGGCGCGCACCTAATTCTCTGAAACACGTAGACCAAGACAGGAGGTAGAGCAACGTAGAAATGATCAAGCGTACATCCACACGTTGCGTGGTATAAACTGACAAATGCATGTTTCAGCAGGTTGATCTGCCAGGGGTACTGAAGTACTACTACCATACCTGGCTAGCGATCAAGCACGCAGATGCAGTTGACTATGCATACACAAGGGCGAATCATCACAGCCCAGTCGCCTGATGATCTGTTTAAAGTTGGAATTGATCAACCAGATCTCAAGGCACTGGGACTTGGGCCCTACGTTCTCGGTGTAGAATAGGAAGGGAAGTAAAATATCTCGTGAAGACAGATGAACTAAGACTTTAATTACAGAGCAGAACTCTGCTTTGCAACCTGCTGTAACTAACATCAAATGTGTTCTACTTAATGTCTGTGGCTTAATGACCAAGCTGAGGTCGTCTGACTTTGATTTGAATATTTCAGAATATCATTTAATATTTCTAACAGAAACAAAACTGGATGATCTTGATATAACTGATATAGATGGTTCTGATTGCCATGCAATGAATATAACAACATTTAAATCTAAATCTGGAGGAGTAGTACTATTGGTTAAGAACTCTCTGTCTAAAACTATTGAAATTGTACATAGATATACAAATTGTGTACTATGGTTCAAATCAAATGTTAGTTTGATTGGATATGAAGCATTATGGGGAATAGTTTATATTCCTCCAGAGAATTATATTTATTCACCAGCTAGCCTGTTTGATGATATAGAAAATGACACTGCAAACCTAAGGAGTGACTGAAACAGCCCATTGTATTTAGTTGGTGACTTTAATGCCCGAACTGGTAATTTATATGATTTCATTGAGTCTTATGATCAAAATATGGTGTTGAATGACTTTGATGAAGATAATTACTAATCACATTGTGTAAAAGCCTAAATGGCCACATTACTAATTGTACGGTTGGGGTAGATAGGGACAGAGGTGCAACTACATGCAAAAATGCAAGCATTGTTGATTATATTCTCGTTTCTCCACAACCATTTCATGATATAATGGAATTTGAGGTTTTGGAATTTGATGAATTGTCATATGATGCTCACAACCCTGTTAAAATGATGGGCTTTAAATACACCATACAAAACCCAATTGTTTCAATAGTAAGGGAGAATAAGGTGGTTGAGCGTGATGATATAATAAGGGAGGATGAGGTGGTTGAGCGTGATGATATAATAAGGGAGGATGAGGTGGTTGAGCGTGATGATACAATAAGGGAGGATGAGGTGGTTGAGCGTGATGATATAATAAGGGAGGATGAGGTGGTTGAGCGTGATGATACAATAAGGGAGGATGAGGTGGTTGAGCGTGATGATACAATAAGGGAGGATGAGGTGGTTGAGCGTGATGATACAATAAGGGAGGATGAGGTGGTTGAGCGTGATGATATAATAAGGGAGGATGAGATGGTTGAGCGTGATGATATAATAAGGGAGGATGAGATGGTTGAGCGTGATGATATGACCCAATTTAGCAAACCAAAATGGGTCCAGGATTGTGAATCTGGCTTTAAAAACAATATTAATTTGAAGGCTGTTGAAGATGTAGAGAAAGATCTTGACAATTTAATATGTAATGATATTGATGCGGCTTCAGTAAATGATATAGTAAATCGCATCAATGATATATTAAAAAGTGCTGCTAAAACGTTTGATTGTATGAAGAATAACTATATAGACCTACAATGAAGAGTAAAAGCATTGATAAAAAGCAATTGTATTAGCAGAGTCAGCAACTCAGTTACAATCGCCACTTGATGCTCTGGTTAACTATTGCAAAACTTGGAAACTGCATGTTAACAGACCCTAAACTAAGGTGTTAGTATTCTCAAGGGGTAAGATTAGGAAATTGCCAAAATTTAAATTTGGACCAAATAAGCTTACCATTGTAGATGAGTATACCTATCTAGGCATTAATTTAACTATGATGGTAAATTTTCTAAAGCAATCAGACATTTATGTGAACAGGCAAACCGAGCAATGCTATGTTTAATTTCTAAAGCTAGGAAGCTAAAACTTCCTGTTGATATCCAATTAGAACTATGTGATTCCCTTACATGCCCAATCTTGTTATATGGATGTGAAGTATGGGGATGTGAAAATATTATGTTAATTGAAAAGCTACAAAATGAAATTTTTTTAAATTTTACTTGGGGTAGTAAACAATAGAACACATACTTCCATGGTTTAAGAGCAATTTCCACTAAATATTAAAATAAACAGTAGATTATTGAATTTTTTGGGGGAAACTATTGACAGGAAAGGAACCTAAACTGTATTGCATTATGTAAAAATTATTATATCAATTATCTGTTAAAAATATCTTTGAAACCCCTGGATTACTCATGTGAAATACATTTTAAATAGCATTGGTCTATCTAACTTATGGCTGAATCAAGAAATAGTGAATGTTAAATGGTTTAAAGCGTTTGTCAAATTAAAACTTGCTGATTAGTACCATCAGCAGTGGGGCAGTAATATTTGCAATAGTGATGGGTGTGCAACCTACAGAATAATTAGGTATGATTTTTAAATGGAGAAATATTTGCTAGTTTTACCACCAAATTTAGCTAGACCTTTGTGTAACTTTCGTACTTGTAATCACCAGTTGCCAATTCAGCAAGGCAGGTATAGTGGAATTGAAAGGCGAGAGAGATTTTGTACTATGTGTGATTGTAATGATATTAGGGATAAGTTTCATTATTTGTATATATGTACTTTTTCAAGAAGCTACGCTTAAGTTTATTTCTAGATATTATTTTGTGAAAGCAAAAACTTTAAAAATGGATCAGTTGTTTAATGTGTCAAGCCAGGCAAAGTTAATTAAATTATGTAAATTCGTACACGAGGTTTTAGATAGTTTTAAGTTGTAAGTTGATCTACCTGTGACACTTTTGTGTTTTGTATTTTGGTAAAACCATTTACCAATGTAATTTATAAGTATTATTGAAGCCTGATTACATACACTTATAGCCATCCCATATAGTAACAACATGCAACATTGTAATTATCGTATAACCTATTAAAGTTTTTGCGAATAAAGTTGAATTTAATTGAATAGTGTTGCACGCTGACATTCTACGATCATAGACATAGTGTACACGTGGATGGATATCAATAACGTAGCAACCGATTAAATTGCTAAATTAATATTCAACACCAAGTTATAAAATAGTTTCACGACAGTCTGGCAACTCAAGATATATTTACAATCTGGTAAATATGTCTTGTTATAGCTGATTGATTGTGGACACTGGTTAAATATCCTGTTTGTCGTTAATGTGTCACACTGTATGTTTTCCGCTCATACTTTCGTTGCTGATTCAGAATAACAGTTTGCACATTTATTACAATTTAAATTGCAGTGTTTCGCCTACACTTCAGTCTTATTGTGTGCAAAAAGTAAAAAATATACATAATAGTTCTACAGAACTGTAAAGTAGTACAAGTAATTTATTAAACACAGTCATTTATAAATTAATAATGAGAAATGCAAGGAACCCAAAAACATAATATTAGTATAATAATGCAGCCCTAATATGCTAATAGCTTAAATGAGGCATCAAAGAAAGCAAGCAAAATCACTAATATCATGTTGTCGTTTTTTTTACCAATAGACAATCAATGTCATGTAACCAATCAATGATCGCGGAGTTCGCCGCCTGTCAAACTTCAGTCGCGTCATAGGATATAGCGTGTGTCAGTCTGATCGATATACGTGTGTATTACGAACTGCGAAATTTTTTTTTATTTTGCCCGGTTCTACATGGGCGATCGAAAGATGATTGACCTGTGCGCAGAGGAATAACTGAACCTTCATTTAACTAGCAGATTCTACCGCCAAACACGTGAAAAACGTGTATTTATTTCGGACACTGTGCTACTTGCTGGAAATATCGCCCATCTGGACAGTACAGCGCGGGAATATCTATCCTCCCTGACACAAAGTCATTGATTCACCTCGACGCACTGACGAGGAACAATAGCCACTGAAGTGGTATTAACTCAAGTATGTTAACTGTAACGCCATTGTTTGTGGCTGAGTGTGTGACGCTCTCAGCCTGAGGGTGACACAACCAAACCGTGATGCCTAAGACTAAGCAGCCAAAGGGTGGAGCCAGTGTAGGTGGTACAACCACGGCCCCTACTGAAGACACGCACCTTGAAACAAACGTCGACGGGAACAATAATACGATTCATGATGCGCTCGTCGATAAGCTACTAACAGTGCAACAAAACGCGTACCAGGCATGTTTGCAAAGCGCAGTCGCCGAGATAAACCGGAGGGTGGACTGTTTCATGCGCGAGACAACCACGACACTGACAGAACTCCGGATCAGCCTTCAGTACACACAGACTCAAGTCGAGGAACTGAAAGTAAATCAGTCCAAGGAAAAATCGACGACCTGTCAAAAAAGATGCTCCATTTCGAAGACACGATAAAGAAAATGGAACGCTCGATCGACTACCAAAAAAAGCAGTCGAGACGCTGCAATCTGCGGTTTGACGGGGTTTCTGAAGTCGACGGCGAGACGTGGGAGCAGACGGAGAAGAACGTTAGATAGGAGATTTCCGGTTCCGGTTCAGATGCACAAGCGTACGTAGTAACAGCTGCTCAAAATCTAAATCCTAACTAACCATTCAAAGTTCTTTAACTAATAGTTCAATTTATAGCACAAGTCAAACTAGATACTGTTAACAGTACCAAAAATTAAATAACTGCTACCTTCTAGGATTCCCAAAATAACTTTAACTTAGAAATCGAATTTTTCCCGCCATATTAAAGTAAACAAAGGAAAAAGAACCCCAAGCAACGCTCCACATACAAAACTTAGACATAGGAAATTAGCTACACATAAATATTAGTTAGACAAAACACTAGAAATTAGTTAGACACAAATACATCTCTTCAACCGTCCTGCACATAATCTTGACATTATACTAATTCGGCCCTTTCATCAAGGCAACTCAATATACCCAGAGTCGCCCTGGGTATCACTCTTCATTTCTGTTACTCTTTCTCCCAGCACTGCCTTGATCCCTTGCACAACACTTTAATATATATATTAGCAATAAAAGAAGTTACTCCAACTCAGTCTTAAAGTAGACATAAAATAAATAAAACTAAAGTAGCCAGGTTATGGCAAGTAAAAAAAAACCAAGGACAAAAAGTAAAAATGACTCTGTATGGATGACCGATGATGATGACGTATGGATATGCACAGGGTGTAAAAAAAATTCAAAGGACCAAACCACAAATTGTTGGAATGTGAATATTGTGACAAACATTATTGCATCGAATGTGTGGAAATAACTGATAAAGAATACAAAGTCATGACAGCTAAAGCACAAATCCACTGGTTTTGTCCACCATGTGACACAAAAGTTATGAAAAACTTGAAAAATGAAAAAAGCTGCGAAGAAAGGTGTCAGAAGTTCCTTAAGAAAGTGGAAGAGAGAATCATTGAACTAGAGAAAGAAATCAGAACCAAAGTGGATGAAACAAGAGTCAGTGAAATGATCAAAGAAGCTAAGTTGGAAAAAACCCAAGCAAAGTCATCAGCCCAAATGAAGTTAAGGAAGTCGTACAACTTCAGGTAAAAGAACAGAACATGGAATCAAAAGACAGAGAAAAAAGACTCAACAACGTAATCATTTTCAACTTACCAGAATCTACATCACAACTAAAAACTACGAGACAACAACATGACAAAGAACAAATTTTAGAAATGTGTACAGAAATAAACAATAACTTCACAGACACTGATGTCACAGAAACGCGGAGGAAAATGCAACTGGTCCCAGACCAGTTCTAATCACTTTAACGCATATTGACAAAAAACGAACCCTTCTTCGAAGGTTCCATCACATCAGAGAAAATGACAAGTTCAAAAACATAAAAATTGATCATGACAAAACTAAACAAGAAAGGGAGGAATCAAAAAAGCTATATGAAGAAGCAAAGAGGCAGGAAGCTGCAGACAAATCGGGGGAATACCTGTACAGAGTCAGGGATCCACCATGGGAGAGAAAAATAAGAAAGATAAGGAAAAGCCAGTAAAGACTACACCTAGAGTGACGGATGGTAAAACAAATGTTAATAAAAATAATCTTAATGACATAGGCAACATTCTGTGTTTTTATACCAATGCTGACCAACTAAGGAACAAGCAAAATGAATTTGAACAAAGAATTAAAGAACTGAAACCTTACATAATAGCAATTAACGAGGTAAAACCAAAAAACCCCAAATGCACTGTAACCATACCAGAATTTTACTTAGAAGGCTATACATTGTTCTCCAAAAATATAGAAAATAATGAAGGTAGGGGTATTATAATGTACGTCTTAAATTCCCTATACGCAGAAAATATAAACCTGGTCTCAACCTTCAAGGAATGCTTATTTATAGAAATTAAACTTAAAAATAAAACCAAACTTCTATTTGGATGCATATATAGGAGCGATGGGGGGTCAGAAGAAAATAACGCATAACTTCTAAATATGATTAGATCCACATCAGGACTTAAATATTCACACATTGTAATTACAGGAGATTTCAATCTCCCAGATATTAGCTGGAAACATTGGACGACCAAATCAATTAACCCCAGTAACCTAAATTTTAAATTTGTAGAATGCCTTAGAGACACATTCATGTATCAACATGTCTCAAATACCACCAGAGGACGAGGCACAACTAACACAAACCTTTTAGATCTGATTTTATCAAACGAAGAAGACAACATAGGGGAAATAGAATACCTCAGCCCTCTAGGTAAAAGTGACCACTGTGTCATTACATTCAATATTTTGTGCAAAGTTATAACAAATAAATACACTAAAAAACGGAAGCTATTCAATAAGGCAAATTATGAAGAAATGAGGAAAGAGTGTTCAGATATAAATTGGGAAGAGAAATTTAAAGACTGTAAAGACAACGTTAACGACCAATGGGAAATCCTTAAAACAGTACTAAGATTATTAGAAGATAAATACGTACCTCAAAAAGAAGTTTCAAATTACAGAAAGGGAAATTTCCCCCTGAATGCAAACACTAGATAACTAATTAGACGTAAAAATAGACTATGGACAAGATACATTGAAACAAGGGATGGGACAAAATATCTAGAGTATTGTAAAAGCAGGAATAAAATCCGAGCTTTAACCAGAAAGCTGCGAAAGGAGTTTGAAAAAAATTTAGCCATTCAAACTAAGAAAAACCCTAAAGTCTTCTGGAACTATTATAAATCAAAAACTACAGTTAAACAAGGAATTGGGGAACTTAATATAGACCACACAAATCCGAAATCCCAAACAACAACTGAAGATGAAGAAAAAGCAAGTATTCTTGCCAACTACTTCTCCAGTGCATTCACTACTGAACAGACAGGGTCTATCCCAACTACACCCAAAGTAAACAATAAATTAGCAATGGATGAGCTAAAAGTTACTAACATTAAAAGAACTTAATATAAGCAAATCGCCTGGCCCTGATGAAATTGGTGCCAGATTACTAATTGAGTTGTCAGAAAATATCTGTCTCCCATTACAAAAAATATTTGAAACATCTATAAAAGCATCAAGTATTCCCGACGAATGGAAGGATGCCAAAATATCAGCAATATATAAAAAAGGAAACAAGAAATTAGCTTGCAACTACCGTCCAATAAGCCTAACAAGCGTAGTTTGTAAATACATGGAAAAAATTATTAGAAATCACATCATCAGTTACATGAAAGTCAATGGTCTGTTCAGTCAAAAACAATATGGTTTTATCTCTGGCAGATCAACATTTCTCCAACTAATTAAAATACTAGATGAATGGACCTCAGAAATGGATAAGGGTAATTACATAGACGTTATTTATATGGATTTTCAAAAGGCTTTTGATAATGTGCCACATACGAGACTAATAAGTAAATTAAAAAGTTTTAACATTAGGAATGATTTAGTTAACTGGATTGAGGCATTCATCACAAATAGACGACAAAAGGTAGCAGTAAATGGAAAAGAATCAAACTGGCACAAGGTAACATCAGGGATACCGCAGGGATCTGTCCTAGGACCCTTACTGTTTGTTCTATACGTAAACGACCTGCCAGATTTAACTGAATCCAATACATTCCTGTTCGCTGATGACATTAAGATATTTAGAGCCATAACTAACAAAAATGATCAGGATATACTACAACAAGATTTAAGTATCCTAGAACAATGGAGCGACAAATGGCTATTAAAATTCCACCCAGACAAATGTAAACACATGGAAATTGGAAAAAATAATATAGGTGAAAATGAATATTTCATGACAAGCAATAATGTTAAACATTCACTAGCCACCACAGATAAGCAAACTGACTTAGGTGTAATTATCGATTCAAAATTGTCATTTGATGATCACATAAACCAAGTGGTAAATAAAGCAACCAAAATGACAAAAATAATCCGAAGAACATTCCAATTCCTAGACACACACACTTTTTTGCCACTATATAAGACAATGGTTAGATCTCACCTAGAATATGCCGTAGCAGTATGGTATCCATATAAGATAAAACATAAAATAGCAATAGAAAACGTCCAGAGAAGAGCCACAAAAGAACTTCCTGGTATGAGGGATTTATCATATATAGAAAGACTAAAATTACTGAAGCTACCCACATTAGCATACCGAAGGCTAAGAGGAGACATGATAGAAGTCTACAAAATAATGCACGAATTGTACGATAATGAATCTGCACCAAACCTCCTGAAATGGGAGGATGTCACACTTAGATCACGAAATAGAGGACACTCCCTTAAAATATTTACCCAAAGAGCAAAAATAAATTTAAGAAAAAATGCATTCCCTCTTAGAGTGGCTGAACCATGGAATAGTCTCCCAAACTCTGTAGTGCAAGCTCGATCAATTATCTCATTTAAAAACAAATTAGACAAATTCTGGTCTACCCAGGCAATAATATACGACTATGAATCTCCTTTAACAATAACTAATGGAACCGGAAATTATGATATAAAAATATTTGATTCTGAAGATCTGATCATGGAGGAACCAACTGGATCCTGCGATCAGAATCGTCATAAGGTATCATGAAAACAGCCCTAGAACTTCCCGAAGCACAATTGCACGCCATCAAAGTCGAGGGCGCGCACCGAACTGGCGGCATGGGGACGAGAGCGAGGACTATCGTCGTCAAGTTCAATTCGTACAAGGACCGCGAGCTGGTGCTACAGGCGGCCAAGAAGAATCGCCCTCGAGGCATCTATGTGAATGAAGACTACTCACAGAGGGTCATGGCGAGGCGGAAAGAACTGTTGCCTAAAATGATGAAAGCCCGGGAAGAGGGGAAGATCGCGTATTTGACATTTGACAAACTGGTGGTAAGGGAGCGACACGATGTCGCAAACCGTGATTAGGTAAGTAAGTACACGTGCAATATCTTGCAAAATCTTCATTTAACTATGGCATCAGGTAACCAACAAAACGACGGGTTAACACTTACATATGATAAACTGCTTGATTACATCGAACACTGTTATGAAAACGAAATAGATACCGAATGTTTGTTTTATCACGATTTGCCCACACACTGCAGATATTACACCTCAGCACAATTTTCAACCAATTTTAGCAGTGCCAACAACAATCGGTCAAACAAACTGAGTGTCATACACTTTAATGCCCGGAGTCTAAAGGCAAATTTGTCTAAGATAAAGGATACTATCCGAAGTATGACGTATAAATTTCAAACCATTGCAATATCAGAAACTTGGCTTAATGAAAACAATTGGGATAGAAATGAAGTAACCTGCAATGAAGTCGCATTTTCAAGTTACAAACTGTACTGTAATTGCAACAAAAAACATGCAAGGCGGTGGTGTTGCCATATATTTGTGTGAATCTCTGCTTAACAATTGTCCGTCTTCTGATATTTGTCTAAGGAACATTTCGTATGTGGATATTTTTAACAGATCATTGATCTGAGGATCATTTCCACATGATATGAAATTGGCAAAAATCATTCCTGTATTTAAGTCAGGTGATCGTTTTAAATTTTCTAATTATAGACCCATATCTCTTTTATCCCAATTTTTAAAAAATACTTGAAAAATTATTTAACAAAAGGCTAACATCTTTCATTGAAGCACAACACGTACTGTCAGACGGGCAGTATAGGTTCAGAAGTAATTATTCGACCTCAATAGCTCTAACTGATTTGTCGAAAAGGTTACTTCTGCAATGGATAAATCCGAAACTACGATTGGTGTCTTTATCGATCTAAAAAAAAGCTTTTGACACCGTTGACCACAACATATTGCTAAGTAAATTGCAATGCTATGGAGTAAGGGAATGGATAAAAAGTTATTTATCCAACCGTAGACAATATGTATGCTACAATAATAGTAACTCGGAATTAAAGGAAATCAAGTGTGGAGTCCCACAAGGATCAATCCTTGGCCCAGTACTTTTTATCTTTTACATAAATGACATGTGCGATGTTTCCAAACTACTTCATATTATTCTATTTGCAGATGATACTAATTTTTTTACTCGGCTAGTAACATTGATGATGTAACCAATGTAGTTAACAGCGAACTAAAACAACTAGGCCTGTGGTTCAGAGCGAACAAATTATCGCTCAATGTGAACAAAGCAAATTTTATAATGTTTAACAATAAAAAAACAACCTAGAACATATGGGCATATAGTTTTGAATGGAACAAACATTGAGCAGGTAACACATTCAAAATTCCTTGGAGTAACTATTGATGAAAACCTAACATGGAGAGAACATATAAAAATGGTTGAAACAAAAGTATCAAAAAGCATAGCAGTTTTGTATAAAACTATGCATGTTCTTGATTGTCAAACGTTACACATATTATATCAATCACTTGTTGAACCACATATGTCATATTGCTGTGAGATATGGGGAAGTACGTATCAATTCAGACTCAATAAACTATTTCTGTTACAGAAAAAAGCTATACGGATTATTTATAACCTTAATTACCATGATCATACATCTGTATTTTTCCACAGCTCAAAAATACTTAAACTTCATTACTTAGTTACATACAAGACTATGATTATACTTTATAAAGCAAATAATCACTCTTTAAATGGTCGGGTTCAAGCATTCTTTAAACCAACCATGTATGGTACCAGACAAAGCAAACTATTTTATGTTAAAAAACAAACACCACCCTCAGACTATTGTCACTCAATGTCAAAGGTATAAATACATGGAACAGTTTAGCAAATGAAATAACTTGACTACCAAGTTTAAAACTATTTAAAAAACATTCAAGTTGTCATTACTTACAGCATATTTATAAGCTTTTAATTGAAAGTTGTGTCAATTAGTTAATTTATAATTAGCACAAGCGCCACTGTAATAAGTTTATAAGTGAATTGTGAATGCTATTTTGTATTTTATTTTTTATTTTGTATTGCATTTATTTAGTTTGAGAAGGGCATAGCACCTTATAAGTCGTATGACTTCAGCTATGTCCCTTCAGCAGCAGCAGCACACCATACTATGCACCTGTATTATGTTGTTGTTGTTGTTGTTGTTGTTGTTGTTGTTGTTGTTGTTGTTGTTGAATAAACTTTAACTTCACTTCACCGCGTCATAGGTTCCGATGTCGTGAAACAAACAACGCACCCGGGGGACATTTCCATTGAATTGCAACCCTCGCGTGCCAACAATGGTATATTATTTTGTGTAACTGTGCGTGGGCATGTGTGCGCACTCGTGTGTATGTATGGGCGCGTGTGTGTATGTGTGCGCACTCGTGTGTATGTGTGGGCGCGTGTGTGTATGTGTGCGCACTCGTGTGTATGTGTGGGCGCGTGTGTGTATGTGTGCGCACTCGTGTGTATGTGTGGGCGCGTGTGTGTATGTGTGCGCACTCGTGTATATGTGTGGGCGCGTGTGTGTATGTGTGCGCACTCGTGTATATGTGTGGGCGCGTGTGTGTATGTGTGCGCACTCGTGTGTATGTGTGGGCGCGTGTGTGCATGTGTGCGCACTCGTGTGTATGTGTGGGCGCGTGTGTGCATGTGTGCGCACTCGTGTGTATGTGTGGGCGCGTGTGTGTATGTGTGCGCACTCGTGTGTATGTGTGGGCGCGTGTGTGTATGTGTGCGCACTCGTGTGTATGTGTGGGCGCGTGTGTTTATGTGCGTGCTCGCGCGCGTGCGCGTGTGCCGGGAGGGTGTGTGCTAAATTGCTAAAAAGTAAAACATTCCACCATTACATTTTTTATTGCAGATTATATTTGTTCAAAATTAATCATACTAAATTATATTCTAAAGTAATGTATGTTAGGCCTGGGGTAAATTATATTCTAATTGTAATAGTAATCATGGGCGGATCCACGATTTCATATTAGAGGGGGGGGCTCACTTTCTGTGATCCACTTTGAGCAGATTATATCACTGAATATGAATAAAGCCTCTCCTATTCACAATTTCAATTCTAAAAATATGACTTATTTGGCCCCGAAAGAGTAAATGGCAAGGTGAATAAAAGTACTAAATATTAAAACTATCCACTCATAACATGCTAAATTACTACAACATTTCGAGGCGTACAGTAAATGTATCAGGAAACAACAAATATTATTGATATACTTTTTATTGTTGTTAACACTAATGTATCAGGAAACAACAAATAGTATTGATATACTTTTTATTGTTGTTAACAAACATATCATATGAACTCCAGGCACACGAACCATGATGGGTTACTGGTAGATGTGTGAACTCCAGACACATAAACCATGATGGGTTACTGGTAGACGTGTGAACTCCAGGCACATAAACCATGATGGGTTAATGGTTGACGTGTGACCTCCAGGCACACGAACCATGATGGGTTACTGGTAGACGTGTGAACTCCAGGCACATAAACCATGATGGGTTACTGGTAGATGTGTGAACTCCAGGCACACGAATCATGATGGGTTACTGGTAGATGTGTGAACTCCAGGCATACGAACCATGATGGGTTACTGGTAGATGTGTGAACTCCAGGCACACGAATCATGATGGGTTACTGGTAGATGTGTGAACTCCAGGCACACGAATCATGATGGGTTACTGGTAGATGTGTGAACTCCAGGCACACGAACCATGATGGGTTACTGGTAGATGTGTGAACTCCAGGCACACGAACCATGATGGGTTACTGGTAGATGTGTGAACTCCAGGCACATAAACCATGATGGGTTACTGGTAGATGTGTGAACTCCAGGCACACGAATCATGATGGGTTACTGGTAGATGTGTGAACTCCAGGCACATAAACCATGATGGGTTACTGGTAGATGTGTGAACTCCAGGCACACGAATCATGATGGGTTACTGGTAGATGTGTGAACTCCAGGCACACGAACCATGATGGGTTACTGGTAGATGTGTGAACTCCAGGCACACGAACCATGATGGGTTACTGGTAGATGTGTGAACTCCAGGCACATAAACCATGATGGGTTACTGGTAGATGTGTGAACTCCAGGCACACGAAACATGATGGGTTACTGGTAGATGTGTGAACTCCAGGCACACGAACCATGATGGGTTACTGGTAGATTTGTGAACTCCAGGCACTCGAACCATGATGGGTTACTGGTAGATGTGTGAACTCCAGGCACACGAACCATGATGGGTTACTGGTAGGTGTGTGAACTCCAGGCACACGAACCATGATGGGTTACTGGTAGATGTGTGAACTCCAGGCACATAAACCATGATGGGTTACTGGTATATGTGTGAACTCCAGGCACACGAACCATGATGGGTTACTGGTAGATGTGTGAACTCCAGGCACACGAACCATGATGGGTTACTGGTAGATGTGTGAACTCCAGGCACATAAACCATGATGGGTTACTGGTAGATGTGTGAACCCCAGGCACATAAACCATGATGGGTTACTGGTAGATGTTTGAACTCCAGGCACACGAACCATGATGGGTTACTGGTAGATGTGTGAACTCCAGGCACACGAACCATGATGGGTTACTGGTAGATGTGTGAACTCCAGGCACATAAACCATGATGGGTTACTGGTAGATGTGTGAACTCCAGGCACATAAACCATGATGGGTTACTGGTAGATGTTTGAACTCCAGGCACACGAACCATGATAGGTTACTGGTAGATGTGTGAACTCCAGGCACACGAACCCTAATGGGTTACTGATAGACGTGTGAACTCCAGGCACATGAACCATGATGGGTTATTGGTAGACGTGTGAACTCCAGGCACACGAACCATGATGGGTTACTGGTAGACGTACACTTGTCATGCTTGAACAAGTAGCACAAACACTTAGTGCAGTTTATTCTAAGACAGGGGATTGAGTAGAAGCATCCTTCTGTGGTGTTTCCTGGCATACATGTCAATGATGTTATCTGTATTTTTTTCCATGTTCTTATGGACAAATAACAGAACAAGGGCATTGACGCGATCCTTTGCCATGATGCTGCGTAAGGAATTCTTGATGAATTTCAAAGAAGAATTTGCCCTTTCCACTCCACATGATGTTGCCGATGTCAGAAGGAGAAGGTTGATGAGTTTGGTGATGGTGGGAAATATAGTTGGGCATGTCCTGCTATCTGCCAAAGTGTTAGACAGAGAATCTGGCCTACTGTCCTGGCAAATCCACATGTGCTGCCAAAGTTTGACCTCCTGGTGAAATTAATTCGGAGACGGCAAATCTTCCTTATAATACTTGAGCATCTCTTCAACTGTTTCTTGTTCCATCGGGCCAGTAGCAAGTGAAGGAATACATTTCAAACCTTAGACTGATTGGCTAGCTTAGTCTCCAAATCGTGAATTAGGCTCCATAATAATTGCATAAAAAAATGGAAGGAAATGGTCCTTTTAAAACATTGTGTAGGTGTGTCTGCAGGCAATGCCAGGCATATTGTTCCTCTGAGTTTGGCACCGACATCGTCCAGGGATCTCCAACGAAATATTGGCCATATCGGCCGTTTTGGCTATACACGAAAAAAATATATCAAATTATTCATCTTCTCTGACGGCAAGCAGGAGAGACTTCACATGAGTCACCATTTGGAATCCTTGGACAAAGTTTGAGACAGTCCTTTGGTGTAGCCAAATAAATGGCGCACTATTTGAAAAGATGCTGTAAAGATGGAATCTATAATTTTCTTCATTAATTCAAATGTTTCATTAACTGCTTTTTCATCCCAATTGGTTTCCAGGCCGTTTATTGCCTCAAGAAACATAAGTAGAAGTTCATAGATGTCCTGAAAGTCCTGTAGTGTAGTATGCTTCTCAACCCATCTTGTTGCACAGAACACTTTGAATTTAGTTTTGTTGAGACATGTATCAAGATCTGACTGGGCCCTCTCTTTGTTTACTTGTTCAATTGCCTCTTTCAACCGTCTACTTATCTTGGGGGAATATTTAAAGAATATCCCCAGTTCATTCAAAGTTTCTAATATCTTTCAGCTTACATCCACCAGGTTGAGGTCATGGCTAGAGCAGTAGCGGTGGACTGCTCGTGTCACGTGCTTGGCAAATCGTGCTGCACAACCTTTATGCCTCCCTGCCATGTTACCAGCACCATCCATGGTTTGGGACTGGCAAAGACGAACATCAAGGCTAGCCCCAGTTAATGACTCAGCAATGTGTTGACACAATGCCTCACCAGTGATACTTTCACAAGGAATAAATTCTAGTAAGCGTTCCACTGGTTTATTATTTGCTGTGTAGGGCAACACCAGTCCCAGTTGCTAGTGTCGCGTCACATTGAAACCCATAATAAGCACCTATTCGCTGAATCTTCACCTCCTGCACGATCACGTTCTGGATCATTTCCTTAGTGAAGAGTAACAGATCATTCTGGGCAGTCTTTGATGTGTAGCTTGCATTTTTCTTGCAGTTTTTCACGTGGTATCGCAGTGTCGTGTCTCCAGCATCAACCCGAAAATCAAGCAGATATTTGAAGTTCCCCTTGTTGAAACTGCTAGAGGTGTCATCATCTCTATGCCCGCTCAGAGCGATGCCTTGTCGCCCACACAAGTCTAGGCATTCCACCAGAGATTTAAAAATTATTCTGTTCTGTTCTATTTGTTAGGCGTTCGCGTCTGTAATGGTGACATACATTCTGCAGGATCTATCAATGTACGTTTTCTTGAATGCATTCAATCTTGCCATGGGTGTATTATAGTAATCACATGCGGCGTGAACCTTCAGATCCATAATGGCATCATTCCAATTCCTGTAAGGTTCTAGGATTAGCTTCCGTGGGCGACGATGTGAAGTGTCTGGAAAGAGCACACACGCAAGGCAATAGAACCCATCAGATTTCTCTGAATAACTAATGAAGTCAAAGGTACTGAACCATCCTCTACAGCATAATAGTTCATATAACCACATATATAAGTCTTATTCTTGTACTGTTTAGCGGGGAACTTGAATGTGTCAGGTGCCTCTCTTGTCGTGATGAGATAGAACTTATTATTTACTCATCGCTGATATTATTTTGGGTCAAATACATTCTATATCAGCATGGTCAGAGTTTAAGACTTATTGTTTTAGATTTGCGCCAGTGGAAGCAGATTGGTCACCATCCTCACTGCTGCAAGGACCGACAATGATCTTAGATTGAACTACGTTTGGACTGCTGCTAAGATTGGTCCTATGATCTGTCAAGTCCTTAAACTTAACTACGGTGTCCTCCCTGGCGCAGCCCGTTAATTGTCTTGCTGTGATATCAGAAACGGTTGATGTCTTATGGAATAGCCTGCATGGTTTGTAAAGACCTATTGATCAATATATATATATTTATATATATATATATATATATATATATATATATATATATATATATATATATATATATATATAAAGGAAGCATGTGCTGAACATTTGTCGGCATGTTCCCAGTTTGGGGGGGGGGTGCTAGCCGTATAATTTGATCAGCAAAAGCAGTTCAAAGGGAAAATGCTGACAATAGGTGTGACGCCTCACACAGCACAACTGCATTCTAATATAAACTCCAAACAAAACCATGAATGTGTGTGAGAATCAGCAAAGGGCATATATTGGCATCACATGATGAAAGATACACTTCTGTAAGAAGTAAGTAACTGCTATTAGCTGATTTGAGCAAATCCGATATGAGTTCGTGTGTCCTTATGATACTGGTTGGCATGTTGTGGTGTATATTCAGTTGAAATTCTACTGTCAGTGTACATTTATTAGTTTTCGATATTAGTATGTTCCATATTATGTATTTAATGTGTTACATTTGTGTGCTTCATGCAGAAGGTCACGCGTTTGCTTTATGTAAGCCTCTGTGTTCGCAGATCCTGGATTTTAATTATGTATACAGTTGTATTTGCAAAAAGGAAGCATGTGCTGATTAATAAATAAAATTTCTTTATATTTGATTTCTTTTTTGGTTGTATTAATTATGACCAAAACATGTCCATGCAATGTCATATAATATATGAATATCATATCATGTGCGTGTAACACAAATTAGCATGAAGGATGGAGACTGCAAACAAACTTTGCTTAAAATAATAATGAGACTAAGTTTTCCTAACATACAACAATTCACGCTGTTTGATTTGTGATAACTAGACTTATAGAAAGTGGCACAGATGACGTAGTTTATCGAGCCCAATGGCGGCGCCCGTGGATTACAAGAGTTGACAAGTTCAACGTTTTCCTAGTAAACCATTGACGTGAAACAAATTATTGTAGTTGGAAATTGTTTGTTTTCCTTAACTCTTTTAAGTGCCACCCTCCATGCCCTTTGTTTCCGTTGAACAAAGACATTTATGCTGATCAAAATGACAATTACAACCTCCTTCAAGAAATTATTGCCAATGCTATGAACAAATACGTACCTACTAAGATAATAAAATGTAACAAATATAAGCACAAGAAAACGCATTGGATTACTTTAGGCATCATAATATCAGTTAAGTTTAGAGATTCTTAAAATAAATTTTCGATCAGCTAAGCAAATGCACTATCAGTCTAGTTTTGAGAAATGTAAACATGATATAAAAAGACACTGTGTACAATTAAAGAAGTTATACAGAAAAAATCAAAGAGAGATCAGTTCCCTGATTCTTTCAACGTTAATTGGGAAATGGTAAATGGCAAACACATTTGGCCAATAAATTTAATTCTTCTTTTTTTTAAACAAAACATCGAATTTTCAAACTATAAATACAAACAATAAGAATAATTTCTCTGAGTAAATATAAAAAGAAACTGCAAGTTGATGACATCTATAAACTACAGCAACTTAAGTTCTATTACAAATTAATCAGTAACGACCTACCGGAATATTTGACAAATAATATGTCAAAAAGTATATCCGACGCAACATAGTAGATACAGTTAACAATACTTCAAATTAATAAAATGTTAAATATTAAAAACTATATAATTAGGAGTTATGAAGATCAGTGCCTTATTCCTAAGTGTTACATTTGCAATAATTGAAATACATTTATTGTGTTTATTAATTTATATTAGTTTTGTATTTACTTTTTTATGCTTTATTTATATTTTGATATTGCATAATTATTAGTTATTTTGACAAAAGAGGACTTCCATGTTATTGACATGTGTTTGCGTTTGTACAAATGTTTGTGTTTGCACAAATGTTCAAAATAAATATGTCTGTCTGTTTGTTAAATCGCCCTATGTATAATCGCTTAGGAACACAATAGCATTTTAACCACATCTTAGGAAATGGGGGAAATTTAACTCACTTTTAAACAAATTGAAAATCCTAAAAGTTGAAGATAAACATTAAAACTTGTCTTGATGGACACCTGTGTATAACGGACACTTTTCGAATGACTAGCTATTATTAGTTTGCACCGTCCGCTAACTGCCCATAGCGGCCACCTGGCCAATGTGGACAACGGACAGGAAATTTGGACCCATCCATTCATAGTCAAAATGCATTGACAATCCGGCATATCAAGCCAGCTGAGCCATCGCTGATACGTACTAACTTTGCTACATGTGTATTCTTTGTCATACTATCTACATAATGTCATCAAAACGTGTAAGAAATGTACTCCAAATGAGGCGAGTATGTTGCGTTGGCCACCGCCAGCTGTGTAAACATTGTTATTATTATTTATTATTATTATTAGACATTTATAGCGCGCCATGTATCCGGGTAAAACATCTGCTTAAAGGCTATACAGTTGTACATATACAAATAAAATACATTAAAATGAGCTAAAACAGATTAAGCGAATAAATTTAATAAGCTTACAGGTTAAATAACTAAAATAAATAAGGTGCTTAAATTATTTAAGAAATAAGTTGAATGCAATGGAAGCATCAAAGTTGAATACAATGGAAGCATCAAAGTTGAATGCAATGGAAGCATCAAAGTTGAATACAATGGAAGCATCAAAGTTGAATACAATGGAAGCATCAAAGCAAAGTGGCGGACGAAGTTGCGAGAATCGTAGAGTTCGAAAACTGTTGAGGGATATTACGCCTATTTACTTCATACTGGTGATACCAAGGAGGCAGACAATCCAACTGACCAAATAATGTGCCAAGATATAATGACTAGTGTGATATAATTGGCTGTTAAAGTGAACTTTGGAGGCCTTGATTTGGAAAATTCACATTAAAATATTTATTAAATGCATTACTTAACCTCAAATGAACGACCAAATTTGGTATGGTTTATATGTATAAGAAGATTTTGAATATCATAACACTTCTATACAAAGACTTTGAATGCAAGGTTATCTGCAACAACCAGCTCACAGATAGTTTCAACATCACCAGAGGGGTCAAGCAGGGGTCAAGCAAGGCTGCATCTTATCACCATTCCTCTTCACTGTTGCCAGGACTGGCTTATGAAAGTGACGACAACAGAGAGCAGAAAGGGAATCAGATGGACACTCACCACCTACCTGGAGGATCTGTACTATGCTGATGACATCAGCCTGCTTTCAAGTCGGCAGAGAGACATGCAAGAGAAGACAGACAGACTGACTGAGACAGCACAGAAGTTGGGGCTGAAAGTGAACACCAGCAAAACAAAGCTGATGAAAATAAATCATAAGTCAAACGACCCAGTCACCATAAACAACAGTGACATAGATGACGTGAACGAGTTCACATACCTAGGAACAAAATAGCAAAAGATGGAGACTCCGAGAGAGAGATCAACTCCAGGATCACCAAAGCCAACCAGTCCTTTGCCATGCTGAAGAACATCTGGAGGTCAAAACAAGTGGGAACCAACACTAAATCTTCAACAGCAATGTCTTAAGAGTTTTACTGTATGGGGCAGAGTGCTGGAAACTAACAACTAGAATAGCCCACAAGATGCATACCTTTCAGAACAAGTGCTTGCGGAAGATTCTCAGAATCTTCTGGCCTAGAAAAATTTCAAATGAGGAACTACACCAGAGGACAAATACAAAATATCTTACCCAAACTGTGAAGGAGAGAAGATGGAGATGGCTAGGGCGCGTTTGTCGACTGCCACCAGATGCACTGTCCAGAATTGCCCTACGCTGGATACCGGATGGGAAGCGGAAAAGAGTTCGTCGCAAGAAGACCTGGTGAAGAACATTGGAGAAAGAGATGAAGGTATGCGGACCTGGCAAACCATCACCAGACAGGCCACAAACCGACAGCAGTGGCGCTCTCTTGTGGAAGCCTTATTTGCCACTAGAGGCATGAAGAGGACTAAGTGAGCGAGTTATATTTACAAAATTATTATTTAAGTGTAATTCAAAGTTTTGTCTGTTTTAGCTTTACACACGAAAATGTTGCTTTATTTCGTATACTTATATATAATAAATCTGGGCTAGTTAATTTTGTTGTTAATTCAGACACTGCATTTATAATTAACAATAATTCAATTAATACAATTTTAAAGTCAACACTGGTTAATTAATGCACAACGTCAACAGACACATTTCAGTAAAAGGCCATATGTTCCATGGATGATTATGAAGATGTTTGTTCAGGGTTTACAAACACATTAACTAGGGTCATAAATACACGTTACACATTCATTTAGTACCTTGATGAAATTAATAAGAAATTGGTTAATTAGCGCGCAAACTCAACAGACCAAAACATTTTAAAAAGGCTATATAACTTCCATGATTATGAAAATATTTGTTTAACTTGTGCAGAGACCGAGGCTTTCAACGCAAATCTTTAACATGATGTAATCCCTGCCAAATAGTAGTATAATATATTAAAACAATGCAGGCGACATTTTTCATAAATTCTAACTTCTTTGTTGTCAGAGCCTATTTCCTAAAACTATTCATTCATTGACTGCCTAGAACAAGATGTGGGACTAGAGCCGTAGAGTTGCAAATGGTAACGAGGGATAAAAGCGTCTGGAGACAAATGGTAACGAGGGATAAAGGCGTCTGGAGACAAATGGTAACGAGGGACAAAGGCGTCTGGAGACAAATGGTAACGAGGGATAAAGGCGTCTGGAGACAAATGGTAACGAGGGATAAAGGCGTCTGGAGACGAATGATAACGAGGGACAAAGGCGTCTGGAGACAAATGGTAACGAGGGACAAAGGCGTCTGGAGACAAATGGTAACGAGGAACAAAGGCGTCTGGAGACAAATGGTAACGAGGGACAAAGGCGTCTGGAGACAAATGGTAACGAGGGACAAAGGCGTCTGGAGACAAATGGTAACGAGGGACAAAGGCGTCTGGAGACAAATGGTAACGAGGGATAAAGGCGTCTGGAGACAAATGGTAACGAGGGACAAAGGCGTCTGGAGACAAATGGTAACGAGTGACAAAGGCGTCTGGAGACAAATGGTTGCAGTCAGATCAGTTTGTCTTCAGTGGCCGACACGAGAGAGTTCCAATACATTGATACGTACTTTACACACTATATGTGTGGTGTGTATCATTGGTCACAAGTCAAGTACACATTGCCTAACTACAATAAGGATCTAAGGAGACAATAGTTCCTTTTATGTACACATGTTATGTGTTATGACCTGGTGTAGAGCATACATAGCTGGTAAAGAATGTGTCTTTTAAGTTTCATCCTTGTTACAGGTATATAGGTATTCTATTGGTGGCCTATATGGACATATTACCTTTGTACTTGAGTCTGAAATAAAGAAATTGAAATACTTAAGTCTTAATGAATGTTATGAACCAACCCAATTGTTGGCAATTAAAATTCACACGTAAGTAACTATTTCATGAACATGTATGTAGATTATAAAATAATGTCATTGTATGTTTTATGTTACATCCTTTTTATATATTTAATTATTTCATGAACATGTATGTAAATTATAAGACAATGTCATTGTATGTTTTATGTTATATCCTTTTTACATATTCTCGTTGAGGCCTGCATGGACCTATATATGTATGTTTATATGAGCTGGAAATAAACTTTTATTTCGAAACACTTACTTTTATGAATCGCGCCAGTTGATCACGTTTAACATTCACGTATAAGTAAATATTTCACAAATGTATGTAAAAAATATATATAAATATATGTAAATTGTTGAAAAATTGCATATTCTCTTAAGTATTGCAAAATTATCCATATCCTGCTTATAAACATTAATAACATTTGTTTTGCTAACAAACATAAACATTATTGGCTTGGTAGTTAATTCAATTCAGAGTAAAATAAATAAGTAATGATTTCGTTCTTCTTCTGGGCTGGATACTCTCAGTGTGTCACAGATCCATAAAATTTCACAAACTTGCGTAACTCTAAACCCACATATCGCGTTCGGACGGAGCAACAACACTAGAAGACTACCTTTGACCTATAGAACACTTTACTTATATCAGCTATTCTATTTTGCCTAAACTTGCAACAGAAACACACATATGTCGTCTAACCGATGTTTTCAGCTTTATTTTGGTCCAATTTCGATAAGAAAATTACGACTAAGAAAGATAAATTACCGTTTCAAATATCACGTTATTACTGATGGAAATGAACGGAAGCAGCCGTCAAAGCACGAGGTGAAACAATACGTGAACGAGATTCCGGTAATCGCCACAGCGCTAATCCGTACTCGGACTTTCGCGCACGCGAAACGAACGAAACAGCGCATTTCGTTGACGTGCGTACCTTCGATGACCTGTAGAGGGAGACGGCGAGATATGACCTGTATAGGGAGAAGGCGAGATATTACCTGTAGAGGGAGAAGGCGAGATATGACCTGTAGAGGGAGACGGCGAGATATGACCTGTATAGGGAGAATGCGAGATATGACCTGTAGAGGGAGAAGGCGAGATATGACCTGTATAGGGAGAAGGCGAGATATTACCTGTAGAGTGAGAAGGCGAGATATGACCTGTAGAGGGAGAAGGCGAGATATGACCTGTATAGGGAGAAGGCGAGATATGACCTGTAGAGTGAGAAGGCGAGATATTACCTGTAGAGGGAGAAGGCGAGATATGACCTGTAGAGTGAGAAGGCGAGATATGACCTGTAGAGGGAGACGGCGAGATATGACCTGTAGAGGGAGACGGCGAGATATGACCTGTAGAGGGAGACGGCGAGATATGACCTGTAGAGGGAGAAGGCGAGATATGACCTGTATAGGGAGAAGGCGAGATATGCAGAACTGAAGGCGAGTTTTGCAGTTTACGCAGAAGCAACTCGACGACACAAAGAAACCCTTCATGAGAAAACTGATCTACTAATTGACTTAGTCAAACCTATCGAGATCGTGGCATCAGTGCAACACGAGATCGAACACAGCATTGATTACAGAGAGAACCAGAGCCTACTAATTGATATTATCTATAATGTATATTGGGGTCTAAATAAACCTTCTTCCTTTCTTAATTGACCGCGTGCAGAAACGTGAGCGGACACCGAGGCTGCATTGTGCCGATCACTCAGCTCTTCGCTGAATATCCTGGAAACCCAAGCCAAATGCATAGAACGCACAGAACGACCGGTAACAGCCACTCCAGCAAACCGAGAACAATCGTCGTGAAGTTTGAAAGCCACAAAGACCGGGAGATAATTATACACGCAGTCCGCAAACAGAAGTCGCGAGGTCTGTACTTCAACGGAGACCTTTCACGACGTGTGTTAGCCAGGAGAAAGGAACTACTTCCACACAACGAGATTGGAGAGAGAGATTGGCAAGATTGCCTACTTCGCACTTGACAGGGTGCTGATTAGGAATCGACTGGATAATCACACCTGAACCTGAGGTAACACATGCCCAAAGCATTAGATATTGACGAACATTGACAATGGCTAACGCAACTTACCTTTCACAGTATTAATTATGATGAATTATTACTCATTAGTAACACTGATAACTATGATAGTACAGTTAATACTACTTTACTATAATATATAACACAAGTCTATATATATATATATATATATATATATATATATATATATATATATATATATATATATATATATATATATATATATATATATATATATATATATATATATTTAACTGTATGGTTACGACACGTACATGTTGTATTATATCTACAACCAACTATGGAACATTTCTTTGTAAATCTGTGTTACATGACTTATATTATAAAACATGTAATGGTTTCACATTGCATATATTTTTTTAATCAATTACAATATTGCAACATTCTTTTTTCTCTGTTAATGGTAGACTTTCTCAAAAGTAGTATAGCTTTATTTACAATGTGTTGCTGTCGGTACACAATATACAATATTTCTGCGTTTTTTCAGTTTTTTTACTACATTGATACAGTTGTAATTTGCAATGTACATTATTCTAATGATATTTAGCGTAAAATCTTATTAAATATTGCTAACTAGATTGCCATACAAGACAAAGGCTCAGATGGCAAGTTAACATGGAAACCATTGACTTATCGAGATATACATAAAAATATTTTTCATTTATGTGTAACCAAATCTGAACCGAGTCCGTGTGTCCCTATGATACTGACTGGCATGTTGTGGTGTACATTCAGATGAAATTCTACAGTCACTATATTTATCTTTAGTGTGTTCCATGTTATGTATTTGTATCTTTTTTAATGTGTTACATTTGTATGCTTCATGCAGAAGGTCACGTGTTGGCCTTATGTAAGCCTCTGTGTTTGCAGATCCTGGATTTTAATTATGTAAACATTTTTATTTGTAAAATAGCAAATATTTGTTACTAACTAAAATGTTGTTTTTATAGTTGCCTGATTTATTTCTTTTATTAATTTTACCAAAAAAGTTCCGTAGATCTTTCTTGGGTTGATTTGAAAATGGTATATTTTGGAAATGCTACATTTCAAGTACTTTATTGCCGATGAACTTAATTCATTTTTTTACAAATGAAGAACACAATTTCAAAACGGTTTACATCCATTTTTACCAAAAATCAGTTGTTTTTCTAATTATTTTCGCTAATTAGTAATATGTGTTCCACATTTCCAATATTATTAATTAACGAAAATAATTAGAAAAACAAGTCACTGCTTTGCAAAAGCATGTTTATATAATTAACATATCACGCACCTATCTTTTCATAAAAAATAACAAGAAAATAAAAGATTAATCACAGTGAGTTCTATAGTTTTTTGCTTTTCTCTGAATCAGTCAAAGGGTGTGTAAACCCTTTTGCAAATCGGCTCTTTAAATATAGGACCTACTATAACCTCTCAAATAAATTGCACTGGAAACCAAGATTATTTAAAACGTTCTTGCGGTTTCGATTTTAAGCTAATATATTAAATTTAATTAAATGAGCTAATAGGTTAAATGACTTAAATAAATAAGGCGCTTAAATGACTTAAATAAATAAGTAGAATAAGTTTGATTATAAACATCATCAATAAAAAACATCATAAATACATAAGTGAAATGTATAGCTAAAATGTCACTGAAATATTACTACTGCAAAGTGCAAAGCCTGCTGGAACTAATATATCTTTAATAATGTGTTAAACGTGACAACGGAGTCAGCATTCCTGACTGCTTGTGGGGTAGGGCATTCCAACGAATCGGCCCAGCCACGGAGAACGAACGACGGCAATAGGGTTCCAAGTGATATCTATGGACCGTCAGTAGACCTTGTTCGGCCGATCGAAATAATCTGGTTGACGTGTAGGGTGTCACGAGCGATGACAAGTATGTGGGGCAGAGATGGTGCCCACCGCGATAAACAAGAACGAGTAGTTTCCGCTGGTGTACAGGCAGCCAGTGTAGACGGCACATAACAGGTGTACAGGCAGTCAGTGTAGACGGCACATAACAGGTTACAGGCAGCCGTTGTGGACGGCACAGAACAGGTGTACAGGCAGCCAGTGTAGACGGTACATAACAGGTGTACAGGCAGCCGGTGTAGACGGCACAGAACAGGTGTACAGGCAGCCAGTGTAGACGGCACCACAGAACAGGTGTACAGGCAGCCAGTGTAGACGGCACAGAACAGGTGTACAGGCAGCCAGTGTAGACGGCACAGAACAGGTGTACAGGCAGCCAGTGTAGACGGTACATAGCAGGTGTACAGGCAGCCAGTGTGGATGGCACAGAACAGGTGTACAGGCAGCCGTTGTGGACGGCACAGAACAGGTGTACAGGCAGCCAGTGTAGACGGTACAGAACAGGTGTACAGGCAGCCGGTGTAGATGACACAGAACAGGTGTACAGGCAGCCAGTGTAGACGGCACCACAGAACAGGTGTACAGGCAGCCAGTGTAGACGGTACATAACAGGTGTACAGGCAGCCGGTGTAGACGGCACAGAACAGGTGTACAGGCAGCCAGTGTAGACGGCACCACAGAACAGGTGTACAGGCAGCCAGTGTAGACGGCACAGAACTGGTGTACAGGCAGCCAGTGTAGACGGCGCAGAACAGGTGTACAGGCAGCCAGTGTGGATGGCACAGAACAGGTGTACAGGTTGCGAGTGTAGACGGTACAGAACAGGTGTTATATGATCTCCAGTGTGGATGGCACAGAACAGGTGTACAGGTTGCCAGTGTAGACGACACAGAACAGGTGTTATATGATCTCGTCTCTGTGTCCCAGTAATTAGACGTGCTGCAGAATTCTGGACCATCTGCAACTTCAGCAACCATGTTTCAGGCAGACCATATAAAATCGCGTTGCCGTAATTCAGGCGCGACATATCTAAGGCGATTACAATGGTTTTGCACGCACAGGTGGCCAGACATATCCTAATCAACGCGATGCTACAGAGGTGATAATATGCCACGACGCATTTGATTCACCATCGACATAGTGTTACGGAGTAGAACACCGATGTCCCGGATACATGCCTTCGGACGTGACGGCAGAGACACATACATTAATGACTTGATCAACAGAAGGCTGAACAGGTTTTGGGTTGTTCACTGCGGATATGATGATTACTTAAGTTGGGTTCTTGTTAAGTAGAAGATGATGACGTAACAACCACGCCTTCATATCGACAGTGCAACGCGATATTTGGTCACTGATCGTTGTGAAATGGGCTGGCTGTCCACAGGGATATTCCACATACGACTGAGTGTCGTCAGCATACATATGGTATCGGAGCTGATGGTGTTCGAAAACACGATTGAACCCAGGACAGTATATTGTAAACAGTAGAGGTCCGAGCACGCTACACTACACAGCGGCACGCCACAGGTTAGACCAACACTTCGTGAAATGACGTTGTTAATTTTAACTAAGTTCGCTGTGAAAGATACGACTTCACCCAGCAGATGTCGTTGCCACGCACGCCAGTTCTGTGTAGTTGATTGATCAGTATACTCAGGAAATAAATGACATATACACATTTAGAAAAAAGCATGATTTTGCAATGAAATATCTTAAATGCAGATTGTCACAAGTCATAAATACCCCCCCAAATTGTTACACGTGTTAGATACCAAATTGTTACACGTGTTAGTAAAACAATTAAAATATATTCAGTATAATAACATAGATCCATCAGCGCATATGACAACCAACAAACACATTATCGTGTGTTTGTTGGTTGCCATATGCCCTGATATATGTGATCAGCAGCAGTAAATAAGAGACTTGGGGTGGCTACTATTAGAGCGACTTTTCATCTTAATAGGAGTCTCCCCAAATCCATATCGTATATAACAAATAAAAAACAAGTAGGGAAAGACAGTGTTAGTTGAGCCACTGGGTTAGTTAAGCCAGTCATGTGTCCCAGGAAACCACAGCAGAGACCGTTACGTGGTACCAACCAGTGATTGAAATTGTTATTTAAACACGATTGACGAACAATAAGTGCCGTTTGTCACATCGTGAGTTCAAAGTATGTTTTTTTTATGTTTGTCGAAACTTTTGGTAAGTGTGATTAATGTCTGCAGGTGTGTAAACTGTCAACGCGCGTGACCAGACTTCATTGTTTTTGCACTTACGAAGGGTTTAACTATACACAGAGAAGACGATTATTTACATCACTTCGCGCATTAATGAGAAGTTAATTAAATAAACTTATTTGTCGAAACGGAGCTAGTTGACCCACCCAAGGCGCGGGGGGTAGTTGAGCCACCCAAGGCGCGGGGGGGGGTAGTTGAGCCACCCAAGGCGCGGGGGGGGGTAGTTGAGCCACCCAAGGCGCGGGGGGGGGGTAGTTGAGCCACCCAAGGCGCGGGGGGGGTAGTTGAGCAGCGGTTAAAGAATGAAGACGAGTGTTCTTTACCCCAAACTACATCAAGGAATTCACTTTTCAGAACAAATTGGGACATCGGATAGCTACAAGGCAACACATTAGTAGTTAGTTACACTGGTTACGGTTGGCCTGTAAGTCTATATTAATTAAGTGTGGTGACTTATTAATTAAGCGCATAGACTTGTCAGAGACGTGCTGTGCCCATTATGTAGATGTGTTGGCTGAGTTGTTATGAATTTTTTTGTACAAGGCCTACATCAGTTATACAAATAAAGAATTTACGCAACTTACGCTACAGTGTGGCTCAACTTACGCTACACTGTCGCTCAACTTACGCTGCACTGTGGCTCAACTTACGCTACACAGTGGTTCAACTTACGCTACGCTGTGGCTCAACTTACGCTACACTGTGGTTCAACTTACGCTACGCTGTGGCTCAACTTACCTCACACCAATTGATAGTTGAGAAAGTTTACCAACCCCATTTGAATCATCTACATATAGTTATCTGTGCATACTAGATACATTATCTTGGTATTAAATGATCTACCAATAATCATAGTTTACGTGAGTAAAACAATTTTGACATATGAATATGATTGTGCCCTAGATATCAAAAATGATAAGAAAGATAAGATCAAATGTTTTGCTATGTGTAATCATTGCAGTAATACAATAGAAACATTGGAACATATAACGATGTTGGGTCGTACCATAACGTATACATGACAATAAACTCACATGCAGCAAACGGTATGAAACAAACTACCTAACATCGTGTACAGTAAATCCACTCTTAAGAATAACATTTTGACCTTGACTCTTTTGGCAATTAACTATCTCGCTTCTTGATTCCTGTTATATCACATAAATTAAGTCCAATATAAAGCGAAATACATAATTATCACTGTCATACATTTGTTGGGTATGGTAGGTAGGTAAGGTAAAGTCATCCCCAGGCATTACGCCTTAGGAAGCCACGAAGGCTTATATGGCCAGTGCTTAAACCTGGTTTCTGTAGTGCGAAGCAACTTAGAGTGCAGTTATACTGACTCTCCTGGACGGGACACTAGTCCATCGCAGGTACCTTCCAAACAGTGTTTGTACTCATTTGCAGCTGAGTAGACTGAGGCAAAGTAGGGTAAACGAAATTGCCTAAGCTTCGAAAACGAACCGTGCCCAGTGTGGGTCTTGAACTCACAACCCTCGAATTTAGAGTCCAACACCTTAACCACAAGACCACGGCTGCCCCCTATTTGTTGGGTATAAAATATATAAAATAAAGTCGGAATGTGGTATGTTCACGTCTGTTTTGATAGGGTTTGGAAGGGATACAAACTGTTGCTGAACCTGCTGGTCCTAGTTTTGATGGACCTGAACCGGCGACTAGATGGAAGGGGCACGAATAAATCATGGGCAGGATGGGATGGGTCCTGAGAGATGAGATTATTTTGGAAGCAGTATTTACAACTCTATTCAACCTGAGCTTTTCCTTAACCGTGATAGAACCAAACCACACTGTGATCGAAAAGGTGAGAACACTCTTGATCACAACTTTGTAAAAGTTTAGCGTGATGTGAGTGGTCAAGCCAAATGGTTTCAACCTTCTTAGGTAGTACAGGCGCTGCTGGGCCTTTTAAACAATGGTATCAACATTTAACTCCAATTTAAGGTCGCTTGAGATCGTAGAGCCAAGAAACTTAACGTGTTGGACAATTTCAACTGTTTTGCCGCCGATCAAAAGAGGGGAGAGGGGAGATTTCTTTCTTCTAAAATCCATGATCATTTCTTTTGTTTTGTTTACGTGGAGCTCCAGATAGTTTTCGCCGCACCAGTTGATAACTTTGTTTACCTGATCGCGGTACTCAGACCCATCTGAGTTCGTAATGAGCCTTTACACTGTAGTGTCGTCTGCAAATTTTAATATTTGGGTACTTTTATAACAGGATGCACAATCATATGTAAAAAGAGAGTATAGCATTGGTGACAGGACACAACCTTGAGGCGCGCCAGTAGACAAAATGAGTGATGACGATAAGTTGCCACCTATTTTCACAACCTGCGGTCGGTTCAACAGAAAATCGAGGATCCACAGGCACATGGATTGTGGAACCCCGACCTTCTGTATTTTCTCGAACAGTTTTGAGGGGATAATGGTATTAAAAGCAAGCTATAATCAACAAAAAGGATCCTAGCGTAAGTATATGGACCTTCTAGGTGCTAGGGAACATAAAACAATCCTAGAGAGACAGCGTCGTCAACATGTCTATTTCCATGATACGCAAACTGAAATCGGTCAAGCATTGGGTCGATAATTGATTTCAAAAACTGCATGACCAAGCGCTCGATTGTCTTCATGACTACGGAGGTAAAGGCAACAGGCCTATAATCATTTAAGCAGGAGACTGAACATTTCTTTTGTAGAGGAATGATAGTTGACTTTTTGAAGCATTGGGGGACTATACATTGGGAAAGGGACACATTAAATATGTCTGTGAAGACACATGAGAGCTGACCGGCACACTGTTAAAGCAGACATGGAGAAACATTATCCGGGCCAGCAGCCTTCCTACTATTGAGACGTTCAAGCATACGCTTGACGACAGGTTCATCAACTGTGAAAGGTGGAACGTCACAGTGAAATGCTGCTACAGAGTGAGGAGAGATGGCGTTCTGTTTATCAAAGCGACTGTAAAAACTCATTCAGAGTGTCAGGAAGAGTAGTGTCAGTAATGTCAGCACTTTTTGAAGACGGCTTGTAGTTAGTGATGGCCTTCAAACCCTGCCAAATGTACCTGGGGTTGTTGGTGGTGAGATTCTCCTCCAGCTTGTCACGGTACTTGGCCTTGGCGGTCTTGGTGGCCTTCTACGTTGCATACCTCGCCTGTCTGTATTTGTCCTGGTCATTTCCGTTGTAAGCTTCTTGTTTCGCCTGTAACTTGTGTTTGATATCTGTCTTGAACAACGGTTTGTTGTTGTGGTAAATCGTGATGGTTTTCGTCGGAATACAGAGGCCTTCGCAGAAGGTGATGTAATCACTGACATACTCTGTATATTCATGGATATCAGCTGCGACCTCTTTAAACACACCCCAATCGGTGCATTCAAAACAGCCACGAAGTGACTCCACCGCATCCAATGACCACTGTTTCACAGATTTCGCCGTTGGTTTCACACATTTCAACTGTTGTTTGTAAGTGGGCACCAGGTAAATCATAGCATGGTCCGACCGCCCGAGTGGTGCGCGAGGGATCGAACGATTAGCGCCCCTGATGGTCGTATAACAGAGGTCGAGAGTGTTACCGTCCCTAGTCGCACATGTTACCATTACTGATCGAACGATAGGCGCCCCTGATGGTCGTATAACAGAGGTCGATAGTGTTACCGTCACTAGTCGCACATGTTACCATTACTGATCGAACGATAGGCGCCCCTGATGGTCGTATAACAGAGGTCGAGAGTGTTATCGTCCCTAGTCGCACATGTTACCATTACTGATCGAACGATAGGCGCCCCTGATGGTCGTATAACAGAGGTCGAGAGTGTTAACGTCCCTAGTCGCACATGTTACCATTACTGATCGAACGATAGGCACCCCTGATGGTCGTATAACAGAGGTCGAGAGTGTTACCGCCCCTAGCCGCACATGTTACCTGCTGTGCAAATTTTGGCATCTCTTTCTTGGGATAGACTTTGTTAAAATCACGTGCCACAATAACAATAGGGTCAGGGTGAGAATGTTCAGCCTGCGTGACGGTGTCAGACAGCTGAGCCACCGCGACGCCCGTGTTTGCTTGGGGAGGTATATACATGGCAGTCAGAATAACACTGGAAAACTCCCTAAGCAAGTAGAAAGGGCAACAGACAATGGTGAGAGTTTCTAGGTCAGCAGAGCAGGTTTTAGGCAATACCTTCACATCGGTAGCCCAGCGATCGTTGACCAAAAAGCACACACCCCCCTCCGCGAGCCTTCCCTGTCTCGTCGCGAGACCGATCACTGCGGAAGATGGATAGTCCGGGGGGGGGGCTGAATCGGGAATGGTGTGGTGAAGCCACGTCTCAGTAAAACAGAATACCGAGCAGTCTTTGTAGTCTCTTTTGGTTTGTAAGTTACACAGAAACGTGTCAGTCTTGTTGCGGAGAGAGCTCAACTAACACTGACTTCCCCTAATACTACAGATACTATGCAAACACTTATACTTGTTAAATAGTGAAACTATTAAATTATATTAGATAATCATACTTTATTTATTTTGGCGGTCCCCGTGCATGTGGGGCAAGACTGTCCCCGTACATGTGGGGCAAGACGGTCCCATGCGTGTGGGGCAAGACGGTCCCCGTACATGTAGGGCAAGACGGTCCCATGCATGTGGGGCAAGACGGTCCCCGTGCATGTGGGGCAAGACGGTCCCCGTGCATGTGGGGCAAGACGGTCCCATGCATGTGGGGCAAGACGGTCCCCGTGTGTGTGGGGAAGACGGTCCCCGTGCATGTGGGGCAAGACTGTCCCCGTGCATGTGGGGCAAGACGGTCCCCGTACATATGGGGCAAGACGGTCCCCGTGTGTGTGGGGAACACGGTACCCGTGCATGTGGGGCAAGACTGTCCCCGTGCGTGTGGGGCAAGACGGTCCCCATACATGTGGGGCAAGACGGTCCCATACATGTGGGGCAAGACGGTCCCCGTGCATGTGGGGCAAGACGGTCCCCGTGCATGTGGGGCAAGACGGTCCCATGCATGTGGGGCAAGACGGTCCCCGTGTGTGTGGGGAAGACGGTCCCCGTGCATGTGGGGCAAGACTGTCCCCGTGCATGTGGGGCAAGACGGTCCCCGTACATATGGGGCAAGACGGTCCCCGTGTGTGTGGGGAACACGGTACCCGTGCATGTGGGGCAAGACTGTCCCCGTGCGTGTGGGGCAAGACGGTCCCCATACATGTGGGGCAAGACGGTCCCATACATGTGGGGCAAGACGGTCCCATGCATGTGAGACAAGACGGTCCCCGTGCATGAGGGGCAAGACGGTCCCCGTGCATGAGGGGCAAGACGGTCCCCGTGCATGTGGGGCAAGACGGTCTCATGCATGTGGGGCAAGACGGTCCCATGCATGTGGGGCAAGACGGTCTCATGCATGTGGGGCAAGACGGTCTCATGCATGTGGGGCAAGACGGTCCCATACATGTGGGGCAAGACGGTCTCATGCATGTGGGGCAAGACGGTCCCCGTACATGTGGGGCAAGACGGTCTCATGCATGTGGGGCAAGACGGTCCCATACATGTGGGGCAAGACGGTCTCGTGCATGTGGGGCAAGACGGTCCCCATACATGTGGGGCAAGACGGTCCCATGCATGTGGGGCAAGACGGTCCCCGTGCATGAGGGGCAAGACGGTCCCCGTGCATGTGGGGAAGACGGTCCCCGTACATTTGGGGCAAGACGGTCCCCGTACATGTGGGGCAAGACGGTCCCCGTGCATGAGGGGCAAGACGGTCCCATGCATGAGGGGCAAGACGGTCCCCGTGCATGTGGGGCAAGACGGTCCCTATGTTTTATCCCACATGGCCACAATGTGTCAAATGTATTATCCATGACCAATTATGTTTAATATATTTAATGTAATATGAACAATGCATAATTAACGTTCTGCCAGCATGTTGGTTGTAATTATGACGGAATATTACTAAAATAATATTATATTATGTATGGAAAGCAAGTTATGTAACTCCTATTTAAATTTAACAACCACGATGGCCTGATATATTACTATCATACTATTTGTGTTATATACATTTTAATTTCAAGCCATACTTCGCTCACATAAGCGAAAACAGCGGGGGAGGGAGTTGTGGACCGTACTACCCCAGACAGAGAAACGTTTTGCCCCAAGGATGGGACAAGACGCGTTTTTGTTTGGTACTCCTGCTATTTTTCAAATGAAACTTAATTAGGTTGTTTATTTACTGAAACAAATAGTTTTCCAGTGGGTAAGACACATATCTGTCCATAATGTGAACACTTTAGAGACATGCTAAAGTAGTCAAATGATTTGTTGCGACAAACTGATGAAACGTACACAACGAACCCATCCTCTTCACGAAGTGAGCACCTTCAGCTTATTAGCAGATAAGATGGCATCCATCCGAGAGCAGGTGCGTGTGGTGCCACTTATGTCCTGCTGAACAGCGCTGACTCAGTGGGATCTTTTGACCATGTTGACACACGTTCGTATATATTAATGTCGAAGGTTGTATCATAACGCACTCTGTCAACGTTGGGGCCGTACTTGGACGTGCTACATTGGAAACTCCCACAGAACACTCTGTCAACGTTGGGGCTGTACTTGGACGTGCTACATTGGAAACTCCCACAGAACACTCTATCAATGTTGGGACCGTACTTGGACGTGCTACATTGGAAACTCCCACAGAACACTCTATCAACGTTGGGACCGTACTTGGACGTGCTACATTGGAAACTCCCACATAACACTATGTCAACGTCGGGACCGTACTTGGACGTGCTACATTGGAAACTCCCACAGAACACTCTGTCAAAGTTGGGACCGTACTTGGACGTGCTACATTGGAAACTCCCACAGAACACTCTGTCAACGTTGGGGCCGTACTTGGACGTGCTACATTGGAAACTCCCACAGAACGCTCTGTCAACGTTGGGGCCGTACTTGGACGTGCTACATTGGAAACTCCCACAGAACTCTCTGTCAACGTTGGGGCCGTACTTGGACGTGCTACATTGGAAACTCCCACAGAACACTCTGTCAAAGTTGGGACCGTACTTGGACGTGCTACATTGGAAACTCCCACAGAACACTCTGTCAACGTTGGGGCCGTACTTGGACGTGCTACATTGGAAACTCCCACAGAACGCTCTGTCAACGTTGGGGCCGTACTTGGACGTGCTACATTGGAAACTCCCACAGAACGCTCTGTCAACGTTGGGGCCGTACTTGGACGTGCTACATTGGAAACTCCCACAGAACACTCTGTCAAAGTTGGGACCGTACTTGGACGTGCTACATTGGAAACTCCCACAGAACACTCTGTCAACGTTGGGGCCGTACTTGGACGTGCTACATTGGAAACTCCCACAGAACACTCTGTCAACGTTGGGGCCGTACTTGGACGTGCTACATTGGAAACTCCCACATAATCATCGATATGGACGCAAGCGATTTCGACGATATCAAGACAATCAGTGTGTGGGATGATATTGGGCCAACATTGCATCATGCTACGTGATATGTTTCAAACTGCAGTATGAAACTTCCATTGTACACAAAGCATAACATGAAATTCAGAAAGTATAATATAAAACCTAGAAAGGATAATGTGAAACACAGAAATCATAATATAGAACCCACCAAGCATAATATGAAACATGCCATAATATAAACCATGCAGTAATACGAACCGAACGAATCATTGGTGATCTCGGCCTCGTCGTTTGATACAAACCTTCCCAGGATTCATGCGGTCTTCTCGATTTGGTTCACCGTCGACTCACTACATAGTCTCTGCTGGGTGACCGTGTGCAAGGTGGTCGCTATAACGAAGCCGTTCCGCTATGAACAAGTCCTCACTCGAAACCGATGCTACTTTATAATATGTGGTATATGGTTGACTGGGGCGCTGTTCGCGCGACAATAACACCTTTTGTTGAAACGTGGAACTTTGATGCATGCATCAATCAAGCAACGCTTTCTACAGATTCCTTTGGCACATTAGTAGTCGCTGTTTTAATCGCGATCGTGTGCCCCGCTGTCGCCATCGTCTACTGCACTACACGAATATTTTTGGCGATTTTTCGCACGCACCGTCAAATTACAGCGCAAGTGAACTCGATCGGTGGACAGAGTGGCCCACTCGCTAACACCCCGTCTTTGACTTTGAAGTCGATTCGTTCTGGAAGAAACGTGTTGATTATATGTCTGGCGTTTCTCATACTAACCATTCCGTTTGCTGTATATTTTTTAATGTATACCTTTGAGTTAGACACTCATTTGCCATCGTCGTACACGTTTGTAGCAACATGGATTTTATTGAGTAATTCTTCTGTGAACAGTCTCTTGTATATAGTCCTCTTTCGATCTGTTCGTGAAAAAAACGGTACATATGTTACGTGGTGTTTGCGAAATGTGCATGTTTCGGTAGTTCATAAGTTATTGCCGTTGTTGCTACACGAGCATGTTGTACCAAACACTACTCCAATAAAATCAAGTTATGCTCAGATGAACGCCTTCGTTTCCCTTGTCACCGAGGATCACACGTGTTATTTGGTGTTGACATTACGTTGTTTGTCACAGAGGACAATAAATGAATGGAACAGATTATCAGCAGATTGTGTAAATGGTACCAGCACGAATATGTTTAAAAACGAAATCGACAAATAAATCAGGAGGGCGGGTTACACGAAAATGAAACATTTTGGACTCTCGATAAACCAACGGCTGCCTTTCCACTTCCCGTCTGGACATTTGACTTGGATGGCAATGTTGCTAAATTTTGATAAGATATAGTGGAAACTGCCGGTTAAATTTCACCATACGAAACACACCCACCGGTAATAGTGAAGCGTCTGGCAAAAGTCAGAAATCAACCACAGATGTGTTGTTACGTATTCAATGCGGATATTTGTGATATGGGGGTGAATGCGGACGTGTCCCGGATTTGTACAAATTTGTTTTAAATTTGCGGAAATTTGTTTTAGCACACTTAAGTAAAACAACGGAGATTTCGTTCAATGATGCAGGTGAATTTATTTTACGTCTGAAAGAACTTGGAAAATTGATTTTCCTACCTCACTCAGAAATATGGCTTTGCGCCTTTCTGCGTTTGCGTCATTTGCTGCTATGATATTAGCGACCAAGTACAGTTTAAGCCGTTCTTCGTAAGAAGTCACAGTCTCTGTTTTCGTGTCAAACTTCCCCAAAGTGCCGATGAGGCTTGCCATCTTATTTTCGCGCGAAGTCGATTTACTTTCGAACACCAAATCGTCTGCGGCCACTCTCAACGTAACGTTTTTCACTTACTTAAGCGACTCAAATTTGTGTCGAGTATCTTCAAACATCGTTTCAATCCTCGTCGCCAGAATGTTACGGTGTGTGTGTGTGTGTGTGTGTGTGTGTGTGTGTGTGTGTGTGTGTGTGTGTGTGTGTGTGTGTGTGTGTGTGTGTGTGTGTGTGTGTGTGTGTGTGTGTGTGTGTGTGTGTGTGTGTGTGTGTGTGTGTGTGTGTGTGTGTGTGTGTGTGTGTGTGTGTGTGTGAGTGTGTGTGTGTGTGTGTCCACAGAGACAAGACAGTACTCCAATATAAAACAGTCATTGCTTTAGGGGTCAGAACCATTGTAGATAATTGCATTGGTGACCATGTTAACGTTTTGTCTGATTATAAAAAACGTGACCATCAAGAATTCTTAAACTTTTTCACAGCAACTGCCATCATCTCATTGACATGCTGATCAAATTGTGTCAAAATCACATACCTCCAGCTCTTTTAAAACGCCCCGACGTGCGATGCCCATAAATTTTGACAAAAAATAGTCATGTATTCTTGCGCCCACGTGGCCCATAGCAGAACAATTCCCATAAATCCCTCCGCCTGTTAAACTCTCAAAAAATGCACCATTTCACAGCCGATAGCTTCTGTGAATATGCCTGCTCAATTGCACTTATGTCACATCATATGAATTGTTTAAATTCACATATCGCAATTTAATACGCCCTACATTCTTGAGTGAAACAATAAACAGGAAGGTCAACAGTGGTCTTACCTCTTTATTTACGAGCACGCGACACACTACGTCCAGTGAGGTCATGTCTCAGTTAGACTTTCTGGTGTGTTACAGACGAATGTAGGGCACAGTAATTTTAGATATGTGTAATTAAAAAAAATCATATCGTCTGACATAACTGCATTTGAGCAGACACATCGGCAAGTTTGCTGGTAGAACATGTTAGCAGTGTAACCGTGGATTTTTTAGATGATTTAAATAGGCGGAACGATTTTTGGAAATTTGTTCGCCACAAGGCACGTGTGCGTAGTAATTTATGCAGAAATTGGTAAATATTGACGGGTATGGCACGTTCAGCCATTTTAAAAGAGTTAGAAACATGTGATTTTCATAAAACACAACCAACATGTCAATGAGATGATGACAACAACAGGAAAGAAGTTTCAGAATTTTTTATGGTCCCGTTTTCTTATAATCAAAATCATGCAAAACGTTAACATGGTCACCAATGGGAAACGTAACAGTAGTTTGAACCCCAGTGGCAGCCTTCAGCCCAGCGTGTGCAAATGATCAGCTCGATCGCAACTAAATGATCACACAACCCACCCCAGTTGGTACAGTGCATGTGTGCTCTGTGATAATTTCCTTCCCATTCGCACATGCCTGAACCTAATCTCTTATTAGTGACTAGAATGGTGATTGCAAGCCTTCTGAAAACACCTGGATAACATGGGTGTGAACTATCCAGTAAAATCAACTGTTAAATTAAAGAGTTAATTGGGAATTTGTCAATTAAATTAAATTAACCCCTTCTGGGAAAGTTAATTAATTCAATTAAATGAAATTAGCCTTTCTGGAAAAGTTAATTAATTCAATTAAATTAACTTGAGTTAATTCAATTAACAAATTAACAATTGAAATTAACCCATGCTTGATGCTTTGTGTGTGTGTGTGTGTGTGTGTGTGTGTATGTGTGTGTGTGTGTGTGTGTGTGTGTGTGTGTGTGTGTGTGTGTGTGTGTGTGTGTGTGTGTGTGTGTGTGTGTGTGTGTGTGTGTGTGTGTGTGTGTGTGTGTGTGTGTGTGTGTGTGTGTGTGTGTGTGTGTGTGTGTGTGTGTGTGTGTGTGTGTGTGTGTGTGTGTGTGTGTGTGTGTGTGTGTGTGTGCTATGAACGTGTGGAGGCCATATAGCATGCCACCACACCAAAGAGAGTAATTGGCTGGCTAACTCTGCATTGTTTCAGTGAGCAGATATTTTCCGAAACCATAACATTTTCTGCTTACAAATCTTCATGTTGTTTTAATAATGGCTTAGTGACTGTCTGTACATTGTCTACTGCTCTTTGGCTGTTACCAACTGACCACACATAAGGTGACCTGGTAACACATTTTTAGTTAGAATATGATTCTGTTTCAAACAAATCAGAGAGTTGAATAATATATATATATATATATATATATATATATATATATATATATATATATATATATATATATATATATATATATATATATATATATATATATATAATAACACATTATTAGATGTTAACCCCCCTCTGAAAAGTGTGAACCCCCCAATAATATGAAGATAATATTATAATGTTTTGATAAATGTGAACCCCCTTTTTAAAAATGTTAAACTGCTTCTCAAAAGTGTGAACCCCTCCCCCAATATTATTTAGTATTTTTCATAAACGTGAACCATCCTTTCCAAAAAAAAGTGAACCCCGTTCTCAAAAGCATGAACCTCCCAATAGTATGAAGATAATATTATTTTCATAAATGTGAACCCACTCTTTTTCAAAAATGTGAACCCCTTCTCAAAAGCATGAACCCCTTCTCAAAACCGTGAACACCCCAATAAATCTAATATTATTTTAATAAACGTGAATCCCCCTCTCAAAAGCATGAAACCTCCTTTCTAAAGCGTGAAGCCCCCTCTTAAAATGCATGAACCACCTATGAAAACAATATTTTTATTTTCACATTATTATGAAAATAATATTTTTTTACATTATTGGAGGTTCACGCTTTTGAGAAGGAGGGGGTTCACGATAAGGGGTTCACATAAAAAGTGGGGGGGTCATATTTTTTAAGAAGGGGGTTCATGTGAACCCCTTGAACCCCCACCCCGCGGCTACGGGCCTGTTATTCGGCTAAGAGTTGTTTTGTTTTTTCAAAAAAGAATCAGAGCTTACAAACTGATGAAACGTATACAACGAACCCATCCTCTTCACGAAGTGAGCACCTTCAGCTTATTAGCAGATAAGATGGCATCCATCCGAGAGCAAGTGCGTGTGGTGCCACTTATGTCCTGCTGAACAGCGCTGACTCAGTGGGATCTTTTGACCATGTTGACACACGTTCGTATATATTAATGTCGAAGGTTGTATCATAACGCACTCTGTCAACGTTGGGGCCGTACTTGGACGTGCTACATTGGAAACTCCCACAGAACACTCTGTCAACGTTGGGGCTGTACTTGGACGTGCTACATTGGAAACTCCCACAGAACACTCTGTCAACGTTGGGGCCGTACTTGGACGTGCTACATTGGAAACTCCCACAGAACGCTCTGTCAACGTTGGGGCCGTACTTGGACGTGCTACATTGGAAACTCCCACAGAACGCTCTGTCAACGTTGGGGCCGTACTTGGACGTGCTACATTGGAAACTCCCACAGAACACTCTGTCAACGTTGGGACCGTACTTGGACGTGCTACATTGGAAACTCCCACATAATCATCGATATGGACGCAAGCGATTTCGACGATATCAAGACAATCAGTGTGTGGGATGATATTGGGGCCAACATTGCATCATGCTACATGATATGTTTCAAACTGCAGTGTGATACTTCCATTGTACACAAAGCATAACATGAAATTCAGAAAGTATAATATAAAACCCACCAAGCATAATATGAAACATGCCATAATATAAACCATGCAGTAATACGAACCGAACGAATCATTGGTGATCTCGGCCTGTTTGGCCGGTGATCTCAGCCTCGTCGTTTGATACAAACATATACGTGTTTGTGCCTCCACAGCATCGATGTACACTTCTCACTCGCTCTAGCTTAAATCGTGATTGAATAAGATGACCAGCGGTTTCCTACAAACCAAGAAATAGTGTAACACATCGAAACAGGTGGAGAAAGAAATATCAGACGTTTCACCGCAACATGGATCGTCACCCGTGAATAGCTTCTAATGACTTCAGAGGCAACGAAAATCCCAATTAAAATAACGCTCCGTATTTGATGCGGTCATGCAGAATTTACCGATGTATAATTCGTTTTGTGTACAGCGGTACTGTGTAGAAGTGGCAACAACAATCTTTTATTTCTGCATAGAAACACGAGTCCTTTATTACACCATAACTTCATGTAGTTGTAATGGCAAAGCTTAGTAATCAAAGGGAAGCCATGTTTAGACATCGTTGATGTTGAAACACAATTTATAATTTATGCAGAAAATGCGACATATTGAGTGAATTAAGCAGCATTCATAGGTACCTAACAATAAATACATATAATACAACTTATGTTTCAGTGGCATAAACTGTTATTTCTTAATCGAAACAAGAGGCTGAGATCACAGGCCGAACATGTCGATATCACGAAGGCCGAGATCAGGAAAGGCCGAGATCAGTACGATTCGTTCGGTTCGTATTATGGTATGTTTCATATTGTGCTTGGTTGGTTCCATATTATGATTTCTGGGTTTCATATCATTCCTTCTGGGTTTCGTATTATGTTTTCTGGATTTCATATTATATTTAGTGCACAACGGAAGTACCACAATGTAAATTGGAACGTAGCATTTAGCATGATGCAATGTTGGCCCCAATATCATTCCGTACTTACAGGCTTGTGTCGTACTTTCATTTTTCTGAGTCAAATACTACACGTTTGGTATATCTGTCTTGTGTGCGTGCGTGCGTGCGTGCGTGCGTGCGTGCGTGCGTGCGTGCGTGCGTGCGTGCGTGCGTGCGTGCGTGTTATTATTGTCAGGTGTATTTTACAGTCATGTATGTGTGTTTGTATCATGTGTATGTTACTATTGCGTGTATATGTTACTGACATGTGTTTGTTACTGTCACGTGTATGTTACTGGCATGTGCATGTTACTGCCAGGTATATGTTACCTTGAGCTGTATGTTACAGTCAGGTGTGTGTTACTGTCATTTGTATGTTACTGTCACGTGTATATTACAGTCATTTTATGTTAATGTAGTGTGTATGTTAATGTCAGTGTGTATGTTAATGTAGTGTGTATGTTAATGTAACATACACACTACATTAACATAAAATGACTGCCATGTGGATGTTACTACCATGTGCATATTACTGTCAGTTGTATGTTTCTGTCAGGTTTATGTTACTCTGTTGTGTATGTTACTGTCAAACGTATGTTACTCTCAATTGCATATGTTACTATCATGTATATGTTATTAGCAGGTGTATGTTGCTGTCATGTATATGTTACTGTTAACTGTTTGAAATGTATGTTACTGTCAGGCGTATGTTACTGTCAAGTGCATGTTACTGTCATTTGAATGTTTCTGCCATGTGTGTGTGTTACTGTCAGATGTATGTTACTCTCATGTATATGTTACTCAAGGTGTGTATTACTGTCAACTCTTTCAAGAGTGTGTTACTGTGATGTGTATGTTACTGTGATGTGTATGTTACTGTTATGTGTATGTTACTGCCAGGTGTATGTAACTGAACTGTATGTGTTACTGTCAGGCGTGTGTTACTGTCTTGTGTATGTTACTGCCATGTATATGTTACTCTCAGGTGTTGCTGTCAACTTTGTGAACAGTATGTTACTGTAATGTATATGTTACTATGTTGTGTATGTTACTGTCATGTTTATGCTACTGTCATGTGTATGTTACTCTCCGGTGTATGTGTATGTTACTGTCATATGTATGTCACTGCCAGGTGCATATTAATATCAGCTGTGTGTCTCTTGTGAGTCATGCGTCGCCATGTCAGACAGTCGCGACGCTAACGTTGCATTAACGCCGATTATACGCGATGCGGCCGGCTTCGGAAATCACAGTAGATTCTATTTTATGGCACTCGCTTGTGCTTTGCCTTTGTACCTGATCATTTCCGTCCATGTGGCTGGGGGCCGGCATCGGAATCCGCAGTAGATTCTTTTTCACGACACATGCTTGCCGTGACCCCACAGGTTATCTGCTGTAGATCCGTTTACGACAGCCAGACAGAAACAGACCGACAGAACTCTCACTGATAACACGTATTATTAATATATACTGCACTGCTCAGCTGGCCATAAACCAGTATTTAGCATCCGCTGACGTTGCTGGCTGGCGAGGGCGACCACGAGCAACATTCCCAACTGCCCTCGACACAGATCTGCTGGAAGTCGGCAAGCAACTCCTAAATCAACGAGATCTAGACTGGCTGAGAAAGCATGACCGAAGTCAATGGAAGATCATAAACCGGAACATCTTGAAAACGGCAGACGCGCGCACACCAAACGGATAGTACTTGACGGCAGAAAAATGTAACTTTATACACTGGAAAGCATTTCATAAATTGGCAAATTATATTGCGTGTGCACGATATTGAAGTTGCGTTGTACTGAATGAACGAATGTCTAATTTGATTTATTGTACAAACAATGTCGAAGATCGTGGCAGACAAATGGCAGACATTTTGGGACAGAAATTGGAGCAAACCTATAGGGGTAAGACCACAGTTGACCTTCCTGTTTATTGTTTCACACGAATGTAGGGCGCATGAAATTGTAAAATGGTAACTTAATAGATTAATATTATGTGACATGAGTGCCTTTGAGCAGGAATATTCACAGGTTTGTTTGTAGAAGCTATTGGCTGTGAAACAGTGCATTTTTTAAAGAGTTTAACTGGCGGAGGGATTTATGGGAATTCTTCTGCTATGGGCCACGTGGGCGCATGAATACATGGCTATTTTTGTCCAAATTGATAGCCATCGCACGTCGGGGCGATTTAAAAGAGCTGGAGGTATGTGATTTTGATAAAAATTGGTCAGTATATCAATGAGATGATGGCAATTGCTGTGTACAATTTTCAGAATGTTTGATGGTCACGTTTTCTTATAATCAGACAAAACGTTAACATGGCCACCAATGCAATTCTCAACTGTGGTCTGACTCCTATATCCTCGATTATCCAGGCTTCAGTTCAGTGGCGCCACCGTGTGGAGAAGTAGCCAGTAAAAGTGGCGGCACATAGTGGCCCGAAAACAAGCTAAAAGAATGCCGTGAGCTAATGCGACGCGTAGCGAGCCACCAGGAACCAGTGAGGGGCAACCTAAATGGTGGACAAAGAAAACGCGGACAATATTTTAGGAATTACAACATATTATATTGTGTTTGTAAAACTTTTACAGTATATATGTATGATAACAAAGGGATGGAGAGGGTTGTTTAAAAATATGTTTGTTAATTAACTATAAATGCGAACAACGTGGCTCTCAAACTATGTCCGGGTATTTTGGTCCGTATTTTAGGTTGCCCCTAAAAAAGTGCTTTCTCGTTGTAGCTACTGATCAGTGGTTATAAGCTTTTCTATGATGGTGTATGTAATCGGTTATCGCCCGCCTATTTCTCCACCCTGCCGCTTACTGCAACTGTCAACAAAGTGGCACCAATAACAAAATTAATTATTTATTATGCCTGATCCGAAACTTGTCCGGATCTCCTGTGGCATTACTACTGCATTGTGGGACATGACACTCCGGATGGTGTCCTGCGAAATTGTTAAGCAGTGGGTTAACTGACTTTTCGTGGTGATAAATTAATACCAGGTGATAATGACATCAATCGAAGGCAACAGCTGAGCATGTACGCACATTTTTCTTCCGGGCTTTGATAAGGTGGTGGATGTCGGAGGGGCATTTCTCCCACTGATTAAGAAAGCGTCATTGCACTTTCCAGTCGGACCAACGTTTGGCAGTGGAACTCGTTGCCATGTCGCACACAAAAAAAGCGGCAGTCCGATTTTATTTTATGCCACGATAACAAATATCGTTAACTAAGCATAAATAGACCATGCACCCGACCGTATGTTGTCTGATCACTTGAAAGGAAAGCAGGTTTTGATTAGCACGGACCTTGATATCTTCAGAACCGAGCCGAGGCCTGCTTCCTTTTTATTTTACCTGGGTTTATTTTAGCTTTCAGTGAATTTCCCTATCAAGTTTCAATGTATAAATTCTTCTGGAGTTGTCATACACACCTTCATAGCCTGCACTACAACCATGCTCAATGCACTTTGGCTTTGTCATAACAAATCTTCATCATAACCTGTTTAGTTGAAGCATAATTGAAATTATTTTTACATTTCTATATTAGCAATAAACAATGGGTTTTCGTCACTACTAACACACTAGTACACTGTTACATATAAATATGACGCCAATACACATTGTATATTATATTATACACAATTAACATTTAACACTTTGTACAGGTTGCTATAGAAGTCAGGTGTGAACACCTAAATAAAGTGCACACTGTGGAACATTTCTGGGTTGATGAATCATGCCGTGTGTGGACATGCATATTTCAAAATAACTTATCATCAGTTTGATTAACACAGAATTGGTCAGCTGTTTAATCAGATGATTATTTAATGATTGCAAAAGAGTATGGCGCAGTGATCGTGTGGTAGAGCGTTGGGCTTTCAGTCGAAGGGACCAGGGTTCAAAACCACCTCTGCTGTTTCGAAGCTTGGGCAACTTCGTTTACCCCACTTTGCCTGTGTCTTTTGGAAGAGAAAAAAGCTGTTGGTTCCTTCTATCTGGTGTCTACATCAGGGGAAGTAAAAGATCCCAGACAGGGAAATGGAAAAAACCTGTTGTGGACTCAAAGAGCTGGTGATCTCCTCTATACTACCATTGGCGTAAATATCCTGACAAATGGATCCTGCAAATTATATGAAAGATGGCACATTTGTCTTATGTGTGGTAACCATTGATCCCACTGCATAATACGTTTGCCTAATTGAAGTTACTGGTCTTCATTTTAGCAACGGCACAATGCGCAAACACAAACAGCGTGTATAACAACATATTGACTTCATACAAGTCAACAACTGTATTGTCAGCTCAGCATCAGCTGACTGTTATAGGATGTCAGGTTGGTATTATTCTGATAATACCTACCTGACTGATTCTGATAATATTTATGCTTGCCCTAACAATTTTATTGTTTAAAAAAATGTTCCTCTGGTTTTCCAAAAAGGTCACAAACCAACCATGACACACCAGCAACATGAGGCCTTGAACCAGCCATATCACACCAGTAACACAAGGCCTTGAACCAGCCATGACACACCAGCAACATGAGGCCTTGAACCAGCTATATCACACCAGTAACAAAAGGCCTTGAACCAGCCATGACACACCAGTAACATGAGGCCTTGAACCAGCCATATCACACCAGTAACACAAGGCCTTGAACCAGCCATGACACACCAGTAACATGAGGCCTTGAACCAGCCATATCACACCAGTAACACAAGGCCTTGAACCAGCCATGACACACAAGCAACATGAGGCCTTGAACCAGCCATATCACACCAGTAACACAAGGCCTTGAACCAGCCATGACACACCAGTAACATGAGGCCTTGAACCACCCATATCACACCAGTAACAAAAGGCCTTGAACCAGCCATGACACACCAGTAACATGAGGCCTTGAACCACCCATATCACACCAGTAACACAAGGCCTTGAATCAGCCTTAGCACACCAGTAACACAAAGCCTTGAACCAGCCATATCACACCAGTAACACAAAGCCTTGAATCAGCCATAACACACCAGTAACACAAAGCCGTGAACCAGCCTTAACACACCAGTAACACAAGACAGTGAACCAGCCATAACACACCAATAACACAAGGCCTTGAACCAGCCACAACACACGGCCTTGAACCAGCCGTAACACATCAGTAACACAAGGCCTTTAATCAGCTATAACACACCAGTAACAAGGCCTTTAACCAGCTATAACATACCAGTAACACAAGTCCTTGAACCAGCCATAACACAAACCAGAAAAAGCACTGTGTCAACCAACAAAATACATAACACACATACTGGTAACTGATGTGTGTCTTCGAAAGTGTAGGTAATATAATTATATTAATAATGAATTGATTTACTTTGGGGTTTCACATTTACGTCAGCACTGCGCTCAATGTGTCTTTAAAGGGAATGTTTCCCGTTTTTCATTGGTTAACTTAATGACTGTTTACATTACAACACTGAATGTTTTGCTTTACTACACAGAGACCACTTTACTGCAATTAAACACAGTCTAATCAATCTTCAGCTTTGAAGTTGAAATATAACGTCTGATTTATTGCTATGTTAAATTCCTGTTTTATATGATTTCTGACGGTAAATATACTATGCTGTTAATACAGTAATAAAGACTAAAATATAACATTAACATTGTTAATTTAAATTAACCTTGATATTGAAAAATTCAAATAATTATACAAAATCCCCAGCTAGCTCCATATCAGTTAGCCAATGGAAATCAGACATGGGGTCAATTCCATTATGGAATTGGAATTTATTTTCGAAAGTCAGTTGGAATTGGAATAATTTATGTCACCCTGAATCTGGTAACAGCCAGGAAACTGTCAACATTATAGCATATACACCGCCTACTCTGTTATTGAAACATTGTGAACAAGAACAATATAATCAAGCATTTGCATCAAAAACAAATACTAAGTTACAGACAGTAAAACCAAAGTCAGACCATTCAGGCCTTATCTAAGGTTTATTTCCCTATGGAGAATACATGTTGGTGATTAGGATGTTGAAAAGTTTACAGTAAATTTGATGAAATATCGATGGTACGACAACTGCTATAAACAGGGAGAAACTGTTCAAAACTCAGATTAACGACCCAACTGTCAAAGGCTGTCCAAAATGTCTGGTTAGCAAAAATCCAGGAGAGGTCACAGTAGAATGTACATATCAAATGGCTGAATGCCATTTTTAAAGTTTTTTATAGCAAACTTGACACACACACATATATATATATATATGATTGTGCACACATGATTTCAAGTACAAATAAAACTGTTAAAATGAATTGGATTTGAATTTTTCCTTAGCCTAGGGTTTAAAAAAGTTGGAATTGATTTTTGCAAGGCGGAATTGGAATTGATTTTTTTTGGAATTGATTGGAATTGACAAAACAGAATTGCACCCCATGTCTGAATCAGTTTGATGGAAATAATTCTCAATATTGTTGCTTTAATTTTGTCTCTGTTCTGCAGCTGTGGCCAGATGGCGCTTCGGCCTGTACTAAAGAGCAAGGTGGACGAATTGTTCCGGCAGTGGATCTGCGACACAGAGACCGAGGCCCTCTTGTGGGAGAGTCTGAAAAAAATCACCCGAGGCGAACATGTTGGGTCGTTGCCGGCGACGACGCCACGACAGCCGTCGCCACGGATACAGCTGTCGACGGCAGCATCGACACCCCCTTGTTCCCCCATCAGCACGGACCGTCTCGGGAGTCCGCGCGGAAGGAGTCTGTTTGGCAGTGGGAAACAATCGGGCCGTCATGGCAACCAAAACTCTAACAGCAATGACCTGGTGAGTTCACATTACAACATTTTTCTAAGGTTTCTGATTTAGTCTTTGAATGTCTGGTCAATTAGTGGTTCTAAAAAAATTGCTGAAGAAACTCCACATTGCTCATCAAATTTAGATTTAAGGGAGATACCCCTCGTAAAATTATATTGAAATAAAAAAATTACTCAAAATGTGTTTGCGTTGTATTCCAATAGCTTTATTTATTTCCTATCAATAAAGTGCACTTTTATAACAGTTCTAAATCACTTATTCATGGATAAAGTGTGGCTCTATCAAGAAATCATTCCCATTATTCAGTCGTAGATGACCATTTACAGGGATTCACATTTTTGGCAGCAAGAAATTGCTTCACTATGGAAGTAAAAATGATACGCTCTTCTGGTTAGGATCATCGTGTGTACCTGCATGTTCCTCTGTGTCATGGCTCAAATGATACGCTCATCTGGTTAGGATCATCGTGTGCACCTGCATGTTCCTCTGTATCATGGCTCAAATGATACGCTCATCTGGTTAGGATCATCGTGTGCACCTGCATGTTCCTCTGTGACACGGCTTAACTGATTCTGCCGACTGAGAACTACCTTTGACGCGGACACGCTTGAACAAACCAGTAAAACAACAAGTGGACATTGCAGGGCTTAAATTTGCGAGCTGTGGCTCGCCAATGGCACCTAAATATCATCCTGTTAGCTGCATAAGTTAGCTGCATAAGCCATTAGTAGCCAACGTAAAACCATAGTGCTACCAGCATCTGTGGACGGAGGAGCCCATCCTGTTTTGACTCTACCTGATGTTAGTTAATTTCGCTCCATTACATGTCACCGCTGTGACTCCAGAATTATGTGACATTTTAAAAATAAACATGAAATTGATGCGAAATCGCATCCAGCTCAAACCCGTTAAATCAATGAAATTTTGAGCGTCATTATGAATGTGGAATATATAAATGGTGTCATCTAGTCAGGTGTTTACCTGTTGCACAGGTCATCCAGGTGTCTTGTTTACACAGGGACTTAGTGCAACAAACTGGCCCTGTTATTGATACAGTATTTAGGAATTGCCTTTGAAGTCCAGTTAGCCCCAGAGATAAAAATCTTTCACACATAGTAGGGGAAGGCAGTGTTAGTTGAGCCATTTTGTATTCTTTCTGATGTCTAGGATGGAATCAGATTCATAAGTCAAAATTGTTTTACTCACATAAACTATGATTAATAGTAGATCATTTTATACCAAGATAATATATCTAGCATGCCTAGATTATAGATAATTATATATAGCTGATTCAAATAGGGTTGGTAAGCTGGCTCAACTAACACTTGGTGTAGGGTAAGTTGAGCCTCAGTGTAGCGTAAGTTGCATCAATGCTTTATTTGTATAATTTATGTAGCCATTGTGCAAACAATTCATAACAACTCAGCCAACACATCTACCCAATGGGAACAACACGTCTCTGACAAGTCTATGCGCTTAATTAATAAGCCGACACACTTAATTCAAATAGACTTATAGGCCAATTGCTGCAAGTGTAACTAACTGCTAATATGTTGCCTTGTAGCTATCCGATGTCCCAATTTGCTTGGAAAAATTTATTTCTTGATGTATTTTGGGGTAAAGAACACTTGTCTTTGTTCTTTAGCCACTGTTTAACTAACCCTCCATCGAGTCTAGGGTGGCTCAACTAACCCGCTTATAACTTCTCGTAAATGCACAAAGTGTTGTAACTAATCTTCTTCTCTGTGCATAGTTAAGCCATTTGTAAATGCCCAGACAATAAAATCTGTCACGTGCGTTGATAGCAGACATTAATCACGATTACCAAAAGTTTCGAAAAACATCAAAAAATATACTTTTAGCTGACATGTTCTAGCCGTTGTTACAAATGTAACCTATTAATGTATTATACATCAATCAAGTTCTAATAACATGTTCAATCACTGGGTGGTACCACGTAACTATTGCTGTAGTTTCCTGGGAAACATGGGTGGCTCAACTAACCCAGTGGTTCAGTTAGCTCTGCCTTCCCCTACTCAGCACCCAGTAGTATGAAGTTAGTTACATCAACGCGTGGGAGATGTAACTATTCTTGTTATTAGTTATACTCAGTGCCCAGTATTATAAGTTGGATTTAATAAGTTAATGCCAATGGTAATAATAGTGTCCATGCTCTAACATAATTTTTAGCATACATGTACACTTTGATGCTGAACAAAACGTGATTGGCCAAGTGTTTACACAGTGCCTGTGTCTATGACTCTATGGTGGGCGGACTATGGTTTGTTTGTATTATGAGACTTTCCTCAGGAAGTAATTTATGGACGTAATTACTGTGGATATGTGGTTCCGTGGGCCATGACACCAATGACCTTTGACCTAATTAAGGACCAGATAAACATTTGCTGCTGCTATACTGGTGTCTTCATCAGTTTGACATGTCAAATATGACACATTTATTAATTGTTAAAGTTAATTCTTTAAAGGTACCAATTCTGATAAATTCATTTTACATCTTGTATAAATTCATGTTACACCTCGTATAAATTCTTGTTATACCTTGTGTAATTTCATGTTATACCTCATATAAATTCACGTTTTACCTCGTATAAACTACATCTGTTCTAGCATGTTCACTGCCCAAATGTGTTTTAACGAACCACAATTTTTAAATATGATTTGACCCGTTATCTGTTTCATTTGAAAATGAGATGTCATGTTTATACTGCATGATGGGACATGGTTGCTGTGTGGTAGAACGTTGGACTGTCGGGCAAGGAGACACTGCATGGGACATGGTGGCTGTGTGATAGAACGTTGGACTGTCGGGCAAGGAGACACTGCATGGGACATGGTGGCTGTGTGGTAGAACGTTGGACTGTGGGACAAGGAGACACTGCATGGGACATGGTGGCTGTGTGATAGAACGTTAGACTTTCGGACAAGGAGACACTGCATGGGACATGGTGGCTGTGTGATAGAACGTTAGACTGTCGGACAAGGAGACACTGCATGGGACATGGTGGCTGTGTGGTAGAACGTTAGACTGTCGGACAAGGAGACACTGCATGGGACATGGTGGCTGTGTGATAGAACGTTAGACTGTGGGGCAAGGAGACACTGCATGGGACATGGTGGCTGTGTGGTAGAACGTTAGACTGTCGGACAAGGAGACACTGCATGGGACATGGTGGCTGTGTGATAGAACGTTAGACTGTGGGGCAAGGAGACACTGCATGGGACATGGTGGCTGTGTGGTAGAACGTTAGACTGTCGGACAATGAGACACTGCATGGGACATGGTGGCTATGTGATAGAACGTTAGACTGTGGGGCAAGGAGACACTGCATGGGACATGGTGGCTGTGTGGTAGAACGTTGGACTGTCGGGCAAGGAGACACTGCATGGGACATGGTGGCTGTGTGGTAGAACGTTGGACTGTGGGGCAAGGAGACACTGCATGGGATATGGTGGCTGTGTGGTAGAACGTTAGACTGTCGGACAAGGAGACACTGCATGGGACATGGTGGCTGTGTGATAGAACGTTAGACTGTGGGGCAAGGAGACACTGCATGGGACATGGTGGCTGTGTGGTAGAACGTTAGACTGTGGGACAAGGAGACACTGCATGGGACATGGTGGCTGTGTGGTAGAACGTTAGACTGTGGGGCAAGGAGACACTGCATGGGACATGGTGGCTGTGTGGTAGAACATTAGACTGTCGGACAATGAGACACTGCATGGGACATGGTGGCTGTGTGGTAGAAGGTTGGACTGTCGGACAAGGAGACACTGCATGGGACATGGTAGCTGTGTGGTAGAACGTTGGACTGTGGGGCAAGGAGACACTGCATGGGACATGGTGGCTGTGTGGTAGAACGTTGGACTGTGGGGCAAGGAGACACTGCATGGGATATGGTGGCTGTGTGGTAGAACGTTAGACTGTCGGACAAGGAGACACTGCATGGGACATGGTGGCTGTGTGGTAGAACGTTAGACTTTCGGACAAGGAGACACTGCATGGGACATGGTGGCTGTGTGGTAGAACATTGGACTGTCGTGTGATTAGACCAAGGTTCTAATCCACAGTTATTGTTCTAAAAAATCCACAGTAAATTTGTCCTGCCGACTTACAGAGCGGAATACAAAGTCAGTGCAGTCTAAAACATTTGTTTGCCTTTATCAGTGTCAGAAAACACAATGATGAGATCTCAACGTAAGCACAGTCAAACCCTCAGAAGGGGCGTAGTTCTGCTGGGCCCAAAACTGACTTGTCTGGGATATTTGGAACATTAAATTAAAATGTAATAAACGCACACAACAAACATGTATTACGTGTATGTAATCATTATTATACCCATATCACTAAAGTTACCGCGTGTAAATATAAAATGAAGACGTTTTATGATGAGAACCGTAACATCACATTGTAAAGTATAGGCCTGTTTGATTTTAATTAGTTGTTATGCGCTAATGTTTAGTAAGTCATTTGGAAGTTTATTCGATGTGTTAAGCCTAGATTAACAACAGAAAAACAGGTTTCTAAAGGTTTAAAATTAAACCACCCAAGTGGATATGGACACAATCCATATGGTGTCAAAGATTGATGGTACTGTTTAGACACTTCAGCCTTCCCTTTAATCCTGACATTTGTTGCTCTGACCCGAGGGTCAACGTAATTGGGGAACCGAGAAGGAGCCCTGGGAACCCTGGAATTGGCGCAGCTCCAAGAGTTCAAAAGTTTAACTTGCAAAATTGGGAAAGGAAGATTGGCAGACGTCATTGTCCAGTGGTTGAGAGGGTGGGTGGATTTAACAAATTGACCAATAGTAACACGTATTGGGTATTTAAGCTATCACAGCGCCTCTAGTGACGGCGTCTGATTTTGGAAAACTGGGAGTATAAATACCCCGGAGGAGCGTTTACAAGGGGGCGGCAAGACTATTTTAAATTCACACTTAGGTGTGTAGTCATGCTGAATTTTAGGCATCCAAATTTTCAGTAAGGGTGGTCCTGGCGGGCCATACCTGCTTTAGCATTAGAATTCAAAATTTCCGGCCAGAATTTTATTGTCAAATCTTCTAGATTTTAAGAATCTGTATACAGTTTGAGTGATGTTTACATTCACTACTTTTCTTTACGGTTTACAGTGATAGATGTCTTCACTGTTATTTTTATTTGTCATCGTGAGTGATTATATTGCTACTATGTACGTAGCCGTCTGATGCCAAGATTAAAATCGTTTCGAACCTGGAGAACAATGCGTTGACTACACTTCTGTAGTACTCTATGTACTCATTGGTCGAGTGAGTACAAATTCAGTTATAAATCTCGACCTGGCGAGCGCAAAAACGACGGACAATCAAAATATCCTTCGTTGTGAGAAATGCCTCCGGGACCATTGCGTGCGGCCCCGAAGAAGACAAGAAGAGGGAGGCATATATCTTACAACATGACAGGTTTATTAGTCACATTAAATGTACTCGTAATCAATTAATTGGAACATATTTCTTCTGCGTTTTGATGCCACTGTGCAGATGGTGTGTCACGGAATACACATGTGAAACGGTTAGTGTGTGTCAGTTTTAAATCTTACTGTTAAATCTTAGTTATTACGTCTGACACAGATCTGTTGTGGAAGGACTGAATCGACGCATTAGTTGTTAACACAGTAGACCTCTGCCTCTACATTGTATGCTACTGGAGCAGGTGAGTCTGCCTAGTCTCAACCAAGCAACAAGGCAGACACATGAGAACCCGGGTATAGGTTACAGCCAATTAGCTGATTACACCAAATTACTCTGTGCTAGAGTAATGTGCAGTGATTGGTACTGGATATAGCCTTGACCCCATCTAGGGGGTCTCGTGAAGACAGCGAGAACCCTGGATCCAGGTGATCATGGGAAGTTTCATTTCAACTTTAATTGAACAAAATACAGGATGAAAATAATTTAACTAGCAATGCACACTGGCTCGCAAAAAGGAAACAGTGATGTGGCTCGCGAAAAGGAAACAGTGATGTGGCTCGCGAAAAGGAAACAGTGATGTGGCTCGCGAAAAGGAAACAGTGATGTGGCTCACAAAAAGGAAACAGTGATGTGGCTCGCAAAAAGGAAACAGTGATGTGGCTCGCGAAAAGGAAACAGTGATGTGGCTCACAAAAAGGAAACAGTGATGTGGCTCGCAAAAAGGAAACAGTGATGTGGCTCGCGAAAAGGAAACAGTGATGTGGCTCGCAAAAAGGAAACAGTGATGTGGCTCGCAAAAAGGAAACAGTGATGTGGCTCGCGAAAAGGAAACAGTGATGTGGCTCGCAAAAAGGAAACAGTGATGTGGCTCGCGAAAAGGAAACAGTGATGTGGCTCGCAAAAAGGAAACAGTGATGTGGCTCGCAAAAAGGAAACAGTGATGTGGCTCGCAAAAAGGAAACAGTGATGTGGCTCGCAAAAAGGAAACAGTGATGTGGCTCGCAAAAAGGAAACAGTGATGTGGCTCGCAAAAAGGAAACAGTGATGTGGCTCGCAAAAAGGAAACAGTGATGTGGCTCGCAAAAAGGAAACAGTGATGTGGCTCGCAAAAAGGAAACAGTGATGTGGCTCGCAAAAAGGAAACAGTGATGTGGCTCGCAAAAAGGAAACAGTGATGTGGCTCGCGAAAAGGAAACAGTGATGTGGCTCACAAAAAGGAAACAGTGATGTGGCTCACAAAAAGGAAACAGTGATGTGGCTCGCAAAAAGGAAACAGTGATGTGGCTCGCGAAAAGGAAACAGTGATGGCACCAATGGCCGAAGCATTTCAGAAAGCTGCCCTCAAAGTTATCAAAGCATCTTAGAAGTCCTTTTTTAACCCTGACCTGCACAATTGTATTGTACGTCGAAACGTTTTAACTCGTCCAAGCTTGGGAGATGACGTTACAAACCGCAGGATAGTAAATTATTACTTTTTAACAGTATATACTTGAAGGCAGCCAATATTAGTACATGTGTTAAAACGCAGAGATTCTCAGTCACGGACATTCTGTTTTATTTTCAGATTTCTCTGTTTCAATAAGAAACTGTTATGTCACTGTCTTTACCTCAACATATATTTGTACCAAACATGGCTAAAGAATAGTTTTAATAATATTTTACAGACGTGTGAATTTATTATTAGTATTAATAGAAAGGAATTTAAATTGTAGTGGATAATACACGAGCAAGTTTTGGATGTCAGCTACCGCAGTGTGGTGTTTACGCCAAATACGATGCTTCTTGTTAAATTGTAAAATCGTGAGACCTGTTTTCAGTTGCATTGCTGCATAGATCAAACAATTCTGGATAAGTACACCAAATTTCATATAAATTGGGAAGATAATTGTGATTGTTTTCCTGAACAAGTTCTTACAATTGTCATAAGAAATGGGTTCATTAGCTCTATTGTTTTACATACGCTACGTTTTCCAAGATGTACCATCAGTTTAAAGAATCATAGTAATTGATCGATTTTGAAAATGTATACAGCACTTAATGGTTTATGAGCCTGTGTCAAATAAAAAAAATTAGATATTTAAGTTTATCTAATTTGGTGGCGTGTATTGCTGATTTAACTATATCATATAGCTTTTAACTATCAACACAAGACTCTAATTATGTATAGGAAAAATAATTAAAACCAAACATTCCTCTGTCTTACACTTGGTTGCGTAATTTGCTGAAAATGGAAATATTAATTTCTGGGGTGTCCACTAGGGGTTTACCCACTGTTTGTCTGAGCACAGACATATAGTACTAATAAGATCAGATTACTATACATCTATGGTAAGAGATGCTGAATGGTCTGGGAGGAGTGAAGGGATGCTGAATTGTCTGGGAGGATTGAAGGGATGCTGAGTGGTCTGGGAGGAGTGAAGAGACGCTGAATGGTCTGGGAGGAGTGAAGGGACGCTGAATGGTCTAGGAGGAGTGAAGGGACGCTGAATGGTCTGGGAGGAGTGAAGGGATGCTGAATGGTCTAGGAGGAGTGAAGGGACGCTGAATGGTCTGGGAGGAGTGAATGGATGCTGAATGGTCTGGGAGGAGTGAATGGATGCTGAATGGTCTAGGAGGAGTGAAGGGATGCTGAATGGTCTGGGAGGAGTGAATGTATGCTGAATGGTCTAGGAGGAGTGAAGGGACGCTGAATGGTCTGGGAGGAGTGAAGGGACGCTGAATGGTCTAGGAGGAGTGAAGGGATGCTGAATGGTCTAGGAGGAGTGAAGGGATGCTGTATGGTCTAGGAGGAGTGAAGAGACGCTGAATGGTCTGGGAGGAGTGAAGGGATGCTGAATGGTCTAGGAGGAGTGAAGGGACGCTGAATTGTCTGGGAGGAGTGAAGGGATGCTGTATGGTCTAGGAGGAGTGAAGAGACGCTGAATGGTCTAGGAGGAGTGAAGGGATGCTGTATGGTCTGGGAGGAGTGAAGAGACGCTGAATGGTCTAGGAGGAGTGAAGAGACGCTGAATGGTCTGGGAGGAGTGAATGGATGCTGAATGGTCTAGGAGGAGTGATGGGACGCTGAATGGTCTGGGAGGAGTGAAGGGACGCTGAATGGTCTAGGAGGAGTGAAGGGATGCTGAATGGTCTGGGAGGAGTGAATGGATGCTGTATGGTCTAGGAGGAGTGAAGAGACGCTGAATGGTCTGGGAGGAGTGAAGGGATGCTGAATGGTCTAGGAGGAGTGAAGAGATGCTGAATAGTCTGGGAGGAGTGAAGGGATGCTGAATGGCCTAGGAGGACTGAAGGGATGCTGAATTGTCTGGGAGGAGTGAATGGATGCTGAATGGTCTGGGAGGAGTGAAGGGATGCTGAATGGTCTAGGAGGAGTGAAGGGATGCTGAATGGTCTAGGAGGAGTGAAGGGATGCTGAATGGTCTGGGAGGAGTGAAGGGATTCTGAATGGTCTAGGAGGAGTGAAGGGATGCTGAATGGTCTGGGAGGGGTGAAGGGATGCTGAATGGTCTGGGAGGAGTGAAGGGATGCTGAATGGTCTAGGAGGAGTGAAGGGATGCTGAATGGTCTAGGAGGAGTGAAGGGATGCTGAATGGTCTGGGAGGAGTGAAGGGACGCTGAATGGTCTAGGAGGAGTGAAGGGATGCTGAATGTCACAGTGGGACAATTTAGAGGACAGAAACTTGAGCAAAGTAGTATAGCAAACAGGATACTATCTGGTTGCAGTGTAACTAATGTTTTCACAAAGGACTGTAGGAGAAGTTTGTGAAGTTAGGGAGGCTGGCAGACACCAGCAGCTGTAGCCTGTGGTAATCTCAACTATACTCTTTTGCATAATGTAATTGGGACAGGTCTTTAAGCCTTGCAATGATTTAGAGTGTTGATTTCGCAGTGTTCCCTGCCAGGACTGTGTAATCACTGTGCACTGACCCTGCTGTATGCAGATGAACATTCCTAAGGTTTAGTGAGGTCCAGGCCTGACTCAGTCATCAGGCCACTGATAGAGTGGGCTGGGGCTCATCTCCATGGCTATACATAGCAACTACATCCTGACTGCCCCACTTAGTGATGCAGCAGTGTGGCGTCTGGCTCTCCTAGGTATAGGTGACCCCGTGGATGACCTCTCTCTCATGGGTTCGTTATCATAGTTCACCTCAGATCCCATTCACTGGGAAGGGATAAGCTGCATGTTAAGGCACCGGTGATAACATATCCCAGCACTGATGGAAGAAGGGCTGGGTGTCGGAGATTGTGAGTGGGATGCAAGGAGCTGCCTCCAAGCGTCATCCAAGACAACCCTGTTGTAGGTGGGGGGTTGTGTCTCCATGGTGTGATCCCACGACTTGTGGGTGTGTAACCAGGGATTGGGTGTTTTCCCTCACTCGGAGGACTGCTGTGTCTGTGACTATAGCACTATGGATCTCAATTGGATATGATTTATTATAAGTCATCAGACTGATCCATGACGTACGTGGTACGTACCGACATATGCCCATATTCACACAGATAAACCTGTCTACTGGGCATTTTTACAGCACTGCATACCGAAACAGTGCGCACTGGAACCATAATGACAAGCACTACAACAAATAGGAATGCACCATGTGTGTGGCACTGTAGCTACATGGATTAACCTGCTTCCGACTACAACCTTTATGAGTGCCCCGGGGCAGTCAGATCTGGTCTGGGAAGGCTGCTCTACATCATCACCTCCCAGGGAAAGTGCCCCACGTATCACCTACCAAGGAAGATGCCCTTGAGGAGACTCTCTCTGCCGCTTTATCTAAGGGTGGATCCTGTGCCTGTTTATGCAGTGCTATCTCCACGTGAACATTCTTGAAAGTTTTGCTGCTGGATTATCTGCTGGTGATAGTTGCTGTCTCCTGTGGAGAGGTTGGCCATAGACACTGTGTGTGTTTGAGTTGTGTGGAGAGGTTGGCCATAGACACTGTGTGTGTTTGAGTCTTGTGAAGAGGTTGGCCGTAGACACTGTGTGTGTTTGAGTCGTGTGGAGAGGTTGGCCGTAGACACTGTGTGTTTGAGTCGACAAAAAGCAGCATCATACATAGGTACAACACGGAATACTTCATTCTGTAGATGCTGCTGCTTCTTCTGCCGCGGTTACCATCATCTGGGTCAAATAGTGCCATTATTTGCAGCCAGATGGAGCTGTGTGTCACATGATACGGTTTATCACTGACTGCTCTCAGACTGTCAAACGAAGCAGCTATTTTCATCGTCTCTGATTTCGACCATTGCCATGGTGTGCGCTGCAAGTTAATGTTCATTCAATGAAACCTAGTGACAGTGTTGTTAGCACACGATGCAGACGGTGTCGACGCCAGCGAGCGCACACAGTTACGCGTCGCTGCAGTACGTGTGTTCCCGTATCACCCTTTACTACAGCAGTGTGGTAGACCTGCGTTGGTCTCGCTCCATACACAGTTGTGATGTCTGTGCTCTACGACTCGGTTCTGGCGCGTCCACGCTCTGCAGTGCAGTGCATTATGGGATATGTACACCAGTTAAGCCGGGATTCTCTCCGGCGGCTGCAACGTCGCCCCCTGTTACCGCGGTTGGGAATGAAAATGTAGCGCACTGCGATTTGAAGGTTATTACAAAGGTGAGGAAACTGGCAGGATTCCTGATTGGTGCCAGTTATTGTTATTATTATTACTATTATTATTATTATTATTAATAATGTTATTATTTAACTAGAAAATCATTGTCACAAATCTGTATTATGATTACATTTCATCAATTCAATTGTAGTTACATAGTATAAGCAATTACAGTTTTTAGTACACTTACAGAAGAGTCAATTACAGTTTCGTTATTTGTTTATGTGGTAAAGAAAAATAATGTTATAATGGAACGTGATTGCATCAAATAGATCATTGTGTGTGAATAGATCACAGTGTGTATGAATAGAGCACAGTGTGTGAATAGTTCATAGTGTGTGAATAGTGAATAATGTGTGAATAGTTCATAGTGTGAGAATAGCTCATATTGTGTGAATTGTGAATAGTGTGTGAATATATCACAGTGTGTGAATAGTTCACAGTGTGAGAATAGATCACAGTGTGTGAATAGTGAATAGTGTGTGAATAGTGAATAGTATGTGAATAGTGAATATTGTATGAATAGTTAAAGTAATATGTGCAGTTAGTTTACTGAATGTTTACTTTTGTATTAACTTGTGTGAATAGTCCTATTTTATAGTATTATATTATAGTATATATTATAGTATATATGGCCAGATCTGGCCGAAAATAATGAATAGTTTGTCCAGTGATTTCACCCGAACCAGCACGTTTGTAGAAATAGTCATAGTTGATACTAGATAGATTGCCTTTTCACAAGGTGAGTTTGAAACAAGCCAAAAACATAAAATTGAGATGTCATAGAGGTGATCTTTCTAAGTGTTATGACAATAGGGGGCATACTACACTTCATTTAGACTTCTCAAGATTATAACCAAATTTGGAATAAAACAAAACTAATACATAACCAGACAATTTTTTCTAATTCCCTACCCAGATACCCCACCAATTTGTTGTAGAGGTAATCTCTCTAATCTTACCACAGTTCACTCAGCTGTTTAAATGAGTACCTGGCTACGGACAGAGATGGATATCAGAATAAATAGTCTTCATGCATTAATTGCAGCATAGCTGAATACTTCCCAGAGAAGTCAAGAGATATATATTCAGTAAAACCTACCTTAGCAGACACCTGCCCATAACGGACATCTGTTTATAACGGATATTTTTGAAAGTCCTGAATGCCTTCATATTAGTTAGCACTGTCCGCTAACTGTCCATAGCGGCCACCTGGCCAATGTGGACAACGGACAGGGACTTTGGATCCAACCATACATTGTCACCCTGTCGCTTGCGGACAACTCAAAGTGCATTGACAATCCCACGAGGCAGGCTGAGCCGCCGCTGATACGCACTAACTCACTACGTGTGTATTCTGTGTAATACCATCTGCATAATGTAGTCAATAAATAAAAGAAATTTGGTCCAACCAACCGCCATATTGTGTGACTGACATTACACGATGTTGCTGTTTTTATAACAAAAAAGGTAATAATATTGTATGTGTTCCTGATTATTGTCAAGTAACTTTAATAATATATACATATAAGAATGATTATAAACATGAATAGTTTATTGCATTTGAATAAGATTCCGAATATCCTTCGAGACGTTTTCTGCTGCCGAGTCACGGAGTTTCCCAAAATGTGTTATTCCAGAATGATCATATCAACGAAGAAGAACGCGCTGACTTTGTGACTCAAAGTTGACTTGATAAGTAGTAACGTATCAGCCAATAATTCATAGTCGGCCCACTGCTTGTGGGCAGTTCAAAGTGCATTGATAATCGGCTGAGTCAGTCAGGGTCACCGACAGCAGTTTCAATATTCACACCTTGGCTTCTTTTGGCCATCAAAGTAATTCCAGCTGGCCTTTCCTGGGGCAGTGATTGATTTCATCAACATAATTAATGGCCCACATCCAACTGGTAGTTACAGTAGCATTGAACTGACTGCTTTATATAATCCAGTATTAGTTGAGGTTACTCCATTCCACAGTTATCATGTATACGAAAAGGAACGCGCTGACTTGTGACACAAAGTTTACTTGATCAAGGCAGCAGAATCGGGCAAATCTTGCCGCCAGTTAGCCGATGATTTTCACATTGGCCGAACACAGGCCAGTTCGATCCTCAAGAGAAAAGCAGAACTACTGCTCGGATATGAACAGAACAGCTGTTATTTCACAGAACCTCGTCTAGAAACGTCACTATTTTAATTACACTATTTTTTATTTAATATTCATATTGAGGTGGATGGATTGATTAAAATGTATCATTATTTATGGTTTGACCTTTTTGCTTGTTTGTTCATTTAGTGGCGGACAAATAAGTTTTTGTACCATGGTATTTTAGTATGCACTGCACCGGTACACCACCGGTACACCACCGGTACACCACCAGCAGTATATTGATAGATGTGCAGAGCCATCCGAGAAGCTTCTTCCACGCACATGACAAGTTTCTTCCAAAAGTTTAGTGATATTAACATTACATGTTGTTCCTGAAAACAAAGAAACACATTTGTACTGCTCTCGACAGTACCAACTACCAAACGTCAACGTAACCATGTATAATATGATGGCGCCACCTACTGAGTATCCACATCATTAATTTCTCCATAACTGACACCTGTCCATAACTGACACCTGTCCATAACAGACATAGTGCGCAGTCCCGATGGTGTCTGCTATGGTCAGGTTTCACTGCTTCCAGTTTCTTATCGGATTAATTTTAAGCTGTCCACGCTTACATACCGTGCTCTATCTACACAACAACCACCCTACTTGGCTAGTCTCCTGCATCTTTCAAATATCCCTAGGCAGCTCAAATCATCAATTTCACGACAACTTATTGTGCCTAAAACAAAACTTAACTTGGGTAAACGTGCTTTCTCTGTCACTGCGCCTAGGGTCTGGAATGAACTCCCCATCACTTTAAAAACATCTGAAACTATAGCTATTTTCCCAAAAAAACTCAAGATATATTTATCATATGTGTATAGTATAAAGAAGATCTTTATTTGAAATGTTATTTACTTCTCAAGAAACTTGTTGGAATTCTCTGAATTTTTCGTCCTTCATTATTGGACTGACTTTGCTACTGCCCTTTGCTACTGTCCTTTGCTACTGTCAATGAAGGCTGCGTGAGTTGGCCGAAATATTGAGAGAAGACCAACAAGTTTCTGGAGAGGTAAATAGTATGTATAATATACAGTCCAAGAAACTGGAAGACAAATCCATTCAAGGATCTTTATTAATTGAAATAAATTCACATTGTACTACTCAGATTTGCAATGTTTATCAGTCATGATCGATATTTTTTTTATTTTCAGGAGACACTTCTACGGAAGACAGCCTTAAATGGCAGTGAGGGGGAACCTGCGTCCACGGAGGACAACTTCCTCCGTCGGAAAGAGGCGCAACTGAAAGAGAGGCGGGCCCAACAACGGGCGTCACAAAATGTGTCGTCAACGTCACCACCATCGCTAACGGCAACCGAAAAGACGACAAAAGACATCAAATTGAAAGCGTCAACAGTGCTTGGTCGGAGTAGACAGGACACGCCGGTGGCGCATGCTCTTCCAGCACAGAATGTGGCGCAAGATGTGCACATAGAACCTTTTTACTTTCCAACGGGGAAGCCACCGTCATTGTCTGAAGTGGACATCACCGTTCAGCGAATCAGGGATGTGTTCTCTAAGCTAGAAGGTGGGAAAGTGGACTTGGGACATATGAAGGATGTCGTTAAGGTAATTGTCAATTTATTAGGAAATAAACATTGTGATGAATCACGAGTGTGGTGATCTCTGCATTTTATACAAGTTTTATTTGTTAACAGTACATGTACGTTTGACATGTTGTAGTCTTCCTACCCTGGTTGGTGCATAAGGACACTTAGTACATGTACGTTTGACATGTTGTAGTCTTCCTACTCTAGTTGATGCATAAGGACACTTAGTACATGTACGTTTGACATGTTGTAATCTTCCTACCCTAGTTGGTGCATAAGGACACTTAGTACATGTACGTTTGACACGTTGTAGTCTTCCTACCCTAGTTGGTGCATAAGGACACTTAGTACATGTACGTTTGACATGTTGTAATCTTCCTACCCTAGTTGGTGCATAAGGACACTTAGTACATGTACGTTTGACACGTTGTAGTCTTCCTACCCTAGTTGGTGCATAAGGACACTTAGTACATGTACGTTTGACATGTTGTAGTCTTCCTACTCTAGTTGATGCATAAGGACACTTAGTACATGTACGTTTGACATGTTGTAGTCTTCCTACCCTGGTTGGTGCATAAGGACACTTAGTACATGTACGTTTGACACGTTGTAGTCTTCCTACCCTAGTTGGTGCATAAGGACACTTAGTCATGTACGTTTGACATGTTGTAGTCTTCCTACCCTAGTTGGTGCATAAGGACACTTAGTACATGTACATTTGACATGTTGTGTAGTCTTTCTACCCTAGTTGGTGCATAAGAACACTTAGTGCCTTCTGCTATTTTGTACGAGCTCTAGCCATGTTCCATGCCGTTCTTCAACAACTCCATCCACTACTTCAGCAGTCGTTTTTCATGTTGAAACTGAATTTGTTATCTACCTGTAAAGAAACTTGTTTGTATTCTCCAAATATTTCTGCGGCACCACTCAGCCTTTGTCGGCAGATTGATGCCACTATGCATCACATGACCATGGTCATGTGACATGTAAATAATACTCCCAAAGATTTGGGTATCTAGTATCTAAATGTAGGCTAGTCAACGTTTATATCTTCATAACTAAGTTCATTTATACACATAAACCATTTTTAATTTATAAATCCATAAATGAAATGTAAATTCATGTGACTAATGTTAGCCAATATGTTGCAATCATCCCATTTAATTGAAATATCAGTGAAGTTACGTATATATATATATATATATATATATATATATATATATATATATTCTTGACATCATGGAATTGGAGGAGGTCAAAGAGACGCCGGCGTTGTTGTGCATGTTTGGTATCTATCGGGGAAGGTCAAACATACTGTGGTATCTACCAGAAGGTCAAATGGGCGACATCGAGTCAGTGTTGTTCAAAGCAGTTTTTTTGTAGCTTAATCTCATCGTGGTGTATATTAAGTTAATTAACTGTAGATAATAATGATCAGTGACAAGATAATTGATACATTGTACAAAACATGAAGTAATTGTATAATATTTGATAGCATTACCATTAATAGAAATAATTTCAAAACAGTGTTAAGTCAGTGTTATTGGTGCCAGGTGACAATGTTACGATAACCAGCCTAAATTATTTACTTCTCAAGCTCAACTACACAAAACTGGAAGTATTTGTGTTCAACCTTGGTTGTAATGTAGACATCAACAGGTCGATTCAGGTCTTTCTCTACTATAGCGAGTGGCCACCACACAAGATAGTGATATACATAAATCAGAGGTTGTCACTGTTGTAGCTGACATCTGCTATGTCTACTTAAGACTGACTTCCGTCTGCCCTCCCGGCTGTGTTGTGTAGGTACACCTGTCACTGCTCATACAGTGTAAACAAGTCTGTGTTGGTTGCTAACAGCTCACTCTACATATCTGTAGCCTTCTACGGCTGAACTCTGCAATCTTAGTTTCTTTCTGTCAACTCCAATCACTCTTTCCATCCCTCTCCTTCCCTCTCTAGCTCTCCCTGTCACTCTCCCCTTCTACCTCTGTCTCCCCTCGTCCTGCCCCTGTACTGGAAGGTTGTATGCAGGCATGTGGGCTGCCCCTGTACTGGAAATCCCTGTGTTTGTAGGCATGTTGTATGCCCTTGTACTGGAAGGCCCTGTGTTTGTAGGCATGTGGACTGTCCCTGTACTGGAAGGCCCTGTGTTTGTAGGCATGTTGTATGCCCTTGTACTGGAAGGCCCTGTGTTTGTAGGCATGTTGACTGTCCCTGTACTGGAAGGCCCTGTGTTTGTAGGCATGTTGTATGCCCTTGTACTGGAAGGCCCTGTGTTTGTAGGCATGTGGACTGCCGCTCTACTGGAAGGCCCTGTGTTTGTAGGCATGTTGTATGCCCTTGTACTGGAAGGCCCTGTGTTTGTAGGCATGTGGACTGCCCCTGTACTGGAAGGCCCTGTGTTTGTAGGCATGTGGACTGCCCCTGTACTGGAAGGCCCTGTGTTTGTAGGCATGTGGACTGCCCCTGTACTGGAAGGCCCTGTGTTTGTAGGCATGTGGACTGCCCCTGTACTGGAAGGCCCTGTGTTTGTAGGCATGTGGACTGCCCCTGTACTGGAAGGCCCTGCTGTTCAGGTATGCTGGAGGACAGAAAGGAGAAGAGGTGTCGCTGTCAGGCTTCTTGGCCGCCTGGAAAAGGTTTGTCTGTTCTTTTATCTTATATCAACATTGTTAACCCTTTCCCTGCCAGGCATTGCAAGCCATGTGTATAAGTGTTCAACATTCCACTACCGTATATAGGAGATTTTTAGAGACTGTTCCTCACTAGGTCAGACAACTTTATCAACGCTAAGGATATACTAAACTCAAGTCAGCACCTTTTCCATACAGCTGTGTCTACGTCTCATGGGGTAATGGAATTAATAGAGAAAATTTCAAATGCAACGGACACTAACAAACATGCTACTGCAGTACTGGTGTATTCATTGATATTAAAAAGGCCTTCGATACAGTAGATCACGAAATACTTATCAAAACAATGAATTTCTATACATACATACAGTTGGAAATGATTGGATAAAAAGTTACCTCACTACCAGGAAGCAATTTGTTGAAATTAATCGGTGCATTGCGAAGCTGTTAAACATAACAAATGGGGTGCCTCAGGGATCTACTTTTAGGTCCAAAGTTAGTTATATTCTATTTTAGCAATATTTGTAACATATCAAAACTAGCTAAATTTATACTCTTTGCGGATGACAGAAATATTATTTTTGTGCTGGTAATAATTTAAAAGAACTGCAAGCTATATTAAATGGAGTCAAGACTACAATGTCAACAGTTGTGATTTACCAACATATTTATAGGCATGCTAAAGTAGGTGGTGGTGTTGCATTCTATATTAAAGACAATATTGCATACCACACTAGATTAGACATTACTAAATTAAATGATTGCATAGAATGTCAGTTTATAGAGATTCATAAAGATAGTAATTCATATGGTAAAGATATTATAGTTGGTGTCATATACAGACCGCCAAACAATGATATAAACAAATGTATTGATGAAATGTCTAATAAACTTGATATTCTTAACAATGAAAACACATTATGTTACATTATGGGTGACTTTAACATTAATCTGTTTAACGATGAAGTACATGCACCAACATGTAATTTCTTTAACTTGATGTTTTTACCCTCTTATATTTCATTAAAAAATAAACCAACACAAGTAACTAATCAATCGGCAACATTAATTGATAACTTTTTTACAAATAACCATAAAAACATGCCCTGGGGCATTATGTATACAGATATATCTGACCACTTCCCAATATTTCTCATTGATAATAATTGCAAATTAACCAACAATCTTAAGTACACAACAAACAGTTATAAATTTTTTAATAATGTGCAAAATTTAGACTGGGATATTATGACATGCACAAATAATTGTCAAACAGCCTACTCAGTATTTTATAAGTCATTACTGCGAGAATACAATGACTGCTTTCCCATAAAAACAATAAAGCTTAACTACAAGAATAGAAAACCATGGTAATATATGGGCTAAAAAACTCAATAAAAGAGAAGAGTAGACTATATGTTAAATATGTGAGACAAAACACAAGATATAACAAAACTAAATATAAAGTATACAAAAGTAAGTTGAATGACTTACTAAGGAAATCTGAACGTGAACATTACGCAACTCTCTTTGAAGAAAATAAGCATAACCTTAAAAAGTCTTGGTCCCTTTTAAAAGAAATAATAAACAAGAAACATGAACGTATAACGCAGACAGAATTCATCGTCAACAAAGTAGTAACATCAGACAAAAAACAAATAAGCGAATGTTTTAATAAGTTCTATGTAAATGTTGGCTCTAACCTAGCAAAAAACATTCCACAGAACCAAACAGACCCTGTCATACATGAAAAACAGCAATACTAAAACTATATATCTTGAACCGGTAACTGAAAATGAGGTATCAGCAATAGTAAACTCTCTCAAAATATCTAGTCCTGGATGGGATGACATTTCCAGTAAATTAAAAAAACATAAAAGCTTTATAAACCATTAACATATTTATATAATCTCTGTATAAATACTGGAATATTCCTAGATGAATTAAAAATAGCTAAGGTAATACCTATATACAAAGCTAAAGAAAAAAAAAATTTCTAACTATCAACCAATTTCAATATTACCAACTTTCTCTAAAATATTGGAAAGATTAATATATAACAGGCTGTTAAATTTTATTAATAAATATAACTTTCTGTACAAATATCAGTTTGGTTTTCGAAAAAATCACTCCACTAGCATGGCACTGATGACCATTGTAGACAAATGACCATTGTAGACAAAATATCAGAAGCACTAAAAAACAAACAATTCATGCTAGGGGTGTTCTTAGATTTATCTAAAGCATAGTTGACCATAAGATACTGTGTCAAAATCTCCAATGTTATGGTATACGTGGCTTAGCCAATGACAGGATTTAAAAGTTATTTATCTAATAGAAGTCAATATGTGTATTACAATAACACTAGCTCAACTAAACTCTCTATTACTTGTGGAGTGCCTCAAGGTTCCATACTGGGGCCATTGCTCTTTCTATTATATATCAAATATATTGCTAATGTCTCTGATATTCTTTTCTCCTTATTATTTGCCGATGACACTAGTGTATTTATACACGGTGATCAATTGGATGATATAGCTAACAAAATGAATATTGAACTAAAAAACTTGTAGCTTGGTTAAATGCTAACAAATTATGTCTAAACTAAGACCCAATACATGATATTTAGAACATCCAACAGAAAACTTATCAAACCGACAAAAGTTTTAATTAATGATAATGCTATTAAGCAAGTATCCTCTACAACATTTCTTGGCGTTACTATTGATAACAAACTTAATTGGGCTGAACATATTAACAAAGTTAAATGTAAAATCTCTAAAGGGGTAGGCATTATCAACAAAGCCAAAAGATTTTTAACTAGACCATGCCTGGTCACCTTATATTACTCATTTTTATTCCCTCATTTGACATATTGTACTGAAGTGTGGGGTGGTGCATTTGACTCATATTGTTCAAGTATTATAAAGGTTCAAAAGAAAGTGGTGAGAATGCTCGCATCAGTTAATATATCAACTCATACAAAACCTATCTTTAAACTACTAAACATCTTAACATTTAGACAACTATATGTCTACTCAATACAAATGTTTATGTATAAATACAACAGTGGTCTTCTACAAAAAATGTTTATACTATGTTTAAACTTAATCAAGATGTTCATAGTTACAATACAAGACAATCTATACAAATACACGTATACATGGCAACTTTAGAAATAAGACTTCATTTTGTAAGAATTAAGGGTGCTATAATTTGGAATTATTTTAACACAAGACTCAAGTTTACTTCTTATTCAATAATAAACTACAAATGTATACTTAAGCAATTTATATTACACAATGATGTCAATGTATAACAGGTATCACAATCACGATTGGTTTTTCTACATCTGCACACTATTTTTGTGTTTATTACTGATATATGTATTGAAATATATACTAGGGAGTATAACATTCTATAATGTTCTTCCCCTTTACATTGTTATATAGGATTTACCTTGGTTTCATTTGTATGTTTTGTAAAGAGTTACAATAAATTTGATTTGATTTGAGTATACTTGCCAAATTGACTAAATGGTTTGCTGTGAACAAATTATCATTGAACCTGTCAAAAACAAATTGCATGTTATTCCGGAACCATCCAACTGATACTGAAATTAATCTCTTCATTAATAATCAACAAATAACCAGAGTACACGTAACCAAATTTTTGTGTGTATATATTGATGATGCTCAGAACGGGAAATATCAAATAAATGTAGTAAAATTAAAACTGTTGAAAGTTGCAGCAATGATTTACAAGGCAAGTTGTCTCACTGATAGAAATGGAACGGATGTTCTTTGATCTTACCATATTTAAACTATTGCTGTGAAATATGGGGAAACACTTACACCACAAACATTCATAGCATTAATATAATACAGACACAAGTTCATGTGAGGAACATACGAGCACTCTCCTTCAACAATTTGGTGTTCTTAAGTATGTAGATACAGTTAAGTTCAAGACGGCTATTGTTGTTTAGGACATTTCATGAATTACCAAGTAATTTGCAAAAAAAGTTTCAGCTGTATGTGTCTGTATGTGTCTGTGTGTGTCTGTGTGTGTCTGTGTGTTTCTGTGTGTGTCTGTGTGTGTCTGTATGTGTCTGTATGTGTTCTAGACGGAACAATTCATTTTGTATTACTCGCTTCTGTACCAGTGTAAAATTCATGTGCACCTCCATATATGGAGCATCCCTTAGAGAAGACATCACCAGTAGAACAAGCATTTAGAAAGTGTTACACACTAGATATTATCACTATAATTAATCATCATTTATTTAACATCGATTGCAAGTTGTTATGTGCTACAAGTAATGTAAATATAAAGTTATGTATCAAAATAGTTAAACATGCCAGAGTTTTTGTTTTCTTGATGCAACAAGTTTACAACACGATGTGCTATGACTACTGTTACAATAATGGTTGGGGCAAACCATAGATAACTATCGCATTTCATTTCAACAACTTGAAATACACTTTTTTCTCAGTTTTCACATTTTCGACAAACGATGTTCAAGGTATTATATCTTTGCCAATATTTCGGCTGTTATACACCAACTAAAAGTTAAATGTCTTGGCTTTCTGACAGTGTCAGTGTCTCAGTTTGGTTTTCTGGCAACTTGTGACTCATTTTGTGGGAATAACTCACTTACTTCAGTGTGTTACATCTATCTTTGCTTCCAGGCAGGACGTCAAAGTGGCATGATTAATGCAGTTGTATTATGACTTCATGTTGACATCAAAGTGGCATGACTGATGTAGTTGTATAATGACTTCATGTTGACATCAAAGTGGCATGACTGATGTAGCTGTATTATGACTTCATGTTGACGTCAAAGTGGCATGACTGATGTAGTTGTATTGTGACTTTATGTTGACGTCAAAGTGGCATGACTGATGTAGTTGTATTATGACTTCATGTTGACGTCAAAGTGGCATGACTGATGTAGCTGTATTGTGACTTCAGGTTGACATCAAAGTGGCATGACTGATGTAGTTGTATTATGACTTCATGTTGACGTCAAAGTGGCATGACTGATGTAGTTGCATTGTGACTTCAGGTTGACATGAATGTGTCATGACTGATGTAGTTGTATTATATGAGTGATTTCAGGTTGACATGAAAATGGTATGACTGATGTAGTTGTATTGTGACTTCAGGTTGACAACAACTTGTCATGACTGATGTAGTTGTATTGTGACTTCAGGTTGACAACAACATGTCATGACTGATGTAGTTGGATTGTGACTTCAGGTTGACGTCAAAGTGTCATGAACCGGCTGCCCAGTTTGTGGAGCTGCTGGCTAAGCCAGGCAACCACTACCTCACAGACACAGAGTTCCTGCCTCTGCTACAGGTAACACAAGAGTCCTCTCTGACGACAACAAAACGTCCTTATGATCGTATTACTAATTATTATTTAATTATATTTAGCATGACAGTGGCATTGAATTAGTATGTTAATATTTAACATAATAATATTATTATAACAAGTGTTTGAGTAATTTTTATGTTAATACTGACTATAACACATTCATAGTGAGTATTTTAATATTGCTCTCCTCTGGGCAGAGGAGGCATCGATATGGGTCTTCAATTTTTTTATTGATTATTATTAGAATTATTATTATAATTATTATTATAATGCTGATTGTTATTTTAACACTGACTAAATAAATAATTAACTGCAATTTGAATAATATAATTTTACAGTCATCTGTTTGGTTTGAATGTTTCTGGGCATATACAGACATGTACAGTTGTTTACAAATGTACTGAGTGGCAACAGTTGTTTACAAATGTACTGAGTGGCAACAGTTGTTTACAAATGTACTGAGTGGCAACAGTTTTTTTACAAATGTACTGAGTGGCAATAGTTTTTTTACAAATGTACTGAGTGGCAACAGTTGTTTACAAATGTACTGAGTGGCAACAGTTGTTTACAAATGTACTGAGTGGCAACAGTTGCTTACAAATGTACTGAGTGGCAACACTTGTTTACAGATGCACTGAGTGGCAAGGCTGACATTCATAAACTTACTTATAATGGTTCAGTCAGTGGTTAAGCGTACATGCCCTAATTAGCATACACCCCCATTTTTAATCAGCAGGATCTGTAATTGTAATTTGAATAATGTGGGACAACTGAAGTGTCGCCATCTGGTGTTAAACAGTTGGCACCACTTTTCAGTTGTTCTACACTAGTCAACAAATGACACCACTAGTGTTTCCTTATTGCCTAGAGATACACCTTTTGGTGTATGCTTATAAGAATAGATAATAATATATATATAAGAATAGATTCCTTGACATCTTCTATGGCCCAAGTTTTTTCAAGTATGCTTATTAGGTCAAACACGGTATATTAAAAACACATTTGGCCTGACAAAATGTTAGAATACATATTGTTTATACTGTACAACATGTTTGTACTATAAATACAATGAGATTTTGTAGTTCATTTTTGCCTGCTACTTTCTGGTGGTCCTCACACCACCAGGATTCCTTTCAACCGATCAGTGACCTGTTGTCTCCTCCAGGACGTTGTGAACACACATCCTGGTCTCGCATTCCTCCAGGACGCTCCAGAGTTCCACTCCAGATATATACAAACTGTACGTGCACATCAACATTATATATCAGTTGTCATGTATACTACAGCCAAATAACACAGGTTCTGAACTACTGGTGATTGATGCGACCAATAAAATACTCTGTTAGAATTTTACTCGCACTACTTTTGGGCCTTTGCTTAAGCATTCATCATAAATTACACTTTTAATTGTTTTGAAGAGTTTCTGTCATTTATTAACTGCATCAGTGAAAACTATGTATTTGATGAAACACTAAAATGAGCTAATTAAGTGCGGCTGAGGCAATTATGCTGGTTGCAGATTTTAAAGTGAAACATAAGTCTTGGTTTTAGACCTGTGCACCTAAAAGATGTAATAAAAACAAACCATTTGCACCTACAATAAAAAAAATCATGCCAATGGTTTACTCAGAATTTTTTTCAAAAAGTGGGAGGTTCTGGTCAAATCCGAGTTTCCATGGCGCATGAAATTGGGCTGTCAATAAGCACCTGGCAGCCCCAGGACATCGATACAGTGAGAATTCCGCTGTGATGAATTACGTGCGGTCAGCCGAGAACGAAGGGCCAATGGGTGTACACCGAAGCAACATAAACTCTCAATCAAGAGAGCTGCTAAGTCAGAAAACATAACTTGAGTTAAGGCACAAACAGCACAGCCTTATCCTATTGGCAAGTATAGGACTAGGTATTTACAAATAGATTTTCATTTGGTGAGCCAGAGTACAGGCACTTGTCTAACAATATGTTGCGGCCCATGAAATTAACATGCAGAGTGTTCAACAAGGTTTTCCCAGTAAACCACTGACGTGATAGTCTTCATTGTTGTTACAAATGGTTATGTTTGAGTAACTCTTATAGGTTGGCCCAAAACTATGACTTTTGTTTTCTTTAAGTCAGTTTAAAATCATGTTTGCTTGTTATAGGTGATTAGTCGGATCTTCTACTGCGTCAACCGGTCGTGGACGGGCAGAATCACTGTGCCAGAACTCAGGAGTAGCAACTTCCTGCGGGTGAGAACAGTGTCAATTCCATTTGTCCTCTTGCTCACTGTGTGGTTTATTGATCTACCAATAATTGCCTTAAAGCAATCATTATATCATGTTGTCAAGCTGGATTATTTGATTAATTTAAATCATATATAACCAAAAATACCAATAATTGCTGTAAAGCAATCATTATATCATGTTGTCAAGCTGGATTATTTTATTAATTTAAATCATATATCATAAAAAATACCAATAATTGCTGTAAAGCAATCATTTTATGTTGTCAAGCTGGATTATTTGATTAATTTAAATCATATATAATCAAAAATACCAATAATTGCTGTAAAGCAATCATTATATTATGTTGTCAAGCTGGATTATTTGATTAATTTAAATCATATATCATCAAAAATACCAATAATTGCCATAAAGCAATCATTATATTATGTTGTCAAGCTGGATTATTTGATTAATTTAAATCATATATAATCAAAAATACCAGTAATTGCCATAAAGCAATTATTATATTATGTTGTCAAGCTGGATTATTTGATTAATTTAAATCATATATAATAAAAATACCAATAATTGCCTTAAAGCAATCATTATATTATGTTGTCAAGCTGGATTATTTGATTAATTTAAATCATATATAATCAAAAATACCAATAATTGCCTTAAAGCAATCATTATATTATGTTGTTAAGCTTATTTCATTTATTTATTTAAATCATATATAATCAAAAATACCAATAATTGCCATAAAACAATCATATTATGTTGTCAAGCAATCACTGTATTATGTTGTCAAGCTGGATTATTTTGTTTATTTATTTAAATCATATATACTCAGAAATACTAAGAGACTGGTGATTTGTGCTATTTTTTTAGAATTACTGCTTTTTATGGTCTTGTTTTCATATTTCCAAAAAAGAAATGTGGGCTTTATAATCTTTATAATCTGACAGGTCATAAAACTCCCAAGTTTCATAGAGCTCCAATCTGATATTACAAAACAGTACCAAAATTAACTCAGGGGTCGTCTCCGCATCGCTGTTATCTAAAGGGTCGTCTCAATGTTTTCTATGTGATCTAAGGGGCCATGTCCATATGATCTAAGGGGTTGTGTCCATGTGACCTAAGGGGACATGTCCATGTGGCAGGTGTTACAACTACTAGAGGATGAGGAAGAGATTAACCTGGTGACTGAGTACTTCTCCTATGAACACTTCTATGTCATCTACTGCAAGTTCTGGGCCCTGGACGATGACCACGACCTCCTCATTGACCGCAATGACCTGGCCAAACACAATGATCATGGTAAGGGACCAACTCAAAGTTAAGCCATGACGAAGAGCAGAATTACTATTGCAGTAGAATTACAATATTGTTCGTGACATTGGGTGTGTATTCAACGTTGTATCAGTGTTGTCTTGTGTCTTCGTGACATTGGGTGTGTATTCAACGTTGTATCAATGTTGTCTTGTGTCTTCGTGACACTGGGTGTGTATTCAACGTTGTATCAATGTTGTCTTGTCTTCGTGACATTAGATGTGTATTCAGCATTGTATTAACATTGTCTTGTGTCGTTGTGACATTGGGTGTATTCAGTGTTGTATTAATGTTGTCTTGTGTCTTTGTGACATTGGGTGTATATTCAACATTATATCAACGTTTTCTTGTGTCTTCGTGACATTGGGTGTGTATGCAACGTTGTATCAACATTGTCTTGTGTCTTCAGCCATATCTTCCAGGATGATTGACCGCATATTCTCAGGAGCTGTCACAAGGTGAATATCTGGCTACCTAGTTACATTTATTACTTGTTTACATACAACGAGTGCATTTGAATTCATTGGTGTACACTGTAGACCCTTTGGAAGCCTGTCCTGTAGACACAGTTGTTGCTGTAACTACATATACAGTAGTACCTGCCTTCAACGGACCCTCCGATGAGGGGACACCTGCCACTTTTGCTTGGATACAGAAGTGTCCGTTGAAGGCAGGTACTACTGTAGTATAATAAAGACAAACTGATGTAGGAACCCAAGCTGGGAGGTGCAACGAACCAGATTCATGAAGCATTATGTCGTGGTATCAACATTAGACTGAGGGAACGCCGTGAATTTAGGGTGGTAATGCAATTTTGATTAAAAGTGTCATTAGAGGCAACCATAAATGTTGAGTAAAATTAAGGGGTAATCATTGATGTGAGGTCATTTATACAGGTTGTATTCGCCAGGGATCCTATGGTAATTCATAATTTTAATTATAAATATTAATAATAATGATTTATTTCATGTATTGTGTTAACCTTATAAAAGCCATGAGTGTCTGAGGGTCTCTGAAACACAGGACTAGACACGGGTTCATATAATGAACTGTATAGTTAGAACGGTTCACCACATGTATATAAAACTATTTATTTTCTGAATCAGAACAGATTTGTCTACATTGTCTACAAAATAATTGTTGTGCGACTAACTGAAACTAATTAATATATAATTTGCAAATACAAAATCCCAGGATGGCCAACATGAAATATAAAAATCAGTTTTATTTTATACCTCCTGAACAATTATAAGCAATAATCCTATACGTTCTTACATCAATCTGTTGTTGAAGGTGTACACTATAAGCAGCACAGAAAATTATACTCATTCACACATTGAATTTAAAAATATGTCAACTAGAAAGTGGGTCCTGTCTGTCACCTACATAATCTATATACTACATACAACATGTTGCTAGTATTACCATTAGTATGTGACACACGACATATACAACTCTATACTATCTGAATCACAATAGATTTATGTACATTTCAGTGTTAAAATACTTGTTGTGTGACAAACTGAAACTAATTAGTATATAATTTGCATATGTAAGAAATCCAAGATGGCTGACAGGAAATACTAAAGCGAGTTTCACTTTGTGTTTCCTATGAATTCAGAGACATCGCCAACATCGGCTACGTCAACAACACTGTCAATTTCGCTGTTGTCATTTGCGTTTTTGTCCGAATCATCAGACATATACCCAATCAACTGTAACGCCCGTTTAATAATCGTCGATCCCATGAATGGTGAAAGATCTCCGATCCATTGCCAATTTACGTCCGCTTGTAAATACTGTTTATGTTGATCAATCTCTGTGAATAATGTGCCAAAATGTTGTCAAATGTTTTTGCTTCATCTGAGTACAATATGATGGCTTTACAACGAAACGCTGGTGACATCTAGCAATTGTTGTACACACTAGTAGGAAACCCCGACAGATCAGGTCCCATCAGATTAAATGATTTTGTTTTCATATTGTTTGCCATACACCTGTGTTTGTAGACGCCTTGAGGAGGACAAAATGGCGTACAAAGACTTTGTGTGGTTCCTCATCTCAGAGGAGGATAAACGTCACCCAAGGAGGTGGGTCGCATACGGGTCAAATGTATCAGGAATAAAACATTTATTTATTCTAATAATAATAAAATATTTATATAGCGCCATAATCACGTAGTGCTCTATGGTGCTGTATAACAGGCTAAAAATTATTTTATATATATATATATATATATATATATATATATCCCAAAATAACATAAAATGAGCGGAGATGTTTGAGAGCGTTTCCTTGCACGCTGACTAAAGCACCAGTCAGTGACAGAAACAATGAGAAATATGTCTAAAATGTCTCAAATATGTCTCAAATGTCTCAAATATGTCTAAAATGTCTCAAATATGTCTCAAATAGAAATTGTCATCAAAGTTTCTGTGCTGCTGGTGTGACATTGTGGCTCAGGATATGTGTAACTAAGATACTTTTTGTTACGCTGCTTCTGTGTGACAGTAACAAGAAACTGTTTTATCAGCATCTAATCTGCTCTTAGTCAACCAATGGAAAGTATCACAAAGACATGAAGATTTTTGGGTAATCTGTATAAAGGTGGTGTTGCTGAATTTGGTTATTTTTGTCACAGTGTAGAGTACTGGTTCCGCTGTATGGACCTAGATGGCGACGGCGTTCTCTCCATGTACGAAATGGAGTACTTCTACGTGGAGCAGCTGGAGCGAATGGAGGCGTTGGGCATCGAGACACTGCCATTTGAGGACTGTCTCTGTCAGGTAAGAATGGAGATGTAGGACATGGAGATACTACCATTTGAGGACTTTCTCTGTCAGGTAAGAATGGAGATGTAGGACATGGAGGCACTACCATTTGAGGACTATCTCTAAGTTAAGAATGCAGGTGTAGGACACAGAAACACTGCCATTTGAGCACTGTCTCTGCCAGGTAAGAATGGAAGTGTAGGACATGAAGACACTACCATTAGAGGACTCTGTCAGGTAAGAATGCAGGTGTAGGACATGGAGACACTACCATCTGAGGACTGTGTTAGGTAGGATGAACCAATGGTAATAACCTATGTAGTGGACTCCTTTTAATATAATCACTTAGAAGCAATTTGATTTATTAAGTGGATGATTCACTAAGCATATTCCTGATTCAAAAACACTGATCTGTGGTCAAAAAGCCTCAACATTTTCAAGGAAATATATTTATGATAATTTCTGATACAACACTACAGTGTCACCAACAAATTAAACTTGTTCTGACATTTTTACATGACCCTGACTGACCCCTTGTAGATGCTGGACATGGTGCGGCCATCCATGCCAGGGTGCGTGACCCTGCGTGACCTCAAAGCCTGTAAACTCACCCCCTACTTCTTTAACACTTTCTTCAACCTGGAGAAGTATCTGGAGCAGGAACAGCGAGACCCGTTTGCCAATGTTAAGGTGAGTCACCAGGGGGCGCCACTACAGCAATACTTAGATAACAATCTAACCACGAACTAATCATAGACGTATGACCTAGATAACAATCTAACCACAAACTAATCAGATATATCACTTTTAAAGATAACAATCTAACCATGAACTAATCATAGACATATCACTTAAATAACAATCTAACCATGAACTAATCATGTATATCACTTAGATAAAAATATACCATAAACTAATCATAGACATCACTTAGATAACAATCTAACCATAAACTAATCATAGACATGTCACTTAGATAACAATCTAACCATGAACTAATCATGAAGACTTCACTTAGACAACAATATAATCATGAACTAATCATATACATATCACTTAGATAACAAAATATACCACAAACTTATCATATACATATCACTTAGATAACAATCTAACCATGAACTAATCAGATATATCACTTAGATAAAATCTACCACAAAGTAATCATATACATATCACTTAGATAACAATCTAACCATGAACTAATCATAGACATATCACCTAGATAACAATCTAACCAGGCACTAATCAGATATATCACTTAGATAAATATCTACTACAAACTAATCATAATTAAATAACTAATCATAGACATGTCACTTAGATAACAGTCTAACCATAAACTAATCATAAATAAAAATACTATTTTACAATATTTTTTAACTAAATATATATAATTTATACAATTTTATGTAAAGTACCCAACAGCTGGATTGAGGCGTTATATAAATTCATGTTATTATTACCATTTGGCTTAGTATTATCCAATTTCAGATTTTCAACGTTTCAATATTGATTTGTGCGGTTTTCTTTAAAATTAATTTAGTTTTGTAAAATGGACTGCAAATTATTGGTTATCCTCAGGTAATTATTTGTCAAAACTAATCTTAGATTTTCATTTACAAAATTCTGGGCAGATAAAAGCTTCCTCAGAAAGGGTAAATCTCAAAATCAGCAGCATTTGACATGAATGCAGAAGTACAACTGTTTGAAGGGGCGTGACCTTGTGTGACCTTGACCTGATTGCAGGACCTGGACAGTGATGAGCCGGAGTTGTCAGACTGGGTTTGTTACGCGGCCGAGGAGTACGAGATCCTCGTGGCTGAAGAGGGCGCTAGCGATGTACAGCGGGAAGACTGGTGAGTGGCCCCGGAACCATTACCCCAACTAGCAGAGCTGCCTGGTCTCCTACTTTGGGAAGATCTTCATTTTTGTCAATTTCATATCATCTCCTTCTTCTGCATTTTTTTCAAATAATCTCCTACTTTTTGAAATAATTTCTTTAAAAGTAGCTACATAATGCATGAAATGGCACACTTGAGATTTAATGTTTCAATTATTTCTGTATTATGGGAGGAGATCCCCCACAATGCCCTGCAGCTGCAGCGGAAGAATCTACTTCCTGTTTGTTCTTTAACTTGGCGTCTGCGGACTAGGCATCATCTAAAAAAAATTATGTTTAATACCAAACTAAATTTCTTTAATTAGGGTTTAGTTTTGAAGGTGCTACCAAAATGTGTGTTTTTATAGTACAATGGATGGGTTATTAATTCTATGCGTGTTTATTTAGATGAATAATATAACTATAATCACATTTTTTATAAGTATTACTTACTCAGGCCTCTTCTCTCCACTGAAGCATAAAGGCCAACCAATCTCCTCCAACCAGCAAGCTTCATTCCAGGTCTCCCAGACAGCAAGATCTTGGGAGAGACAGCTCGCTTCATTCCAAGTCTTCCAACCAGCAAGGTCTTGGGAGAGACAGCTCGCTTCATTCCAGGTCTCCCAGACAGCAAGATCTTGGGAGAGACAGCTCGCTTCATTCCAGGTCTCCCAGACAGCAAGGTCTTGGGAGAGACAGCTCACTTCATTCCAAGTCTTCCAACCAGCAAGGTCTTGGGAGAGACAGCTCGCTTCATTCCAGGTCTTCCAACCAGCAAGGTCTTGGGAGAGACAGCTCGCTTCATTCCAGGTCTCCCAGACAGCAAGGTCTTGGGAGAGACAGCTCGCTTCATTCCAAGTCTTCCAACCAGCAAGGTCTTGGGAGAGACAGCTCGCTTCATTCCAGGTCTCCCAGACAGCAAGATCTTGGGAGAGACAGCTCGCTTCATTCCAGGTCTCCCAGACAGCAAGGTCTTGGGAGAGACAGCTCACTTCATTCCAAGTCTTCCAACCAGCAAGGTCTTGGGAGAGACAGCTCACTTCATTCCAGGTCTTCCAACCAGCAAGGTCTTGGGAGAGACAGCTCACTTCATTCCAAGTCTTCCAACCAGCAAGGTCTTGGGAGAGACAGCTCACTTCATTCCAAGTCTTCCAACAAGCAAGGTCTTGGGAGAGACAGCTCGCTTCATTCCAAGTCTCCCAGACAGCAAGATCTTGGGAGAGACAGCTCGGTTCATTCCAGGTCTTCCAACCAGCAAGGTCTTGGGAGAGACAGCTCACTTCATTCCAGGTCTTCCAACCAGCAAGGTCTTGGGAGAGACAGCTCACTTCATTCCAGGTCTTCCAACCAGCAAGGTCTTGGGAGAGACAGCTCGCTTCATTCCAAGTCTTCCAACCAGCAAGGTCTTGGGAGAGACAGCTCACTTCATTCCAGGTCTTCCAACCAGCAAGGTCTTGGGAGAGACAGCTCGCTTCATTCCAGGTCTTCCAACCAGCAAGTTATTGGGAGAGACAGCTCGGTTCATTCCAGGTCTTCCAACCAGCAAGGTCTTGGGAGATACAGCTCACTTCATTCCAGGTCTTCCAACCAGCAAGGTCTTGGGAGAGACAGCTCGCTTCATTCCAGGTCTTCCAACCAGCAAGGTCTTGGGAGAGACAACTCACTTCATTCCAGGTCTTCCAGTCAGCAAGGTCTTGGGAGAGACAGCTCACTTCATTCCAGGTCTTCCAACCAGCAAGGTCTTGGGAGAGACAGCTCACTTCATTCCAGGTCTTCCAACCAGCAAGGTCTTGGGAGAGACAGCTCACTTCATTCCAGGTCTTCCAACCAGCAAGGTCTTGGGAGAGACAGCTCGCTTCATTCCAGGTCTTCCAACCAGCAAGGTCTTGGGAGAGACAGCTCGCTTCATTCCAGGTCTTCCAACCAGCAAGGTCTTGGGAGAGACAGCTCGCTTCATTCCAGGTCTTCCAACCAGCAAGGTATTGGGAGAGACAGCTCGGTTCATTCCAGGTCTTCCAACCAGCAAGGTCTTGGGAGATACAGCTCGGTTCATTCCAGGTCTTCCAACCAGCAAGGTCTTGGGAGATACAGCTCGGTTCATTCCAGGTCTTCCAACCAGCAAGGTCTTGGGAGAGACAGCTCACTTCATTCCAGGTCTTCCAACCAGCAAGATCTTGGGAGAGACAGCTCGCTTCATTCCAGGTCTTCCAACCAGCAAGGTCTTGGGAGAGACAGCTCACTTCATTCCAGGTCTTCCAACCAGCAAGATCTTGGGAGAGACAGCTCACTTCATTCCAGGTCTTCCAACCAGCAAGGTCTTGGGAGAGACAGCTCGCTTCATTCCAGGTCTTCCAACCAGCAAGGTCTTGGGAGAGACAGCTCGCTTCATTCCAGGTCTTCCAACCAGCAAGGTCTTGGGAGAGACAGCTCGCTTCATTCCAGGTCTTCCAACCAGCAAGTTATTGGGAGAGACAGCTCGGTTCATTCCAGGTCTTCCAACCAGCAAGGTCTTGGGAGATACAGCTCGGTTCATTCCAGGTCTTCCAACCAGCAAGGTCTTGGGAGAGACAGCTCGCTTCATTCCAGGTCTTCCAACCAGCAAGTTATTGGGAGAGACAGCTCGGTTCATTCCAGGTCTTCCAACCAGCAAGGTCTTGGGAGAGACAGCTCGGTTCATTCCAGGTCTTCCAACCAGCAAGGTCTTGGGAGAGACAGCTCGCTTCATTCCAGGTCTTCCAACCAGCAAGGTCTTGGGAGAGACAGCTCACTTCATTCCAGGTCTTCCAACCAGCAAGGTCTTGGGAGAGACAGCTCGCTTCATTCCAGGTCTTCCAACCAGCAAGTTATTGGGAGAGACAGCTCGGTTCATTCCAGGTCTTCCAACCAGCAAGGTCTTGGGAGATACAGCTCGCTTCATTCCAGGTCTCCCAGACAGCAAGGTCTTGGGAGAGACAGCTCGGTTCATTCCAGGTCTTCCAACCAGCAAGGTCTTGGGAGAGAAAGCTCGGTTCATTCCAGGTCCTCCAGGAAGCAAGGTCTTGGGAGAGACAGCTCGGTTCATTCCAGGTCTTCCAACCAGCAAGGTCTTGGGAGAGAAAGCTCGGTTCATTCCAGGTCTTCCAACCAGCAAGGTCTTGGGAGAGACAACTCACTTCATTCCAGGTCTTCCAACCAGCAAGGTCTTGGCAGAGACAGCTCGCTTCATTCCAGGTCTTCCAACCAGCAAGGTCTTGGGAGAGACAGCTCGCTTCATTCCAGGTCTTCCAACCAGCAAGTTATTGGGAGAGAAAGCTCGGTTCATTCCAGGTCCTCCAGTCAGCAAGGTCTTGGGAGAGACGGCCGAGTTCAATCTTACGCACCACATGTTACATTAGGTTTAATTATAATTAATTAATATTAATTTATCGTTAATTAATGTTATTTATATTATTCTGATTGTAGTTTCTACGAGGATGACTTTGAGCCTGACACTGATGAGGAAGAATTAACGCCGCGGTCTGCCGGAGACTCTGGCAGGAAAAACACACTAGGTGGCAGCATTAGTCAGATGGATGCTGATATTTATGACTTTTCCGATAAATCTGCCCTCGGTCCAAAGACATGATGGAACCTGATGAATCTGGTTTTAAGGATTGTCATAGATTATAAGCAAGAGAGGGACGCGTTGAACGGGTGCTAGAGGGTATGGGAGAGGGGTGTAAGAGAGAGAGAGAGAGAGAGAGAGAGAGAGAGAGAGAGACTGTTAAGGGACCGATTCCAAAGGTCAATCTATCATAAAACCATGTTACACAGAGTAAACTGTATCTGAAGCATTTATCCGCAATGCCCGTTATATCCAGTTAGTGAGTTACGAGATAAATCTGTTTCACAATGTTAAGGGATACAGAAGAAAACCGTCATGTTGTATAACAACGTAATACAACATACCTTTACTTTCACCACTACTGATGATTTTGGCATATAATGCATTTTGCAGATAAACGCTTCACCTATTCTAATACCTTGACCACCTATTCTAATACCTTGACCACCTATTCTAATACCTTGACCACCTATTCTAATACCTTGACCACCTATTCTAATACCTTGACCAATCGCATGTTTTTATGAACCAGTTTCTAAATATAACTTGGCCATTATCTGTTTATAAATATTAACCTGTCGATGTTAAAATAGATTTTATACTTTGTTACATTATTATACGATATAAAAAGATCGGACTTCTGGAAGTAACCTTTGTGAGGGGATGGGTCAAGGGCCTGTGTCCAGCCAGCGTTCTGAGTAGAATCGCAGCAGGCACAAATGTCATTGTAAAGTGGTGTAATGTAAAGTGATGTAATGTAAAGTGGTGTAAACGTTGTCTTTTCAACGACTGTTCAACTACTCCCTCCGGAGTGTGCTGTGGTGCACACTAGATAAATAATGACTGCTCCCTATGCATGTCACATGACAACTTGTAAGTGGAGTGATCTCTGCCACGTCTGTTCAGTCTCTAGTCATTTTGCCATATTTATGATTGCGGACTTCCTAAAGCACCAAGACTTCAGTTTCGAGTCTTGCCATCAGCTGTTAGATAGACTGAACTTAGCCAGTGCTGTCACACAAACAGACAGGTGTCGTCATTTGAAAGGCGTTGTCGTTAGACAGGTGTCATTATTAGATTTGTCACATGTTAGGTTGATTTACATTGTTTATGACAAAAGCCCAATTAGGTGTTTGTAAAATAATTATGTTATTAGTGTAATAGGAAGTAATTGTAATGGACATATTCTGTTGTGATCTGATAGTAATCTGGTGCACCAGAAGTGTAGTGTGTCAAACTTGTCTGTTAATGAGACTTCGCTGTGTAAATTTACCATGTTTATTGGGGCAATTTACCACTGGGATAATTTGTCGTTTTAAAGTTAGCGCCTGGGGTTAAACAGCCCCGCCAAAAAGAAACAATGGCCCAGCAAGAGAGGATGCAGTAACTTGCAAAATGTTGACATCTTTTTGTTTTAAATGTAATTTGGGCAATTTGGTTGAAAGCGTTGAAAGATCTGTTGGATTAAAAGATCTTGTAATGATTCAACTAATTCAAAATGTTACTGGCTGTGGTTGCCGTGGTGGTGAAATTATGCGAGTTGCGTGAACATTGTTGTATCGTGGAAGTGTATGCAGCATATTTTTACGTTGTGTGGAGAATGGTACAGACAGATAATACAAAAAGTGTCATACTAATTTAATTAGTTAATAATATATTTTGTTAAAGAGGTTTATGTGAGTTGTATGTTGTGTTTGTTGTTTAAAGGTAAAAACTGCGTTAATCATGAATCATATCATAACTATGCACAGTGTTGTCTGTCTTGTTTCTGCTGCTGAATTACTATATTGTGTGATTTTGTAGAAGTCTTGGAGCGTTTGTGCGAAATCATTTCAACAAACACCTTTAGCTTCTTTCTCTGTGATGGGCTTTGGATGGACTTTGTAAATATAAACAATAACAACAAATAAAGTTTGGATAGGATTGACCCCCATCCACCCACCAACCCACATCCCTATCTAAAAAAAAATATAGGCACTGCACACACATTGCCGACACTGTGAATCGAAAATTTAAAAACGGGGAAAAAAAACGTACCTTTCCAATTTTTTTGCCATAATCCAAATGTACTCTTGCCCCACATGTGCCAATTTTTTTGGGGGGATTATTGGATTTTTTTCATTTGCAAAAAAAATGTAAATATAACAGACGTTTACTGTTGTGTGATTCAGAAAGTAACAGCAGAAAATTATGTTGAATCACTACAATGTGTGATTTTGTGGAAACGTGGGTGTCAATAAATGTCATCAGATTGATGACGTGTCACCCAGTGTCATCAGATTGATGACGTGTCACCCAGTGTCATCAGATGGACAACGTGGGTGGGTGTCTGTGTGCCTTCAATAAATGTCTCTCTTTTAGCGTTGCTCGTGTTGTCTGAACAATTATTCTAGACATTTCACTAATAATCTGTCTTGTCAGCGACAAGAAGCTCTGCAATACTGTGCACATTATTTGTGTTAATTTCCAGATGTTATTATTATTAAGTGATAAAGATAAACAGACAACAAATCATCTCTATTTCTACACTGTGCCGCAGACACGTTATTTATTGGGACTAGTCCACTAATAAACTCCTGCTCTGTCGGTGTATGACACGTTACGTCAAAGAAACATTTTATTTCTTAGTTAGTTAACCGACATCTGTTTTTTTTGTCTAGAATGACTATTATTACTGAGGGGACAACATGTTGTCACAGGTGGTTCCTGTCATATATGGTTGTAAAAGTATGCATGGTTAGTGTCTACAATGTCCGTCTGACACTAGAACTTGCCCATCACGGCTGTAAAACCCAGGAATCAACATGCATTACATTACATTCCCATTCATTTCATAAAATATGGATATAGTTAGTTTAAAACTTAATTATTCTGAAAGTATAGTACATGTAAGATACCTACCGAACTAAATGTTATTGCTAGTATCCCTGACAACAGCAGACAGCAATTTAAAAAATTTTATGTAATACAACAATGAAATGAATGAAAATTTATTTGTAACAGGGCAAGCAACAGTAACAGTAACGCAGTAACAGTAACGCACTTCTTGCCCTTTTCCAACATTTTTATAGTAATGTTGGAATGACATCGCTACATCTATCATGTTTGTCTATTGTTGTTGAAAATAAATATTCATTCATTCAAATAAAGACTGCCAAAATCACAATCAGAAATTAAAAAACAATAATTTTTCCATGCAATACCCATTCCTTCTCCCCTGATTGTTGAGGGTAAACACAGACAGTGTATACGAATGTGTCTACGTATTCAGTAAATGTCAGGTCTGTAACTTGTAGACTTCTCAAACATCACACGAACCCACATCCAGGGCCCTTCAATTGACATACCAAGATCACTATCGTAGTTGGCAGTCAAAGATCACGCCTTCTTTTTGGTGTTTTTCTGCGAGAAGAAACTTGCAATGTTCTTCATGCCTGCCCTGTCCACTCTGGTCAGTTTCTTCTGGGCAGCGGTCATCTTGACCCCCTGCAGAGGACACAGATTTATACACACTGTCGCTCTCAAGTAGGGCGAGTTACACTAACAATCTGTATTAAACATTGTTTGATAAAGTAAATAAATTTATTTCAATACAGTTTCCTTGAAAGTTCAATGCATGAAATAAAATATACATACAAAATATATATAAAATAAAAAAGTTAAAAGTGGTACAACTAATTAAAAGGTTAAAATAATTAAATATGTGTTTAATTATATACGATTCAAAACACTAGACCACAGCACTGCACAAATAACCCCCGGTAGCCCTAATATCACGGCTGTGTGCAATTATACAAATCAGTTATAAATATTTTTCATTTTAATTACAATTGCACTACTAAAATCTTCAAATCAGTTACAGTTATACAGAAGTTTGTTCAGTATTTAATAATTATATGGCACGTGTGTTGCTAAATTTTTATATTTTGTATGACTAACAAAGATTTTAATTATTTAACATTATTTAACACTACTGTCTCAATTGTAATTTTCTGCTTTATTTGTTTGTGTTGAAAATAAACTTCACGTATTCATTCATTCAAGACTGGTGCAGTTAGATTAAATCATGAGACAACACTTTTGTGGTTTCTGGGAAAGTTTATGATGTAATTACTCATAATTGATGTAATTTATGCAATAAAATGAAAGAAATCAATTGCGACAAATTTCAAAACCAGAACCAATTACAAATAAAATTTTTTTACTGTAAACAATTACAATTATGTAATTGGACCCACCCCCAGGACCTGCCAATCTGATGGAGACTTACCAGTTTAGCCCCGAGGGTTTGTTGGACCCCCTTGCTATAGTCCTCCAGAGGCTTGGTAGGCGACGCTCCGTCCACCCTTGCTCTCTGTAACAGTCGTCTTAGTTATGTGACTCTTGTAGGGAATATCACAGCACTAATTCAACATCCGCAAAGAAAGTTAAAAAGCTGACAAGCTGAAACAAAATATCCTAAAACTGTGTTTACCTTTGAGACTGGCTCTTCCAAGGTCGGCTTCTCATGAACAATATCCTTGATTCTGAAATAAACGTCTCATTTTAAGATGGTGGCCATGTCATGTTTATCGTGCTATTTTTTTATGGATCATCACTCTACATACATAGTTATTTTTATGGATCATCACTCTTACATACATAGTTATTTTTATGGATCATCACTCTTACATACATAGTTATTTTTATGGATCATCACTCTTACATACATAGTTATTTTTATGGATCATCACTCTTACATACATAGTTATTTTTATGGATCATCACTCTTACATACATAGTTATTTTTATGGATCATCACTCTTACATACATAGTTATTTTTATGGATCATCACTCTTACATACATAGTTATTTTTATGGATCATCACTCTTACATACATAGTTATTTTTATGGATCATCACTCTTTCATACATAGTTATTTTTATGGATCATCACTCTTACATACATAGTTATTTTTATGGATCATCACTCTTACATACATAGTTATTTTTATGGATCATCACTCTTACATACATAGTTATTTTTATGGATCATCACTCTTACATACAGTTATTTTTATGGATCATCACTCTTACATACATAGTTATTTTTATGGATCATCACTCTTACATACATAGTTATTTTTATGGATCATCACTCTTACATACATAGTTATTTTTATGGATCATCACTCTTACATACATAGTTATTTTTATGGATCATCACTCTTACATACATAGTTATTTTTATGGATCATCACTCTTACATACATAGTTATTTTTATGGATCATCACTCTTACATACATAGTTATTTTTATGGATCATCACTCTTACATACATAGTTATTTTTATGGATCATCACTCTTACATACATAGTTATTTTTATGGATCATCACTCTTACATACATAGTTATTTTTATGGATCATCACTCTTACATACATAGTTATTTAACAAAATAAAACACAAGCAATAAATTAACATAGACAAAATTAAATTGCATAATTCATTAGATACAAATTATTCAATTACAATTCTAAAAATATAAATCAACAATTACAGTGGTCCCTATAAGGCTCTGCTCACCAGACGGTGCCTTGTCATGCAACAAATAAGGGTTTCCTTTGATAAGTCCACACCTTTACAAAAAGGGTTACCTTATACGAGGGGGACTTCTGTACTTTAAAACACTAATTTACAAAATCTGAAAGATCAACATAATAACTAAATAAATAATGAAGTTTCACAAGATGGCCATTAGACGGGGCTGCAAACTCACTCCATGAAGTCCTTCAGGTCTGTGCTGAGACACGTTGGCAGATACTCGGACACCAGGCCATGGGCATAGCGAACATAGTCATCTGGCACAACAGAAACAGTAGCGTAACTGGGCTGAACATGTTCAAGTTGGTAGAGAATAATTTAATAAAGATTTTATTTTAATCACAACCGTAAATTTTATTGACTGTTTTGGCTACACCATCTGGTGAGTAGAAGAAGAATTAAGTCATCCCAGAATTCAGTTCCTGAAGAAAGCAGTCGAAGGGGTTGTCGAAACATCATTGCAATGGTAAATTTCTTACATAGCGCAGTATCCAGTCCATAGCACCATTCAAAGTGTTACACTTCACCCCCTGGCAGACCTGTTCATTCCATTACCAACTCGACTTCTCTGGGAAGTATTCAGCCACACCACAATTACTGCCCAAAGACTGTTCATTCGTTGATATCCCCCGTCTATAGCCAGCTACTCATTTATACAGCTGAGTTAATTGTATAATACTATCTGTCTCCTTCGTCTGTGGGAAATATTTTTGGCATTAGGAAATGTGTGGCATACTACAAAAACTACTTTGAAACGTAATCCTGCGGCTCTACATGGGACCAGTCCTAGTCCTGTGGGTCTACATGGGACCAGTCCTAGTCCTGTGACTCTACATGGGACCAGCCCTAGTCCTGTGGGTCTACATGGGACCAGTCCTGGTACTGTGGCTCTACATGGGACCAGTCCTAGTCCTGTGGCTCTACATGGGACCAGTCCTAGTCCTGTGGGTCTACATGGGACCAGTCCTAGTCCTGTGGGTCTACATGGGACCAGTCCTAATCCTGCGGCTCTACATGGGACCAGTCCTAGTCCTGTGGGTCTACATGGAACCAGCCCTGGTACTGTGGGTCTACATGGGACCAGTCCTGGTACTGTGGGTCCACATGGGACCAGTCCTAGTCCTGTGGACCCACGTGGGACCAGTCCTAGTCCTGTGGGTCTACATGGGACCAGTCCTAGTCCTGTGGGTCTACATGGGACCAGTCCTAGTCCTGTGGGTCTACATGGAACCATCCCTGGTACTGTGGGTCTACATGGGACCAGTCCTAGTCCTGTGGGTCTACATGGGACCAGTCCTAGTCCTGTGGGTCTACATGGGACCAGTCCTAGTCCTGTGGGCCTACGTGGGACCAGTCCTAGTACTGTGGCTCTACATGGGACTAGTTGTAATCCTGTGGCTCTATATTGGACCAGTCCTAGTCCTGTGGGTCTACATGGAACCAGCCCTGGTCCTGTGGACCCACGTGGGACCAGTCCTAATCCTGTGGGTCTACATGGGACCAGTCCTAATCCTGTGGGTCTACATGTGATCAGTCCTAGTCCTGTGGCTATATGGGGGACCATTCCTAATCCTCCATCCTACCGTGGTCTGATGGCTGGACCAACTTGCTCTTCCTGAAACTGGCATCGTGAGACCCAGTGCCGACGTTTACTCTATTCTCCTCCAGGTGGCTTGCTACTTGCTCCACCTGGTGGAAAACATGTGAAAAACAGAATAAATTAAGCCAGTGAGAAGTATACAACTTGTAAGTAGCATCTTTTTTGTCAATTTTCCAGATGAATTAATGTAAAATCTGAGCTTTGTTGTCGTAGTAGTTTGATGATAAAAGATATTGTGGCCACATAAACTAATAATCCAGTTTTACTTATACTATAAATTATAATACTGCACGGCCCACAATTTAACATTCCACCAATGATAATGCAGTGGTTTTCTATCCGAGAATGCCTGTGATGTTGACCAATCAAATGTTGCACTGACCTTCAACCGAAGCCAACTTATCGTCTTGTCTTTGTTGAATCTGTACAAAGTGTCGTCGTCAGCTTCTACAAATATGTTCATTCACATCTCACTGCAAGCATGTGTCTTGCATTGTAGAATCATCAGTCATGAAATTGTTTTATAACAGTGATAATAAAAGTATTCATATAGCATCCGATTAATCAAGATTGTTCTCAGGCACTTTACACACATGCAATCATAGCTAAAAAATTATATTAAGAACCAACAACAATTATTCTAAAATGTAGTCCACAGAAAATGTATTCAAAATATAAACTACCATAAACAATTTGCAATAAAATTTAAAAGTGTATATACACTGTATGTAAAAAAGTAACAATAAATGTGTACACAAATGTTCACATCAGCATATTATAAAAAGTAACAATAAATGTGTACACAAATGTTCACATCAGTGTATTATAAGTAGCAATAAATGTGCATACAAATGTTCACATCAGCATACTATAAAACGGCTGCTCTAAAAAATGTATATATATATAAAAGGTACGTATATTTAAAAGTGTTCTATACTTTAATTATTCACCTCTGACATCAGCTACGCAGGAGAGCTCTGAAGCTCCATCACAGCGACACAGCCTGGTGCATTCTGGGAAGTCATCGTCGTGAACAAGATGCTCCAGCAACATGAATTTGTTGTCCTACAATTCAAGAACTGTATATACGATATACTAATACTTGTTGAATTATTTATGGAGTACCCTATCTTATTTGTGGAGTACCCTATCTTATAATATGTATGGCCCCTTTCACAGCCAACAATAGGAATTTATATACCACCTAAATCCCCTTAATTAAAATAAAATGCTCTTGGATGCTTTAAATCATAAATCATTTTATATTTAGAAAGTAAACAGAATAAAATATAAGAATTTATTAAAACATTTAATAAACTTTATTGTAGAAATCTAGTACTACATAATTAAACCTATTCTGATTTCAGTGGGTAAAATATAAACAAATGTGTAATTGATTCTGAAATATTGACTTAAAACAAAATAAAAAAGTTTTCTTGATAATATTTATTTGTTAAATACAGTATTAGTTTCCATTAGTGTGTTCCGTCCCATATTCTACAGCAGGTAACTAACTCATACACCAAACAAAAGAAGGGTAAACGTTTTTGGAACAGCTATGAAAATTAATACTGAAAACAAGTGTTATTGTTTAAAAAAATAAAAAAAATGGGGGTCATATCGTCATCAGCTCAACATTAAAATAAAATGCTCTTGGATACTTTAATTCATAAATCATTTTATATTTAGAAAGTAAATAGAATAAAATATAAGAATTGATTAGGTGCCTCATGAAAAATGTGGTGCTTTTGTTGGCCAAGTAACTGTATTTGAAAAAAAGTGTCTTAAGTGCCCTGAATACAATGAGTTGTCAAGTGTCGATGCTGACCGTCTGTGCGCGACCTTTCATCAAGTACGGCAACAACAGGAAGACAACATCCACTGGGGTGGACACGACCAGGCCACCCTCTGTAACCAGGAGAATGTCATAGATATATTATATAATCAAATAGTTTATTGTAATTCTTTATAATGAGCAATTTGTTTTACAAAAGAACATTATTTATAATGTTACTCATGTTTCAATAAAAGACTTCTTAATAATAAACAAAAAGCACTGATTTTATATGTGAACATATTTAAATAATATAAATTGTACTTCATTATAGAATAGTTAGTAATAGTTAGTGCACTATTGTAATAAAATAATTCCATATTATTCAATATTACATACTTAACCCTTATAGATTGCAGGACTACTTCAAAATTAGCCATGTATAAAAATGTTATTACATATACATGCATTTAGAAATTAGATTGTATCATTGACATAATTATGCAAAAGTAACACATTTTAAAACAAAATCATGAAAAGAGAAAATGTGGAAGATGCTCAGAGGCATTGTTGACTAGTTGAAAATGTCTAAGAATGTTCAAAAGACAGATTGCTGAGTTGGATGCAGTAATACCTTGGTGCACTGTCTCCCCAATAAACCAGGATCGGAACTCTTCTTTCAACTGCAGAACTTCAAACACTTTACTGTCTCCATTGGTGAAGAGGAACAAAGATGGCTGCTCTGAAACAGAAAGACGGTTCATTATTCTTTGTAAGTCTCCCTCTGCTCTAGATGTCACTCCTGGGGGGTGTGGTCTCAACATGCCCTTCCCCGAGGCCCTTTCTTCCTGCCACACCCATCCGCTCCTGTTTCACCTGAGCACAGTTGATTGCGGGAGAGGTGGGAGAGGTGGGAGAGGTGGACTAGGTGCTTCTCATAACTGAACAGTTTATCAGCTGTCTTTGAGTAAAACATCTGGTGATATTTAATCTTTTTGGTAAATATATGTATTACATAATTACTTGTGGTGTGGGATTTATTTGTTAGTACACAAACCCACAAATCTTTAATTTAATGCATCACTAAGATGCCCAGATATGCCATTAAGACATAAATAGAAAGGCTACAAAGACAGTTACTTGGGGTCATTCCATGTCAAATCAACCCATTTTCAGGAAATTTCAAAAGTTGATGTCTCAGAATTTGCTTAAATTTTAACCAATGAATGAGTAAGTATACATGAGTATTTCTGCACAAGAACTAAGCATTTACATGCAAATTGTGTCTGCATGTGATGATGAGAACAGGGGTAAGCACCCAAAAATGCACCCATTATTTTTATCTGCTTTCAAGTGCTTCTAACTTAAGAAGTTTACAAGCTACATATCTGAAATTGCTGAATATAGACATATTGGTGCGGATTATCTATGCAAAATTCAAGTATGATAGGACAAAGGATATTCTGGGTGCACGAAAATGGAAAATAACAGTTTAAAATATTTCCAAGAAGGATTTCAGCAGTCTGCATTTCATAGTTGTGTTAGAGTGATGGAGTTACATCATTCCCCGTAGACTAGAGCGATAAGTCAGCTAGCTGCCGGGAAGCAGGTGTGGACCACCAGACCGGCATCTCATTGTATTGCAGAAGTTCCAGACACTGCCATAACATAGGGTGGGACTGTTTAACATGTGAACATAACATAGGGTGGGACTGTTTAACATGTGAACATAACGTAGGGTGGGACTGTTTAACATGTGAACATAACATAGGGTGGGACTGTTTAACATGTGAACATAACATAGGGTGGGACTGTTTAACATGTGAACATAACATAGGGTGGGACTGTTTAACATGTGAACATAACATAGGGTGGGACTGTTTAACATGTGAACATAACATAGGGTGGGACTGTTTAACATGTGAACATAACATAGGGTGGGACTGTTTAACATGTGAACATAACATAGGGTGGGACTGTTTAACATGTGAACATAACATAGGGTGGGACTGTTTAACATGTGAACGTAACGTAGGGTGGGACTGTTTAACATGTGAACGTAACATAGGGTGGGACTGTTTAACATGTGAACGTAACATAGGGTGGGACTGTTTAACATGTGAACGTAACAACAAATATAAGTCTAGCATGTGTAGTGGTCTATGTCTGCATGTGTAGTGGTCTATGTCTGTATGTGTAGTGGTCTATGTGTGCATGTGTAGTGGTCTATGTCTGTATGTGTAGTGGTCTATGTGTGCATGTGTAGTGGTCTATGTCTGCATGTGTAGTGGTCTATGTCTGCATGTGTAGTGGTCTATGTCTGTATGTGTAGTGGTCTATGTGTGCATGTGTAGTGGTCTATGTCTGCATGTGTCACAGAGATGTTGACCCTTGACTAACAGGTTTTTCATGGGGTACATGCATGCATGTATACGTATGGGGTGATAATCTAAGTATTACTGATAAAGATGATTGCGGTATGCAGATTCCCAGATTTGATCACTTGCAGTCATTAGCTGATACATGTACAGAACACTTAAGAAAGTCCAGTTTCTATCATGTTTAGCGGTGCTACTGTTTAATTAATATGGTATGAGACTATATACAAGATGCTTTGATAGATTGTGTATGTACTAAAGTATTAGGTAACTGTCCCTACAGTTAAGCCAGGATCAGACTGGTGTCTCTCTCCCTTTGAAGTTACAACAATTAATTACTCCAGGAGATGGCTAGGAGTTTGCTGGTCTTGACCATTCCCTAGAGGAGTCAGACCACAGTTGAGAATTGCATTGGTGGCCATGTTAACGTTTTGTCTGATTATAAGAAAACGTGACCATCAAAAATTCTGAAAATTGTACACAGCAATTGCCATCATCTCATTGATATACTGACCAAATTTTATCAAAATCACATACCTCCAGCTCTTTTAAATCGCCCCGACGTGCGATGCCTATCAATTTTGACAAAAATAGCCATGTATTTATGCGCCCATGTGGCCCATAGCAGAAAAATTCCCATAAATCCCTCCGCCAGTTAAACTCTTTAAAAAATGCACTGTTTCACAGCCAATAGCTTCTACAAACAAACCTGTGAATATTCCTGCTCAAAGGCACTCATGTCACATAATATTAATTTATTAAGTTACCATTTTACAATTTCATACGCCCTACATTCGTGTGAAACAATAAACAGGAAGGTCAACTGTGGTCTTACCCCTAGAGACCTGTGCATTGAGCAGTGTCCAAGACTTGTTTGTAAACAACAGTGGAATGACAGCTATGCTAGTCAGGCAGTGCATGTGTGAAATTGACAACATTGTTGACTGTGGAGTGTATGCTATCAGGACAGGGTTTATACATGAAGCGTACCAGTATTACATTCATACCTACATGTATGGTAGGGAATTTATGGATAAACAATATTATTATATTATATTAGTACTGAATAAGATAACAGGCATTTTACAAACAATACTATGAACAGCACCAATGTGTTGGAACTATGGTATTTAACATATATGGTGAACAGCACCAATGTGTTGGAACTATGGTATTTAATAGAATCTGATGTTGATATTATCATCTTATCTTACACTGGACACTACGGCAGGCAACTAACTTACTTGTTCTCTTTGTATTTGTACAGGCTAAAACAAGTCCTGGCTCACTCTTGATACCATCTGGCTCACTCTTGATACCATCTGGCTCACTCTTTAATACCATCTTTATTACTGTGTTTAATACTTTACACCACCTTTTCTTTATTCTTTGATTTTTTTTCTAAATTGTCTTAACTTTTGTATTAATTCTGCTCTTTCTTTTGTTTGAATTTTGTTCTTTGATGTGTACTGAAGTTAGATCAGGAGAGTAAATTGTGCAATGGCTGAGAAACTTGGTGTTGTATTATTTTAGTAGTTAAAAGAGCTGTAATAAACACAATTTTTTTCTTACAAACTTGCCTAACAGTGGTCTTTTCGTAATTTATGCATAAGCTTACCACCCGTATCCTACGTGTTATTATAGTGGTTTAACAGTCACATTAGTGAGCCATGTATTTTAACCCATTGTACTTTTACTACACTCAATAACTGAAGTTATTTAGAAGATGCTGGTATGACATATGATGAAGACTGGGTGCTGTACTGTATAAACACTGGGCCTCCAGTGGGTTCTTGTCTTACAACAGCATGGATGTCACTGGCCTGTGTCTGTCTCACTGTATCATGTGTCAACTGATAAGACTAGGTGTTGTACTGTATAAACACTGGGCCTTCAGTGGGTTCTTGTCTTACAACAGCATGGATGTCACTGGCCTGTGTCTGTCTCACTGTATCATGTGTCAACTGATAAGACTGGGTGCTGTACTGTATAAACACTGGGCCTCCAGTGGGTTCTTGTCTTACAACAGCATGGATGTCACTGACCTGTGTCTGTCTCACTATATCATATGTCAACTGATCAGACTGGGTGCTGTACTGTATAAACACTGGGCCTCCAGTGGGTTCTTGCCTTACAACAGCATGGGTGTCACTGGCCTGTGTCTGTCTCACTGTATCATGTGTCAACTGATAAGACTGTGTGCTGTACTGTATAAACACTGGACCTCCAGTGGGTTCTTGTCTTACAACAGCATGGATGTCACTGGCCTGTGTCTGTCTCACTGTATCATGTGTCAACTGATAAGACTGTGTGCTGTACTGTATAAACACTGGACCTCCAGTGGGTTCTTGTCTTACAACAGCATGGATGTCACTGGCCTGTGTCTGTCTCACTGTATCATGTGTCAACTGATAAGACTGTGTGCTGTACTGTATAAACACTGGGCCTCCAGTGGGTTCTTGTCTTACAACAGCATGGATGTCACTGGCCTGTGTCTGTCTCACTGTATCATGTGTCAACTGATAAGACTGGGTGCTGTACTGTATAAACACTGGACCTCCAGTGGGTTCTTGCCTTACAACAGCATGGATGTCACTGGTCTGTGTCTGTCTCACTGTATCATGTGTCAACTGATAAGACTGGGAGCTGTACTGTATAAACACTGGGCCTACAGTGGGTTCTTGTCTTACAACAGCATGGATGTCACTGGTCTGTGTCTGTCTCACCGTATCATGTGTCAACTGATAAGACTTGGTGCTGTACTGTATAAACACTGGGCCTCCAGTGGGTTCTTGTCTTACAACAGCATGGATGTCACTGGTCTGTGACTGTCTCACTGTATCATGTGTCAACTGATAAGACTGTGTGCTGTACTGTATAAACACTGGGCCTCCAGTGGGTTCTTGTCTTACAACAGCATGGATGTCACTGGCCTGTGTCTGTCTCACTGTATCATGTGTCAACTGATAAGACTTGGTGCTGTACTGTATAAACACTGGACCTCCAGTGGGTTCTTGTCTTACAACACTATGGATGTCACTGGTCTGTGTCTATCTCACTGTATCATGTGTCAACTGATAAGACTGTGTGCTGTACTGTATAAACACTGGGCCTCCAGTGGGTTCTTGTCTTACAACACTATGGATGTCACTGGTCTGTGTCTATCTCACTGTATCATGTGTCAACTGATAAGACTAGGTGCTGTACTGTATAAACACTGGGCCTCCAGTGGGTTCTTGTCTTACAACAGCATGGATGTCACTGGCCTGTGTCTGTCTCACTGTATCATGTGTCAACTGATAAGACTTGGTGCTGTACTGTATAAACACTGGGCCTCCAGTGGGTTCTTGTCTTACAACAGCATGGATGTCACTGGCCTGTGTCTGTCTCACTGTATCATGTGTCAACTGATAAGACTTGGTGCTGTACTGTATAAACACTGGGCCTCCAGTGGGTTCTTGTCTTACAACAGCATGGATGTCACTGGTCTGTGACTGTCTCACTGTATCATGTGTCAACTGATAAGACTTGGTGCTGTACTGTATAAACACTGGACCTCCAGTGGGTTCTTGTCTTACAACACTATGGATGTCACTGGTCTGTGTCTATCTCACTGTATCATGTGTCAACTGATAAGACTGTGTGCTGTACTGTATAAACACTGGGCCTCCAGTGGGTTCTTGTCTTACAACACTATGGATGTCACTGGTGTGTGTCTATCTCACTGTATCATGTGTCAACTGATAAGACTAGGTGCTGTACTGTATAAACACTGGGCCTCCAGTGGGTTCTTGTCTTACAACAGCATGGATGTCACTGGCCTGTGTCTGTCTCACTATATCATATGTCAACTGATCAGACTGGGTGCTGTACTGTATAAACACTGGGCCTCCAGTGGGTTCTTGTCTTACAACAGCATGGATGTCACTGACCTGTGTCTGTCTCACTGTATCATATGTCAACTGATCAGACTGGGTGCTGTACTGTATAAACACTGGGCCTCCAGTGGGTTCTTGCTTTACAACAGCATGGGTGTCACTGGCCTGTGTCTGTCTCACTGTATCATGTGTCAACTGATAAGACTGTGTGCTGTACTGTATAAACACTGGACCTCCAGTGGGTTCTTGTCTTACAACAGCATGGATGTCACTGGCCTGTGTCTGTCTCACTGTATCATGTGTCAACTGATAAGACTGTGTGCTGTACTGTATAAACACTGGACCTCCAGTGGGTTCTTGTCTTACAACAGCATGGATGTCACTGGCCTGTGTCTACATCACTGTATCATGTGTCAACTGATTAGATTTAACAAGATTTAACAAGATTTAACAAGATTGCCATCTCGAACAACAAGTTCCAGATGGCAAGTGGACAAGGAAGCCATTGGCTTATCGAGAGTCCAACAGTTTTCTCATCTATGTGTAGCCCGCCCTTATCAGATATCTGTCAATTCTATTTTTAAACATATTCACACTACTAGCATTAACACAATCATTTGGCAGTCTGTTCCATTCATTTATCACTCTCTGTGAGAAAGAGTACTTTCTCATGTCCAACCTACACTGTTCCTTAACTAATGCTGCTTTGTGTCCTCTGGTTCTACTGCCTTCTTTAAGTTTGAAGAACATATTCCTATCAACATCCTCATAACCGTTCACTATTTTAAACACTTCTATTTGGTCTCCTCTTAGTCTCCTGGTCTCTAGTGTTGTCAAACCACATTGTAATAAGCGACTTTCGTAACTAAGGTCTCTTAATTCTGGAATCATCTTAGTTGCTCTTCGTTGTATTCTTTCTAGCTTATCTATGTCTTTTTTACGATATGGCCTCCATGCTTGAATACAATATTCCAAATGTGGTCTAACTATTGCTTTGTACAGGGATACAATTAGATGTTTCTCCTTATACGTGATAGTTCTCCTAATTAGGCCTAGAATTTGATTTCCTTTTGAAGCAGCAATCCCACATTGCTCTGAAACTTTCATGTCAGCATTAAATGTTACTCCTAAATCCTTTTCTTGTGTGGTTCTACCTAGTACAGCATCCCCCATTTTATATTCCTCGTCCATATTTCCATGTCCTATGTGTATACATTTACACTTCCCAAAATTGAATAACATTTGCCATTTTTCTGACCATTTAACTAATTTTTCTAGATCATCCTGTAAACTTTGTTTATCTGTGTCATTAGTAACCTTTCTGAATACTTTTGTGTCATCTGCAAATTTGAGTACTTTGCTAGATATGTCATCCTCCAAATCATTTATATATATTAAAAACAGTATAGGGCCTAACACTGATCCCTGTGGTACCCCACTCAAAACAGATTTCCAGTTTGAAATCTTACCATCTACTATTACTCTCTGTCTTCTGTGTGTAAGCCACTTTTCTATCCAGTTGATTACATCATTGCCTATACCATGGGCTTTTAGTTTAAGTAACAATCTTTGATGTGGCACTTTATCGAAAGCTTTAGACTGGGTGCTGTACTGTATAAACACTGGGCCTCCAGTTGGTTCTTGCCTTACAACAGCATGGATGTCACTGGCCTGTGTCTGTCTCACTGTATCATGTGTCAACTGATAAGACTGTGTGCTGTACTGTATAAACACTGGGCCTCCAGTGGGTTCTTGTCTTACAACAGCATGGATGTCACTGGCCTGTGTCTGTCTCACTGTATCATGTGTCAACTGATAAGACTGGGAGCTGTACTGTATAAACACTGGGCCTACAGTGGGTTCTTGTCTTACAACAGCATGGATGTCACTGGTCTGTGTCTGTCTCACTGTATCATGTGTCAACTGATAAGACTGGGAGCTGTACTGTATAAACACTGGGCCTACAGTGGGTTCTTGTCTTACAACAGCATGGACGTCACTGGCCTGTGTCTGTCTCACTGTATCATGTGTCAACTGATAAGACTGGGTGCTGTACTGTATAAACACTGGGCCTCCAGTGGGTTCTTGTCTTACAACAGCATGGATGTCACTGGCCTGTGTCTGTCTCACTGTATCATGTGTCAACTGATAAGACTTGGTGCTGTACTGTATAAACACTGGGCCTCCAGTGGGTTCTTGTCTTACAACAGCATGGATGTCACTGGTCTGTGACTGTCTCACTGTATCATGTTTCAACTGATAAGACTGTGTGCTGTACTGTATAAACACTGGGCCTCCAGTGGGTTCTTGTCTTACAACAGCATGGATGTCACTGGCCTGTGTCTGTCTCACTGTATCATGTGTCAACTGATAAGACTTGGTGCTGTACTGTATAAACACTGGACCTCCAGTGGGTTCTTGTCTTACAACACTATGGATGTCACTGGTCTGTGTCTATCTCACTGTATCATGTGTCAACTGATAAGACTAGGTGCTGTACTGTATAAACACTGGGCCTCCAGTGGGTTCTTGTCTTACAACAGCATGGATGTCACTGGCCTGTGTCTGTCTCACTGTATCATGTGTTAACTGATAAGACTTGGTGCTGTACTGTATAAACACTGGACCTCCAGTGGGTTCTTGTCTTACAACACTATGGATGTCACTGGTCTGTGTCTATCTCACTGTATCATGTGTCAACTGATAAGACTGTGTGCTGTACTGTATAAACACTGGGCCTCCAGTGGGTTCTTATCTTACAACACAATGGATGTCACTGGTCTGTGTCTATCTCACTGTATCATGTGTCAACTGATAAGACTAGGTGCTGTACTGTATAAACACTGGGCCTCCAGTGGGTTCTTGTCTTACAACAGCATGGATGTCACTGGCCTGTTTCTGTCTCACTGTATCATGTGTCAACTGATCAGACTGGGTGCTGTACTGTATAAACACTGGGCCTCCAGTGGGTTCTTGTCTTACAACAGCATGGATGTCACTGGCCTGTGTCTGTCTCACTGTATCATGTGTCAACTGATAAGACTGTGTGCTGTACTGTATAAACACTGGACCTCCAGTGGGTTCTTGTCTTACAACAGCATGGATGTCACTGGTCTGTGTCTGTCTCACTGTATCATGTGTCAATTGATAAGGGCTCAGTTGTCTTGTTTTACTAATGGTTGATCTGTTTACGTCTGTTGTTACAGCACAATGTCCAAATTGTCATTAGGGATACTGACAATAACCTATTAGATCAGTAGACTTCTAGCTGCTATACTTTCAGAATAATTCAGCCTTAAACTTTAACTTTTTTATATTTTACGAATTTCAGCACCCAAAATGAGAATGTGGGACAAGTCATATGACCACCATTTTTTGTTACCGTACATAGTTCTTTATTAAGTAAACTACATATTAAAATTACAGGATGGTGTTCTGCAACTTTTATGTTTGACACCCACCAGTCTTTGGATGACTCAGTTCACAAAACGTTGGTTGGTTCTTCACGTCTCCATTTTCTGTAAAAACAGACTCTGAAAACAAGAAAAAGAAAACAATTATGTAAACAAAGCAAACTTGTGGGATATTCACTTTCCACAAAGCCAGTATTCGACATCTGAGCTCAAGAGTTGGTGGTCAGTATATACACCCACCCACTTTGTAAAGTTGATAGTGGTGGGGTAGGGCTCATTATAATATAATTGTTACCACATCAGTTTTATGATATAATTATGTCATCAGTTTGATATAAGTTGTATTTATTATATCTAACTTCATGTTTTAAGTATTCTGCCAGTGTCAGTGCTGGGGTGTCAGTTCTGGGATGTGTTAGATAAGAGCCAAGGTCCAGTGTCACCAGATTGATAAGTATTAATTAATTATCCAGATACTGTTTCCTCATGAGAAACATATGGTGTTAGTTAGTCTGTTCAAACTAGATGGCTGGAAAGTGAGAGATAATGAATGGTTAGTAAGTGTCTGGTGAGCCAGACTTGGATGTTATATAGTGTTGCAGTCAGAGAGTGAAGTTGAGGGCAGGCAGTGGTGTAGACTGAGGAGCGTTTCCCTCTCAGCCAAGGGCTGGGTAAGCTGATGAGTTGCTGATAGGTGTCGTAAGCTTGGCTGGAACTGGTAGACTGTCAGGGTTTAACTATTGATTTTTATAGTAAAGATTAAGGTTGGTTAATATGGTGAAGTTTTATTTGATAGTTCTTCTTTGTATTGGTATCCCCCCTTTGTTGTAATATTTATTTAGAGAGAGAGACCAAACCACGACAGTGCCACTCAAAAGTTTCTGGTCCACATATTAACAAAAGGAACATAAATGGACATAAACGAACATAAACGAACATAAATCAACATAAATCAACATAAATCAAAAACATTCATGTACGTGAAACTCTTCATGTCAATATACAATATACACGCAATGGTGTACATCTGCTCCAGACAGCCATACAACACGGAACAATTTTTTTCAGATTTTATTAAAACAGTTTAGGCCAAGTCTGCTGTGAAAAATATTAAAAAATTTTGAAAATGGAAGTTGTGCGTGCTGGGTTTAGTTTTGTTTGTCACTGGTAGGTGGAAACAATTAGCTATGTTAAAACTGCATCCTCAACTGATTTAGCCTATTGCGATTCCGGTTCATTGAATGTCCTAATATGTAGTGTGTGAATAGTTTAAAGTAATATCCATAGTCAGTTTAATAAAAAAAGTGTGTATTTTTGTTCAAATCATCGAAAAAATTTACTTCAGTCGTAAGATCTGGTGGATATCCAAAATAGTAACCACTGTGCGGGTCAATGCTGATCATGGGTTTGACTTCCATCCTCTCACCGATCATATGACGAAGTTATGAAATTTCACCAATGGTTAAATTTGTGAGTGATTTAACAGTTTGTCTGATGATTTCTCAAAAACTACATATAAAAGTTGCACAAACGGGCTAGCATTTGACAGTGGATAGTAGGTAGGTTTGATTTTTCACAAAATGAATATCAAAATGAGAACAGAGAAAACTTCGAAATGAGAAGGGACCTTTAAATACCATCTGATGTTTGCATCTGGTCAGTCTTAAGAATTCTGTGGTGGATTTTTGAAGTAATTTTACAATAAATGATACTGTCATCTGCAAAACGCATATGTGAGATTTGATGTTTCCGTCCATGTAGAGCAAGAGTATGATGGACATTAACACGCCCTAGAAGTAGAACAGAACCCTGTGCCTGTGGCCTGTGCTGTGGGACACCGGATGATGGCATTAACAATAAGTCTTACTTACTTACTTACTAGCTTACGTATGACATTTAACTCCTGTGTTTCTACACGGGACCAGTCGGTAAACATGTGGGTCTACATGGAACCACATGCAGCGACAGTGTCCATACACACAACCAACCTATTAAAAAATTTCGTTAAACATCCTATACATAAAAAAAATAAAACTATCAAATAAAAACCATTTCAGCAACATTAATGATACTAGTCTTAAATCGAATGTACCACCCACAGCGCATGCGCACAGTCCACCACAAACTCCTGCGTTAGCCCAAGTTTGGGCTGTTTGGAGTAAACCACTTGAGACTTGAGACTTGGGAACCAGGGGCCGGTTTCATGTCGCCTACTTAAACTACGCAGTTACTTAGCGCTACGCAAGTGCGTAAACTCAAAATTTTGCATAGCTAAGTAGTTGCGTAAAACTAAGCAAGTCGAGTTTTATGTAGCGCGCCTGACCTATTTCTTAACTAAGAATGCGCGTAAGGCTATCACGTGGTTAGATGAGTCGTTATCAACGGGCAATCCCCGGGATTCCCCTTCCCATAATCCCGTTAGTGACATGGCGAAAGCACGCGACACAGTCGACAGCGTTAATACTCGCAGCATGCCACAATTTTACAGTATAAATTGAGGAACAATGCGACCAATCTGCGAAAGAAACAGAAAGCGATTGCTTATTATTTACTATGCCGTCTATATACATCGTTTATGCGACCAATCTGCGAAAGAAACAGAAAGCGATTGCTTATTATTTACTATGCCGGCTATATACATGGTTTAAGGAGGTCAGCAAACAGGCCTATGCCATTCAATAGTGTCGGTGTCCAAATAATTATCAGACTTCCAGTGTTTATTATTGTATTAAAGTTATCAAACAGAAAAGCACAGTTTGATTAACACAACTTATTTTATTAATGTACATAACGTTTTTTTAATGAAAGTTCAATACATTAATTATTAATTCATTATAAATTCACAGTTGTCAACGCTGTAGCTTGTAGGCAACTAGAATACAGTTTTCCATGTCCTTATCCAACATTTTCAGTGAACGGTCTGCTTCACAGCTTGATAAATGACAGTTCCAGTCTCTGATGCGGTTTTACAACCCTTAATGAGGATTCCTGCTGATGTGTCAAGTGTTCGTGGAAGAGAACGTATCGCGATACGAATCGGGCGAACGAAGCAGCCACTCTGTGGACTGCTTTAGACACTGTTGCCTTGCTAGTTGCTAATGCCAAACAAAATCGCGACAACCACTTAAAAAGTTATTATATTGTACACGCAAATAAGCGCAAGGCGACAAGACTTTGGAGCGTTGCTGTGAGCCAGCCTTTTTGTGTAGAAATAAAAACGTTGTCAGCGGTCAAATCGACTAAGTCTATGATGTCGTCACGACAAAAACGGTACCTATTAAACACTTGACATCACCGTACATTTCGAAAGGGTGTGTTTTGTCTCTAAACACTCCATTCCAGCGTAATCCTCATCTTGCTGCGTCATTTAGTCGACGTACTTGTCGGAGAGCCGCCATTTTGAAAGTCCCTAAGAACTACTTAGTTGACTTACGCCACGGGGGTAGGAGGCGCAGGCTAAGTAGGGTGTTGCGCCCACTGCGTAGTCTAAGTAGATGACATGAAACGCGTAAATTCATAAGACAGTCATCTTAGTGCTAAGTAAACTTTCTTAGCCGCTAAGTAGGCGACATGAAACCGGCCCCAGCCCTAATCCTGTCTACGCCTACGGGAGAGCTCCAAAATTACAATATTGTTAATGGACGATAT